>CM031242.1:817885109-818415109 GCA_018340775.1 Taxus wallichiana var. yunnanensis | reverse complement strand
CATGCAACCCAAAAAGGGGGAAAATGTAGACACTAGAAAATGCACCTTACGCATAAGGTATCTTATTCAAAAATACTAAAAACATCATAAAATACAATAATCCCAAATAAACCCACAAAATCAACTAAAAATATAAACCCCACAAAATGGTGGTAAAAGACACCTCATCACTCATTTACTAACCCTCCCCCACTTTTATTTTATTTTTTCTACCCCACCTACTAATTTTCCCACCCAATTCACTATGGACCATTATCATCTTACTCATCTATGCACATTGCACCCACATGTGTCACAATCTTCTATGCACTCAAAAACTATTAAATACACTCACCCCCATCATTAAAACCCCATTAATCCTTATGCACTTGAGTCGATACTTGATTTTTTACTTGTTTTCTCACATATTTTGGTATTACAGGTTTTGGAGAGGTGAAGGTAAATCACAAAGGACAAGTGAAACTCACGCTTCATCACTATTTTTGTTATATTTTAGTGCAAGTGTCAATCATTCCCGTGAACGACCTACAACTTCCATTCCATTTTTAGAGAATCATGCCCCATCGCTTTTACGAATGAGTCGTATACAATTCATTTTTATGCATTATTATGTCATTTTTTCTTCAACAAAATGTCTTTGGTCTCCTTAAATTGCTAGCAATCTAACCGAGGTAGGTCATATAATCATAAACAATAACTAACATTTTTCTAAGTGTGTTTGTGTGCAGGTTATAGATTCATATCAAGAAGTTTACCCACTTTATTCATTGAAAGAACCCATGATTGTCCTTCTCTTTTTAATGGAAGTATAATCCCATTTATTTAGTAGCATTGATTTGGATATTTTTTATCAACTAACATGTCTTGAAAATTATATAAATATAGGCATACATATATAAGTGGAGGTCAAAGGTGACATTGCATAAGGAAAAGAAAAAGTAAATTTCGTAGGTGAAATAGGGGAGAATGAATAGTTCAAAAAATATAGTTGAGGTTACTCGCAAGGTGACCTATGGCATAGGGGAATGTGTAGAAATTTGAGCCAATGGTAGAGGTTTCATAACCGTAGAAAATTATTTCGATACAAAAACAAGTGTACAAGATATTTTCAGATCAAAACTTATAAGAGGACTCCATAAATTTTCTTTGAAGGATAAATTATATCAATTTGTGCAATATGTAATTCTATATATGTTAAAGGATTTTTTTTTGTCAAGGGAAGAAGATGGAATTCAATAGGAAAGAAAAAATTGTGAATCTATTGGAAGGTCTACATGTGGTTGGATATTATTCCCTTCTTATTGGGCTTCCCTATTCTCATCTCCATCTTCAATAGTTCTTCCTTTCACCTCTTTAGTCAAGAATTTATCCCATAACTAATAATCCTCTCCCTCATATGAGGTATCATCATGATGCATATGGAGGAAGTATCACCTTCCTTGGTTTCTTCATCATCCTTCTCCTCTATAAGAATAACCCTAAATTTTTTAGGATTATTTCCCTTTACGATAAAATTATCTTCCCTCTCCTCTCTCTAGTATATTTTCCATCTTTTGAAATGTGTTTCTTCTTTCATAGCTTGAACTTGTGGAGAAAAATCCTTAGAGGGGGTTATTGAATCCATGGGAGTTATGAAAGATGAGGTAGGCGAATCGATAAAATATTATAAATAGATGATATGGAGGTAGTGGTGAAGTGGAATCTTCTCTTGATGATGTAAACTAACTAGAATTTTTATTTTGAGGGGAATCTATAAAGCACCTTTTTAATTTTAGCCTTAGGATCCTGTTGAGGTAATTTCTTTTGGATCTTGTCCCATAATTTTTGGGCTACAATAATGGACACCATTACTTCTCATACCATTTTCATAAAATATTCTTAACTATATGGATCTAAGAAAATGCACGTAAAGGATTTGGCTAGTGGTAGTATCTTAAGTGAAACATGTTCCTCAAATAGGATTTCACCATGCCCTTGGGGTCCCATTGCCTCATACATAAGGCTCTAGGTGAAATGAGTTCATGTCAGCTAATTCTTCTTTTATTATCACCACATTTTTAATCCTAGTCATTCCAATCTAGCATGGAAGAGAGTGAAGGAAATCCAATATCTTTACCCTTAAACAATTATCTGTCCCTATGAATATTTGGTAAACAATTTCCTATTCAGCCATCTTTTCATGTAAAAACCTAGGAAACCTCATTAGAGTTTTGAATTCTCCTTCGACTCTAATGACCACGCAATTGGGTAAATAGGAATAATAGTTAATTATATCCAATTATTTGGATAATTTGATTAGAAAGTATCTAAAATGGACTCTCAAGGATTGAATCATAGACTAGGGTTATATCTCTTGATAATTTTTGTAAATATAATCTTGTTGGCGAGAAAATTTTCGGGTGGAAAAACTTGTGGATTTCTTGCCAACGCTTTGGGAATATAAGTCCCTCTACTTAACCGGTGTAGCTACTGTATATGCATGTGCATGAAAAGGTGGATTTATGTGGTGGCATTTCGACCGGGATCCAATAGGGACACTCCACTAACCCTATGGTAAAGCTTACAAATACCTGCAAGAGAGGACTTTGTTTGTAGAGAGGGAAAGGGGAGTGAGAAATTAGATAGGAGAACTAATGTTGTAGGTAGAAAATTAGATTCCTGCATACATCAATTAGAAGTTTTATCACATGCATTAAAATTAGGAGGAAACAACTCTACACATAGCAACAAGACCAAATGGAATTTATGATTACAAAGTATCAATAAACCCCTTAGTCAAAAAAGGATCGAAACTCCTTCTTCTTGTATTGATTTCTTAAACCAAGTTGTACATAGTATGAGAATGGAGGGAAAATAGAGAGTGGGGAAAGGAAGAATTTGGCTATCTCCTTTGTTCTCTCAAGGTAGAATGCACTCTTGAGCTTACAAAATTAATGACCAACCCTTTGAAATGGGAATGGCGTTACAATTTATAGAATGAGAGGTGACTTATCGTCTACCCCCAATGGCTTTTCATATGTCCTTGTGTAACTTAAAACTTCTCGACTTCCTAGGAGAATATTAAGTCCCTTTTTTATAACATAAAGGTGACTTATTACATCAAGAAAATTAGGACATATGAAAAATTTCAACCCCAACGTGAAATTAGAATATTGGAAAGTGAGAGAAATTTGGGGGGAAGAGGAGAGAGAAAGAGAGATAAGAAGAAGAGGAGATGTCATTCCCGATTAAGTCTGTTGGTCCTTGTTGATGGAAAGCTCCAAATGTAGTGAAACTCTGAACCTTCAAACTCTTTGCACACTGTGAAACTCCTTCAAATTAGCTAACGAACACTCACCAAGTTGAGTGAACTATTTCACCGATGACCATAACTCCTAGCTTGCCTATGATATACTTGTGACTGAACTATGTAGTGAGTGTCAAAAACAATATCCAATTCCCGAGATGATCACCCCTCTATGTCTCATTTTGCCAAACTTTCCCTTTGATAACAACCTACTATTAATAGTAAGTTTCCGATGGAAGGGTTACTATTTTTGAGTCTTCTTGACCATCGTGATGTGATGATTTCCCTCATTTGATCTTGTGCACACTGCCTTTGCTTTGACCACTTATTGGGGTGACTTACTATATTTAGTAAGCACCTAAATAAGGGACTTACTATTTTTAGTAAGTGATCATTTTCACTATTTTTGCTTTGGATAATCATTCGGCTTCTTGGAGGTCTTCATTGCACACTTCATTTTCCATAGTCGCTTTTGAAGATCGGCCAAAAATAGCAAGCATGTGTAAGAAAGCTTACTATTTTTAGAAAGTGGATTTCTAGTGCTCGGTTTACGATGAAGTCAATTTTTTTGGATTTATCTCATCATCACAAATCACATCCTCAAAATTTCACATAATGTTTCCCACTAGAATGTTAGGAAATAAAATTTAAAAATTTCACCTGGCAATGGCTTCACGCACGGAGCTACCATGGCGGCCATTAATGCAACTCAAAATTTACAGTCTTGTTTTTATCTCCATTTGCAAAAAAAAAAACTCCATTATGATATGTTTTTCATTTGGAGCTCATGTGTAAGCTTTTAGTTCATTTCCATTTCCAGAATGATGGGAAATCTGACGAATGTGAGCCGGTGCACGAAGTGAGGATTTTGTTGGAAAAATAATTCGAGCTCCGTTTGACCTCCCATTTGTCACATCGTGATCACGTTGAAAAATGTGGAAGTCTTTAGAAGATGGCACCTCGATCCGACTTCTATCTTAGTAGATATGAAGATTTCTTGATCGGTGACTTGTCGACATTAAAATTTTCCTCCGTAATTTCTATTTTATTAATGTATGTATTAGGAATAGGATGTTGTTAAGTATAATTAGTAGTGGCATCCAATAGAAGATAACGGTGCCATCAATACGGTGTCGCCAATAATGTAGAGTATAGTAACAATCAAAGTACAATAGGAATGTTGTAAAGAGTAAATATTTGTCGAATCGGTCCGGTAATGTTAAAATGTCAAAGTTGGGATAAGTAGAGTAGTAGGTCTAAATGATTAGGAATTAGAAATATTATATTTGTAATAAGGACAAAGAGTGATGTCATAAATATTTTGTGTATTTTATTTGTGGAAAAGTCTAAAAAGGTGGAACCCATGTGAGATGATAAGGTTTATCTTATCTTAGAAGATAAGCCTACATGTAAAGGCAAGAGTTTAGGCATGGAATATGATTGGCTGGAAGAGATTTCCTATCCTATCTTAGAGATAAGGTGGATAAGCCTGAATTCCTATAAATAAAGAGGCCACCCCCCTCATTTAGCATAGAAGGAAGTAGTGAGAAATATTGTATGAGTAAGTGTGTAAAGGAAGCCATCATTTTGAAGGTGTGTTAAAGAAGCCATTAAGAGGTGTAATTGTGAAGTTTCTCCCATAGTTATTGTTTGAAGGCAAGTGAAGTTAATAACACTTGAAGAACCTCGTGGGTGAGATTGTAGCAATTTCATGTCGATATTATAATTTACACCGATATTTCAGATTTATCATTATTCTTTCTTAGCATAGTCTATGGTATTCTTGTGTTATGTTTGTTGTTGTGTTTCCAGATTACATCCACCAAACTAAGAGCTATGCATTAGTTAATAATCATAGCACGAGGAGTTCCCGGTGAAGAATTATCATAGTGCCAGATTGGTGTTGACATTTTGGTTTTGTTGCTTGGGACCATTCCTCATTGGTGGATTTTCTGGGAGATATTCCCACTTAGTCAGAAATCATTTGGAGGGTAACCTTGTTTTTACTGTGCATAGGAGTTACCATGGTAAAGTCATTTTTATCGTGAATAGTGTTTACCCCAGTAACTTCATTTTTTACCATGAATAGTGTTTACCCCAGTAACTTCATTTTTTACCATGAATAGTGTTTACCCCAGTAACTTCATTTTTACCGTAAATAGTGTTTACCATAGTAAAGTTAGTTTTTACCACTGTAAGTCAAGTTTTACCATAGTTACCATGGTCATTTCTATTTTACTGTAGAAAGGTGTAAAGTCACTTTCTATTGTAGTGAGTCCAATTATTTGTGCACATAAGTCTTACTGATTGTACTTGTGAGTTGGTATTTCACTGTGGTTACATTTAAAAATGGGGAAGATTCTGTTTTTTCAGCCCAATCTAATGAAGATGCTTCCTCTTTCATTCAAGAGTTTAAATGATCTTGTATTTGTAATGGCCTCATAAGAAGGGAACAATGGACTGAATTTTTTCCTACCTTTTTGGATGGTTCAACACTTAGGTGGTTTGAAACACTAGGTGATAATGTGAAAAATTCATGGGATTTATTAACTGAAAGTTTTCTTGAAAAATTTGGTGAACAATGAAATATGCGAGATCTCATGATCGAGATCACAAAGCTATCCCAAGGAGAGAAGGAGAAGATAAGAGATTATCATGCTCATGTTCTAGAGCTAAGGAGGAAGCTCGACGCCCGCATCCGAAGGAAGCATTAGCGGATGGGTTGATGAATGGCATGGATAATCTCCTCTCAGTAAGCACTTCATTCTTGGGATGAAGCCAAAGATCAGACAATGAGTGAAGTATGACCGCCCATCTACCATTGAAAAGCAAAGGAGATTGCAAGAAGGCAAGAAGAAAGCATGGAAGAGGATCCCAAAGAAATTGTTACTAAAGTAGAGCCTACACCAACACCTTTAGTCCGAATCCACAACCACTCTCGGTGAGCAAAAATATTTCTCCTAGTACATCTACTGAGTATGAATATCTGCTTAGGAAGATGGGTCAGTTAACTATTAATATTCTTCAAGGAAAACAATTTAGTTCTCAGGGAGGAGATAGAGGTCCAAAAAGAAATATTTCTGAAGTTGTATGTTATGGTTGTTATAAAAAGGTTCATTATAAGTATAATTGTCCAGATAGAGCTTCTACATCTGGTACAAGAGATAATGATAAAGGGAAAGTACTTGTGAATTCTTTTGATGTAGTAGATAAGAGCATAAATAATGAAGTAGATGTGTTTGTAACAAAAAGAAAGAAAGAAAAAGATAACCAAGATGGAAATGATCCTAAGAAGATGAAAGGAGAAACTAGTAAGAAACATAGGAGAAGAAAGTTAGATGTGCAAGATTTTATGATTTCACAGGGACAAGGACCATACTCCATCTTAGACGATCAATCCAAAAGGTCTCGCAAATATTATCATGTTGTTACAAATCAGCACCCTCGGATGCAAAGCAAGGTTCGAATTGATGTTTTAGGCATCCAAAGGTGATTGCACAACATGGAAACCTCTCTCCAAGTGTGGGACTTATGAAAATGAGAGAGGAATCTCCAGATTAGAGGCTGGTTCCTCAAACTCCTTTGATTTAGATCTATATTTTGCACAACTACAGAGGTTCAGATCCTAATCCTACTCTAAATTGCAAGGAGACAGGGATAAAAATGCAAAAATGAAACTAAACTAAAGATGGTGATGCACCAAAAGGAGTGGTGAAACATTTTTTTGCCATGTAAATAGACACAAATTCATGAAATGCAACAAGGGAAAACATACACAAGCTGATAGATGTAATTAGAGGTCTTAAAATGAAGTAAAACAATACAAACAGAGGACTGAAAGCATTCACAGAGTTTACACTGTCAATTCCATGTAAAAATCTCTTGCATTCCACCCTCAAAGAGGTATAAACCTACTACAATACTTGAAAAAGGTCTGATTCTTACAACTATCACTTGCTGGAGGTGAAAGAAGAAGTTTGCAATGCCAAAAAGTGTTCAACACTCAAGAAATGAGCCAAATCTGGCTTTTACAATGCATGGGTCGAGCCCAGGAGAGAGAAAATGTAAAAAACGTGGGAGCCCATTCCTCATTGATGGAAAATGCATTAAAATATCATGAATAACCTTACAAACCCATACCCTATCATTTTTGACCATATTGAGAAGAATGCGACCCATTCTCATTAAATTTGGTTGTTGAAATGTCATTTCTGGCCATAGACACGTACCAGAACCATTTTTGAATTTTCTCTCCAAACTAAACCAAAATTAGAAATTGACCATGGAATCATGTAGATAATTTTAACAGCTTTCCAATGATATAAAGAACGCAAAAATTTGAGCTCTGGATCAAAAGATATGATCGTTTGAAGATTTAGGGCAAAAACGGCCCAAAAACGGATCGGCGGGAAAAAATTTCAAATTTTACCTTTTTTTTGTCTTTGGAAATTTTTTTCAAAAATTCCCGCACTCGCTGGTCAGATGCCACGTGGAAATCTCTGATTCACTCTGGAATTCTCTCTCCTTCTCAAACACTTAGCCAATTTTTCATCGCGCTTCCCCTTGGACACGTGTCACACCAGTGATTGGTCCGCGGCCCATGGGAAAAAAATTTCCATTTGAACCTTCGACCAAAATACTTGGAAAAATTTCAAATTTACCTCCAACCTCCAAACTCCTCTACCACATGGCAGCTTCCTATTGGTGCGAGCCTCAAATGGGAAAATTTTCCACAAAACTCCGCCGAGCCATAACTTGAAAAATATAAGGAGTTAGGAGGCAAACTTTACCTTTCTGGAAAGCTGAGAGAGCTCTATCTGATGGTGCCATCTCCAGAAAGCCTTGAGTGCCTAAAAATCAAAAAATGTAGACTGAGGCACAAGAGAGGCAAGAACACAAGGACTTAGCCACAAAAATGAGTCAGGCACCATTTTGGATAACAATTTTGGCGACTCAGAGGGGTCATCTGCCTGCTAGATGAAAATACCAGTTGCCTGAAGTAGTCCATTGGGCATGGAGTCATCAAATATTCTGTTTAGAACCTCAACTAACTTAGAATGTGTAAGGAGGAAGATGGAATATCACATGATGGAAGCAAGGACTGCAAAACATCTCCAGGGACAGCAAGCTGTGCCAAAGCACTTAGGGAAAGCAAAACTAACCTACAACAAAACAATGTGCAAAGCACTTAGAGGAATGAAAATCTAATCTAATATTTACAAGGTGGTAAATTTCCCTCTAGAAGCAATGCTTGAGATAGATTCCATTGACTGGAATCTGTAGTTCTTCACCATCCAATGAGGCCAATTAGAAAGCATTGTTGTTCTTGCACTTCGTGACCATGTATGGGCCACTCCAAATGGCATCAAATTTTGAATGCCTTCCCGGTTTTGCTCTATCCACATCCCATTTCAACACTAGATCTCCAACCTGAAAAGATCTATCCTTGGCCTTCCTATCAAAGGTCTTTTTTATCAAAGCTTGATCCTTTTCCATTGCTTGGGATGCCTGATTTCTGACCTCCTGCAGCTCCATCAACTCTGCATATCTCACCTCCATGGGCTCAAACTCTAGCAACTCTAATTGCTTCATGAGTTCCAATGTTGGTAACTCAAGTGACATGGGAAAGATTGCCTCTCTTCCATAAACAAGCTTGAATGGAGAGTTACATGTGGATCTCTTGGGAGTTATCCTATCAGCCCATAAGGCTGATTTCAGTTTGGTATGCCAAGACCTCTGATTCTCATCAAGAGTCCTCCTAATGATCTTCAACAAGTTCTTGTTTGTAGACTCGGCCTGGCCATTACCTTGAGGGTAATAGTTTGATGAAGTGCTTAGGTAGATCCCGCTTGACGACAACCCACTCACTACCTTGGATCCAATGAATGCCAATGCATTATCTCGAGATTATCAGAAGCAGGTATACCAAATCTAGTTGCTATCCCCTCATAAAAGTCTAAGATGCTGGACTCATTTGCTTCTTTGAGTGCTACTGCTTCAGTCCACTTGGTGAAGTAGTCCATGGCTATCAAAATCCATTTGTGCCCTTGACTTGAATTGGGATTGATGACTCCAATGAATTCCAAACCCCATTGCATGAATGGCTGGTCAACTGAGATTGGATGCAATGGAAGGGCAAAAAGTCTCTCTTTTCCTGTGAAGAATGCACAATTCTTACACCTCTTAATCCACGCATAGCAATCACTGAAAATTTTAGGCCAATAATAACCAGCCTTCATGATTTTTAGAGCCGTCACTCTTGGTGCAAAATGACCACCAGCTGGTCCACCATGGAACTCTTCCAACACCCTATGAATCTGATTTGTGCTAATGCACCTCAGTAGTATTCCATTCACATCTTTCTTGAACAAAACTCCATCAACAATGGCATATGGGATAGCCTGCAATCTGAAGTGTCTTCTTTGGGTCTTGTTCATCTCTGGAGGGCATAGGCCTATGCTTAGGAAGTGCATTATACCTTGGGTCCAGCAAGGAGTGGGGGCAGCATTGTTTTCTTCTTGAGTGCCACATGGCTCATGGCTGTCTTGAACTGTCAAAACAGCCTCTCCTTCATTGCATGCTTCTTTTTGCTTCCCTAAAACTAGCTGCTCACACAATCCTTTTCCTCTTACCAGCTTGGTGATTTTGATCTCAATGTCATACTCCATGACACGGGTGATCCAACCTACCCTTTTCTCATTCAAATCTTTGTTGAGGAGGAAGTCCTTAACCCCAGCATGTGAGACCAAGAACTGGACCTTGTTGTTTGAGACTAAATGCTTGAATTTCTTCAAGCTTCGATTACGCCAAAGACATGCTTCTCAATAAAAGAGTACTTCACCTCATAGTCATCTAGGCTCGGGTCAAGAAGGCAATTGGCTTCTCATCATTATCCTTATTCTCGCTGCGTACCAAAATGGCGTAAATAGTGTCATTACCTCTAAATGCATAGAGGATGAAATCCTTGAGAAGTCCGGGTTGATGAGAGTTGGTGCTTGAGAAATGGCTTCTTTGATTGCTTCAAAACTCTCCTTTCCTTTTTCTGTCCACTTGAAAGCCATGCTCTTCTTTAACATTTTGGTTATGGGCTTGACAAGGGCTGCAAAATCTAGGACAAACCTCCGAACAAAGTTTATCCTCCCCAAGAAACTCTGAAGGGCTTTCTTGTGGCTTGGCAATGGTAGTGCTCTTATGGCTTCGACTCTCTCTGGATCAATTGCTAATCCTTCTTTGGAGACAATATGGCCAAGGAGATTTCCTTCATGTGCAAGAAAGATACACTTCTTAGGATTCAAAGACACTCCAAATTTCCTACACCTCGTGAAAACATGTCTCAAATGAGAGAGGTGGTCTGCTGCATTTTTGGAAAAAATAGTGATATCATCAAGGTAAATCAGCACCACGTTGTTAATCAAACCTTTGAACGCCATGTCCATTGCTCTTTGGAAGGTAGCACTAGCGTTGGATAGCCCAAATGACATCTTCCTGTATGCAAAAGTCCCCCATTTGGTTGTGAAGGCTGTCTTGAACTGGTCTTCTTCCTTCACCATAATCTGATTGTAGCCGAGTAGCCATCAAGTAGTGAAAACCTCTCGGAGCCAGCCACAACTTGCAAGATTTGCTCCATGGAAGGGAGTGGGTAATGGTCCTTGAGAGATGCTCTATTTAAGTCTCTGAAATCAACACACAATCTGATCTCTCCACTCTTCTTTCTGACTGGAACCAAGTTGGCAACCCAACTAGAATGCTTGATTGGGAATATGATTCTTGACTCAATCAGCTTGTCCAATTCTTTCCTCATGAGAGGCTCCATGTGTGGATTGACTGGTCTTTGTTTCTACCTGACAGGCTTAGTATTTGGATCCAATTCAATGGTATGCTGAGCTAAGTTGGGATTGAAACCTTTCAAATCTTCATAGCTCCATGCAAACACATCAGGGAACTCTTGACACAGCTGTACGAACTCATACCTTTCTTGATCAGTTGTCATCTTTCCAATTTGCAATGGTTTGTTCTCTTCTACCAAGATGGATACTGAATCCTCTCTCTTGACCTGAATGTTTTCTTTCTCCTTTCTAAACTGATCATTGGGATTAAAAATGGACTCCAAAGTGATAAGTCCCTTGGGCAGCTTGTTAGTTCTCAGCTGTACCACTTGGTCACCATACTGCTGTTCCAATTTTTCTTGATTCTTAGCTGAGAACTCGGCTTCTTCTTGCAAGAAATGGATGATTTGCTGGTCATTCTCAAACACTTGCCAACTAACATTGTTATCTGGCACTGAAGGCCTCACAATCACGTGGATGTTTGGCTATACCTTGTCTTGTTGAATGCTTTCCACAATGTCAAAGGCTGCCCCTCACGCTGCGCAAGCCTGCACAGCCAGCTTGATTCTCTAATCCTAGGAATGGATTTGATGCCAAAACCCTCAAAATCTTCCATGAGGTCCCACACCCTGTTCTTGTAGCACCTGAGTAGATCATTCTTGGTAGCATGCTATCCCTTGACCTGATTTACAATCAATTCACTGTCACCAAAGACTTGCAAGTTCTTTATTTTCTTCTTGATTGCCCAATGCATCCTTGCACTAAGGCTTCATATTCAGCAAGTTGTTATTGGAGCATACAAACTGAAATCTAAAATTTGAATAATACCTTACTCCTTGAGGTGAAACAAGCATGGCTCCACCTCCTGCACCTTGTCTACTTCTTGATCCATCAAAAAATAGCTGCCATACCTCATTGTCATCCTTGTGGTTTGGCTTGGTGATGTTAGGAATAGGCTGATTTTCTTCATGTATACAATAGACCCCTAGCTCATATTCTTCTACTTCTTGATAAGGATCAAAATCATGTACCTTGTTTGCCCATTCATCAAGAGTTAGATCCGGGATGCTCCCAACCTTGGTGTCAGCTTCATCGGTGCTTGGGTGGTCTTCTTGATCAAATGCTGAACAATTGGCGTTGATCTGACTTGGAGTGTAAGGCTCAATGTGAAAGTTTGCAATAGGTTCAAACATGATTGTATCCTTAGTTCCATACTTCGCTCAACAAGATGTGTGACCAATCAGCAAACAAATATCCCCAATCTTGGTCGTGTGAAGTCCCTTGACAAGCAAAGGGCAAAGAGTGGTGGAAGGTCTATAACTGATACATCTTGTAAAACAACAACATTTGGACATGCATGCAAGGTAAGAATCAAGTTTCTAATCACCCCAACTATTGTTAATGTTGTCCCATCCAGCTGCACTACCCCTTTGGATATGGTTTCATACTGGAGCCCTAGCTACTTGCCCTGAGCTATTTATCATGCAATTGTGCACTTGTACTGATTTCCAATGATTAATGAAACATAGAAAGGAGGGGCTTCAACATTTTACCTTGCTGTCCTCCATGATTTCCCTCAGGCTGGAAGATTTGTGAGCACTTTCTCTTGCATCTGAACTTGCTGATTTGAAGTTGGCCAGTCCTTCATGGCAGCTTGTAACAAGTCTCTTTGGCCTGGGATAGATAGGGATTCCCACATTGATATATTAACATTTGTCTTCTTCATCTGATCAATGATACTGAATGGTGATGAAGGATCTCTTTTTGTCCCTTTGCTTGTACATTCACTCCTTGCACGTGGGCAGCAATAACTGGTATTTGAGTTGGTCTAGGAGCTGTTCTTGGCTGCCCTTGTGCATTTGAAATTAGATTTTGCTTGCCAACCATTTGTGGAGCCATGGAAGGTTGTGGATTGGTTGGAGCTAATGGTTGTTCTTCACCCAAATTCCTTCTTTTTGACCTTGTGTTGGCTGCAACACCTTGAGAGACCGTTTGATTCATGCCACAAAAATCCTCTGCTTGCCAATTTACCAACGTGGTGTCATTTGGAGCTGATTGTTGTTGGAATGTTTCTTGTTGTTGGTTGTTTCCTTGACTGCCCTCACCCTCCACACCAGTAGTTGTCACCATTAATGCTTGATTCAAAGCACCATTGAAGCACATGGATTGGTTATGAGGTTCATTGCATGGAAAACACCAGTCATACTCCTGAGCAATGTTGTTTTGTGTTGGCACCAATGCCTTAGAGGCAGATATGGCATTTGGATTGTAGGGCTGAAATGGTCTATTGGTAGGAGGCCTTGTTTGATTCATATTTGCAGCTGGATTAGGAGGTCTTTGTGGTTGGTATGGCTACCTGTTGGGCTGAGCTTGGGGCTGGTAAGAAGGTCTAAAACCTTGGGCTTGCTGCCTCTTGAGAGTGACTAGCTCATTGCCTAGGTTTTGCAATTGCTTCATGACTTCTTGAAGCTCATTTGGGGCACTTGGAGATGAAGTAGAAGCTTCATTTGAACTCTAATTTCTAGGAGTGGGAGAAGGAGCCAAATTAGGTGCTTGATTGGTATTTGGACTCTCTAAACTTGGAAACAATGGCATGGGAGGTCTAGGGGCTAGTTTGCCAGCTTGGATCAAACAATTTTCAGCCCTAATGGAAATGCTATAAGCCATAGGGATAGTTATGCCTCCCATAGACTGAATCAACATAGAAATATCAGAATTTAGAGCTTTGAGATAGTAGAGAAAAGCACCTTCTACTGTTGGTCTGACTGCCACTGGAATTTTCTCCCAAGTCTTTTGAAATCTGAAGTTGAAATCAGTCAGCTGCTCATTGGGAGCTCTCTTGATGGTTGTCAGCTGCTCCAAAAGAGACAAGTTGTCTCCCTTCTCTCCAAATTGCTCATGAAGTGCTATACATAGCTGATTCTAATTTGTGATAGAACCAGCTCCAAGGCTTCTAAACCATTGCAATGCTTTCCCCTTGAATGAAGATGCCAACAATTTGACAGCCACTTGCATCTCATTGATTTCATGAATTGCACAAAGATTGGCAATGTCTTTAACATGATCACCTGGAGTAGTCTGATTTTCTCCAATGAAGTAGGGAATGTTCTTCAAGGCTGCAATTGGAATTGGATGTTGTGCATTGAGGGCAAGTGGGCTGCTTTACCATGAAGTTGACATAGGGGTTGTTTTGTGCCATTCTAATTGGTCTTAGAACCCTTGTTGATTGAATGAAAGGCCTACCAGGTGGAGGAGTTGAGAGAGTTTTGTTTGGTGGAGATGGAGACCTTTGGATTCTCCTCCCACTTTGCCTTACTCTTGGAGATAACTGCAGATATTCAAACAACACCTCTTCTTCTCCAGCTCTTGACCTTGTGGTGATTCTTCTCATGAGTTTTCAGGCCTGCACTGCTGAAACTAGTTGATTCTTCCCCTTGGAGTCGCCAGATATGCAAATTATAGCTCTTTTCAAGCAAGAAAATTACAGCAGATGCACATCAACTTTGCTGCAATAAAAATGAGACCTCTAAGGTCCCACCCGGCATGCCAAAACTATTGTTGCAAATCAGCAGCACCCCTGGATGCAAATCAAGGTTCTGAATTGATGTTTTAGGCATCCAGTGTGATTACACAACATGGAAAACTCTCTCCAAGTGTGGGACTTGTGAAAATGAGAGAAGAATCTCCATATTAGAGGCTGGTTCCTCAAACTCCTTTGATTTAGATCTATATTTTGCACAACTACAGAGGTTCAGATCCTAATCCTACTCTAAATTGCAAGGAGACAGGGATAAAAACGTAAAAATGAAACTAAACTAAAGATGGTGATGCACCAAAAGGAGTGGTGAAACATTTTTTGCCATGTAAATAGACACAAATTCATGAAATGTAACAAGGGAAAACATACACAAGCTGATAGATGTAATTAGAGGTCTTAAAATGAAGTAAAGCAATACAAACAGAGGATCAAAGCATTCACGTAGTTTGCAGACCGTGCCAATTCCATGTAAAAATCTCTTGCATTCCACCCTCAAAGAGGTATAAACCTGCTACAATACTTGAAAAAGGTCTGATTCTTACAACTATCACTTGCTGGAGGTGAAAGAAGAAGTTTTCAATGCCAAAAAGTGTTCAACACTCAAGAAATGAGCCAAATCTGGCTTTTACAATGCATGGGTCGAGCCCAGGAGAGAGAAAACGTAAAAAACATGGGAGCCCATTCCTCATTGATGGAAAATGCATTAAAACAACATGGAGGACCTTACAAACCCATACCCTGTCATTTTTTACCATATTGGAGAAGAATGCGACCCATTCTGTATTAAATTTGGTTGTTGAAATGTCATTTCTGGCCATGGACACGCACTCGTAACCATTTTTGAATTTTCTCTCTCCAAACTAAACCAAAATTATAAATTGACCATGGAATCATGTAGAGAATTTTAACATCTTTCCAATTATATAAAGAACACGAAAATATGAGCTTGGATCAAAATATATGATCGTTTGAAGATTTAGGGCAAAAAACGGCCCAAAAACGGATCGGCGGGAAAAAATTTCAAATTTTACCTTTTTTTTGTCTTTGGAAATTTTTTTCAAAAATTCCTCCCACTCCGCTGGTCGGATGCCACATGGCAATCTCTAATTCACTCTGGAATTCTCTCTCCTTCTCAAACACTTAGCCAATTTTTCATTGCGCCTTCCCCTTGTGACACGTGTCACACTGTGATTGGTCCGCAGGCCCCGCGGGAAAAAATTTCCATTTGAACCTTCAACCAAAATACTTGGAAAATTTTCAAATTTGCCTTTGACCCCCAAACTCCTCTGCCACATGGTAGCTTCCTATTGGCTGTGAGCCTCAAATGGCAAAATTTTCCACAAAAACTCCGCCGAGCCATAACTTGAAAAATATAAGGAGTTAGGAGGCAAACTTTACCTTTCTGAAATCTGAGAGAGAGCTCTATCTGATGGTGCCATTTCCAGAAAGCCTTGAGTGCCTAAAAATCAAAAAATGTAGACTGAGGCACAAGAGAGGCAAGAACATAAGGAGTTAGCCACAAAAACGAGCTAGGGCACCATTTTGGATAACAATTACATATGGTCAACTCTTGGCTATGTCTTCGAGAAGAGGCGGGAGCTGCAAAGTGGACTCAATGCTCAATGAAGGAAGGAGGTTGAGGTCCCTGTTTTGGAGGCAAAGGTAGATCCCTACGCTCCACAAGCTGAGGTATTATGTAATGGTATTTCAATTCATGATGTCTTAGTTGATGGAGGTGCTGCAGTTAATGTAATGACCGAGTCTGTAATGAATATGTTGGGTTTAAAATTTTATCGCCCCTCAACACTTATTTTAAGGTCATTAAATAAAGGAAAAACTAAACCGAAGGTGTAGTTTCAAATGTGGAAATATCTCGTTATGGGTGTTGTATGTGTGGTAGGCTTTCAGGTAATGAAAAATGGTACTGTTGTGTACCCAATGTTGTTGGGAAGACCATGACTAAGGAGAGTTCATGCAAGAAACTACTAGAATGAAGGCTTCATGACACTTAGATGTGGTAGAGAGAGGGTGAAGATAAACGTGATCCCTCGGCATCATAAGGCAAAACCTATGGATTCAAGTGATGAAACTGATAATTGGACATCCTCTGATTACTCAAGTACTAGTGAAGTGGACACCGAAGATGAAGAAAGTGAGGTTGATGTTTTGGTCATGGATATCCTTCCAGTCACACCGACTCATGATCCCATAAAATTATCTGAAGAAGAAATTGATGATCGTATCCAACAAATAAAGATTGGTGATGCTGTGATGGAGAGTGAGAAGGAATCCTACCTTAGCTCTTTCAAGGTACATACACATATTCACTTTTGATTACAAGGAACTCCATCAAGTAAGTTGGGTAGAACATTCTATTGAGCTGGTACATGGTGCTAAGCCCATAAAGTAAATGCCATATAGAATGAATCCTAATTTTTCCAAGACTGTAAAAGAAGAAATAGATAAGTTACTTAATGCATGATTTATATTTGTTGTGGAGAATTCAGAATGGGTTTCTCCCATTGTGATCTCAATAAAAGAATGGGAAGCTACGCATTTGTGTTGATTATAGGAAGTTCAATAAGGCAACAAAGAAGGATCATTACCCTCTTCCATTCTCAAGATCATATTTTGGACGAAGTAGTGGCTATGAGTGCTATAGTTTTGCTAATGGATATAGCGGATATCCGTATAGCAGAAAGATCAACTCAAGACCATGTTCACCACTCCTTGGGGAACGTTTGCTTATAGAGTTATGCCTTTGGGTTGTGTAATGCTCCAACAACATTCCAATGCTTGATGAATAGGGTGTTTGAACCCTACATTGGGAACTTCATCAGAGTATTTCTGGATGATTTTTGCATCTATGGGAGCAAGATGGACCACTTGCACCAGATGGAGACAACATTTCAAAGGTTAGATGAAGCACAAGCCTCACTAAACCCTACAAAGTGTGTCTTTGGATGTTCTAAAGGCATTTTGTTAGGGCATGTTGTATCCAGAGATGGTATTGGTACTGATCCTGATAAAGTTTTAAAAATCAAAGAGTTACCATTTCCTATGAATAGAAGTAAGTTGAGATCATTTTTAGGCCATGTGGGTTACTATAGAAGGTTCATCAAGAATTTCTCAAAGATTACATGACCACTAACCCAGCTTCTTAAAGAAGGATGTTACTTATGAACCAGAAATAAGGCGCATGAAGCTTTTAAACAATCAAGGAAGCCTTGGTGTCTTCACCGCTTTAAAGAATCCAAATTAGAGAAAACCATTCATTGTGTATACCGATGCCTTAGATGCAGCACTAGGAAGTACTCTGAGCCAAAAGGATGAAAATGGGAATGATCATCCAATTTACTTTGGGAGTAGACAAATGAGTAGTCTTTGAGCTAAATTATACTCAGTAATCAAAAACAGCTCTAGCTATCATTTTTGTTGTAAAGAAGTTTAGGAATTACTTGCTAGGGCAGAAATTTATAGTTGTAATAGATCATCAAGCTCTAAAATATATTGTCAATAAGTCTAACCCATCAGGGAGGATAGCAAGATGGATAATTTTTCTACAAGAATTTAAATTTGATATTATAGATAGGCCAGGAAAGAAGCATGTCAATGCAGATGCCCTCTCTCGAGCCTATGATGGTTTAGGTTTGCCTTGTGATGATGATGATTTCCCAGATGTAGCATTGTTATCTCTTGACACAATCCCTATTGAATACATATATATTTGGAATTATCTAAATGAATTCAAGTTTCCCGATGTTCCCAATGCAAATACTAAGAGGAAGATTACTCAAGCCGATCGTCCATATTCTATTCTGCATGGAGTATTATTTCGAATAGGACCTGATGGACAGTACAAGAGGGAAGTTGGACGTGATCAAGGAAAGGAGATGATAGAAGAATTCCATAATGGTACATGTGGAGGGCACTTCTCTCGACAACTTATAGCAAGAAGGATCTTGATGCAGTTATCACCGCCCACTCTTTTTAGAGATTGTTATAATTATTGTAAGACATGTGATATTTATCAAACACATGGTAACCGTAAGACTTCATCAGCTCCATTATGCCCTATTATTCCACTTGGTCCCTTTGAAAAGTGGGGAATAGACATTGTAGGTCCACTTCCAACTACCCCACGCCAAAATAAGTATATTGTAGTTGCCACAAATTATTTAACCAAGTGGGTTGAAGCTAGGCCATTGAAAACAACTTCCATGGATGAAGTGGCAAGGTTCATATATGAATGCATTATCACCAGATTTGGTTGTCCATTAGAAATTGTAATAGATCAAGGAAGCCACTTCATTAATGAGGTGGTAGAATCCCTAGTCAATAAGTTTTCTATTAAGCACAGGAAGGCAACAACATACAAGCTAAGCACAAATGGACAGGTGGAACGAACAAATTTTGTGTTGTGTCAAATTCTAGCAAAAGATGCAGCCTTGCAGTACATAAGTGGGATAAAAGGATTCGTGCAACATTGTGGGCATATAGGGCAATATCAAAGTAAGCAACATGATACTCCCCATTTCAGTTGGCTTATGACATTGATCCAGTTCTTCCTATTGAGTTTGATATTCCCACTGTGAGAGTTATGAAAAATGAAAGGATGGATGAAAGTGATTCAATAAAAGAAAGGTTGGTACATCTTCATTTGCTAGAGGAAATGAGGGAAATAGCGAAGGATACAAGCTATAAGAAGAAAATGAAGCAGAAGGAATACTTTGATCAAAAGATCCGTTGGTCTCCATTTCATGTGAATGACTTGGTTCTAGTATATGATTCCAGATACAAAAAAAGAAGACAGAGAAAATTTCTTCCAAAGTGGATGGGGCCCTACAAAATAGCAGCTATGCATGAAAATGGTACATATCGACTGGAGGAATTGGATGGTACTCCCATTACAAAATGGGTCAACCATGACAAGTTAAATATTTTCCAAGCACCAGCTTCAGAATGTCCATAAGAGTCTACTCCGAGGATGGAGTAGAAGTTAGGAAGGGGGAAAATGTCGACATTAAAATTTTCCTCCGTAATTTCTATTTTATTAATGTATGTATTAGGAATAGGATGTTGTTAAGTATAATTAGTAGTGGCGTCCAATAGAAGATAATGGCATTGTCAGTACGGTGCCGCCAATAATGTAGAGTACGGTAATAGTCAAAGTACAATAGGAATGTTGTAAAAAGTAAATATTTTTCGTAAGTGGTCCGGTAATGTTAAAATGTCAAAGTTGGGATAAGTAGAGAAGTAAGGTCTACATGATTAGGAATTAGAAATATTATATTTGTAATAAGGACAAAGAGTGATGTCATAAATATTTTGTGTATTTTATTTGTGGAAAAGTCTAAAAATGTGGAACCCATGTGAGATGATAAGGTTTATCTTATCTTAGAAGATAAGCCTACATGTAAAGGCAAGAGTTTAGGCATGGAATATGATTGGCCGGAAGAGATTTCCTATCCTATCTTAGAGATAAGGTGGATAAGCCTGAATTCCTATAAATAAAGAGGCCACCCCCCTCATTTAGCATAGAAGGAAGTAGTGAGAAATATTGTATGAGTAAGTGTGTAAAGGAAGCCATCATTTTGAAGGTGTGTTAAAGAAGCCATTAAAAGGTGTAATTATGAAGTTTCTCCCATAGTTATTGTTTGAAGGCAAGTGAAGTTAATAACACTTGAAGAACCTCATGGGTGAGATTGTAACAATTTCATGTTGATATTATAATTTACACTGATATTTCAGATTTATCATTATTCTTTCTTAGCATAGTCTATGGTATTCTTGTGTTATGTTTGTTGTGTTTCCAGATTACATCCACCAAACTAAGAGTTGTGCATTAGTTAATAATCATAGCACGAGGAGTTCCCGGTGAAGAATTATCATAGTGCCGGATTGGTGTTGACAGACTTCATGATTATCTGGTAAAAAACCTTCATTTTCTCCTTGTTCTTCATTTCTTCAGCACTTTTTTCTTTGATATTGTTGTGTTTTCAAGGTGTGGAGAGTTTGGTGACCATGATGGAGCTGGTTTAGATAATTAATGGTAGACCAGTGTCCGGATAAGCAAAAATAAGGCCATGACATGGTGAGAAGTCAAAGGAGAAATTAGGGGGAAGAAACGACTAAGTACTGTGATTTGAATATTCAAAAAATGCTCATGCAAGGGTGGGGCACATTTTTTCATGTCCGATGTCCCTAACCTCATGGACATTAGGACAACAAATTGTATGGTGAGAAAGAGGACGACATGTGCCCTCGATCCGATAAAGCCAGGAATTTGCTTAAAAAACACTAGAAGAACAGGGGGCTAAAAGCCGGCCATGTGGATGACCAAAGGATTCCTCATAAAGGCTGGGTGCATTTTTCCATGTCTTCTATCCTTGACCTCAGGGACGTGAGGGACATAAAATTCCATGGTGGTCCTCTGGTGACACATGTCTTCGATCCGACATCGTGGAATTTGAGCTCCCAAAATGCCCCCAGGGATTGAACTATCAAATATAAAGGTCACATGAGGTTCCTAGAGGTCACATAGGGGCTGGGAACTTTTTTCATGTCTAATGTCCTTGACCTCAGGGAAGTGAGGGACATGAAATTTCACAAAGAGCAATAGGATGACACGTGTCTTTGATCCGATGATTTGCTTGAAAAAGCACTAAAAGCATTGGGGGCTGAAAGCTGGTCATGTGGATGACCAAAGGACTCCCCATAGAGGCTGGGTGAATTTTTCCATGTCTTCTATCCTAGACCTCAGGGATAGGAGGGACATAAAATTCCATGGTGAGCAATAGGAGGACACGTGTCCTTGATCCGACTAGTAGGAATTTGAGCTCTAAAAATACACTGGGGGTTGTATCTTGTAAAATATGAAGGTCACTTGGGACTGGGAAAAATTTCCAAGGTTTATGTACCTAACCTTAGGGACATTGGGGACATAAAATCCCATCAAGATCTTGGTGCTGACACGTGTCCTCCTAAAAAATTGACTAACTCCCGAACTGTCTCCAAGAGGGTAACTTAGAACGATGATAAATTGAGCTCTCGGTGGAACTTCTTAGCAAAATTTTATATGATACAGACTGAAAATTGAATTTTGAATCCAATGGTTGGGGTATCATGTCTCGATTCCTCCATTTGATCTGTGAAAATTGAAATTTTGATTTGGTACTCCACCATGTGCTCTCGAGAAAAACTATTTTTGTATCTAATGTGCCAAAATGTTGTAAAAAATATGATTTCACCATAATGTAGGTATTATAATCCCCTTTCCATTTATGTTTTGATTTATTCCTAACTCCATATGGAGCTCTCACAATCACCTTCTCAAGCTCGGTGGTTGTTTTGGCGTGGCACCGATTAGGCCTGTGAACCCTAATTCTGGAAAAACTACCCCAACTTCTATGAGCCCTTCCAAAATATTCCTTAATTATTTTCATGATGTCCTAAGACATTTTAATCACCTCCATGTCCACTTAGGCTCTTCTTCTCTACTCTATGAGGTTGCTCCAGCCATATAGGAAGGCCTGATAGCCCTTCCCACAATTGCCTATAGCTTTGCAAATGAACTCCTAAAATCACCTAGGAGGAATGAATAGACTTTCCTAAATCACCTAGGGGGATGATAGAAAATTATTTGGGAGGTCACGTGGACTTTCCGAATGGACATGGGGTGTCTTGAAATGATGAGACTTGAAAAATTAACACTGGGTATGATAGTCGTGCTCGGGAATTGTCAATTTCCCTATTACACATTTGCGCACGACAACACAATGGATCTAGCTTGGGGACATGACATGGAATGAACACGGTGAAGACATGGCATGAGAACTCCCATAATCTAAACTTATAACATACTGACCATTGCCTTATCCATTGGGCCCTGCAGAGTCATGTACAACTTATAACAAGAGAGAAAGAGAGAGAAAAAGGAAACAACACACACAATAGGAAGCAAAACACATGCAATAGAAAGGGAAAATACCTAGCAATCACCTATGGTAAAAGGTGGGGGACAAAATGCTTTCACCGAAGAAATTTCTTTTTCAAAAGTTACCCATGAGTGGGAAACACTGAGTGATGTTATTTTGCAAAGCCATTGACTGGTTCGAGAAAGTAACCTCCTTTCCTTAATTGTTTATTAAAGCTGACGCTTCCATGATTGTCCTTTTACTTTATAGGAGTGATTCCATTTGAGCTCCTTGATAATAAGGTCTTCTCTTGGAAATTCCACGCATTCATGTTCTTCAAAATTAGTTTCATCATGCCGCTTGCCTTCCATGTTTATCCATATAGCTGATTCTCCATCGAGCATCTCATCGCTACCCCAAAGATGATTTTCATTCCAATTCCTTGAATATTCTGAGTTACTTTCTTTCTCGGGTCTATGCTTATTGACATCTTCTCCATGAGAAACATTAGATTCATCCTTTATCTCTATTCCACTATGAGGAATTTGAGTACTGATGGGAGGGTCGGAGGAAAACTCATAATTTTCTTGTATGTCCATGACATGAGTGAAGAGATCAAGAATCAGCTCGGGATCTTCCGAAAATTCTATTGCATCCAATATTTCTTGTACAGAGTTATGCTTCATCGTTTCCTATAACTCCTCTTTATACACTTTTGAAGAATATTTATTTTGCATCTCAAGGAAACTATCTAGAGGGATTACCTCATCATCTTATGAATCGCTGCACTCTATCGATCCTTCATCAAAAATAGATTCATCTTCAAAGGCCTTGAAACTTCTTTCTTCTATTTCTTCATCATGGAAATCTTCTTCTGCAAATGGGAAAGAAAATATCTCCATTTTTTCATTGCATCCATAAACCATTAGCTCAAGAGTGACATCATATTTTTCATCTTGCCTTATCTCAATATGGATAACCTTCATATCAGTTAAGACTTCCAAATCAGCTTTGCACTTGTCTTGCATATTCATGGCTTACATAAGGAGTTCAGGAATGAGCTCAAGGTCCTTTGTTTCTTCCACATATATCATTAGTTCTTATATGAAGATTTATTTCAAGCCTTTCACTGGCTCATCACAAGCTGATTTTGTCTCTCCATAGATGGCTTGACTGAGATCATCTTCATCCCAAAATTGGAATGAGAATAAATCCTCATATTGGATAAGCATATAGGGGATTTTTCTTCTTGAAAATCATCAAGAACTATCTCCTCTTCCTTGTGGTTTGCATCATCTGGTAATTTTAGGCTTCCCTCTTGTAACTCGAATCTACTCAATGCTTCTTCAAAATCAAAATATCTCTAAGAAGGCATGTCTGGACTTATCAAGATGGGGATATCCTCTTCCTCCTCGGATGCCACAAAGTGATTCATCTACCTACTACCCTGGTACAAAATGTTAACTTCTGGGCTTCTAGACTTTCATACGTGTTCCTCATCTTCTTCTCGAAGTAATTTCTCCATGTATCCCTTCACCGGTAAGGTTGTAGGAGACCAATTCATCAGAATTTTACCTCCCAAGTCTCGGAAAAACTTCTACTCAAGAAACATTCCAAATGAGGTCGGGACGTCAACTACCAAAATCATCGCTGAAATTTTTTTGTCTGGAAATCTGGTGAGAGCCATCTGTGCATCTTTTACCTTCCCTAAAAGTGGGACCTCTTTTGACTCCAAAGAGTAACAAGAGCCATTGGGTGGATTCATGGTGAGTTTGAGAGATTTGGAAACCTTCACGGAATGACATTATCCGAGGCACCCGAATCTATTATGTAGTTGTTCAATACATATTCTCCAACAAGAAGGGAGACATAGAAAGGTTCAAATTTATCATTCTTTGATGCACTTAGAGAAATAATGTTATGTGAGGGAGGTGTAGGTGGGTTTGGTAGTATTCCTTTAGAATGAGGAGCTGCATCATTGGGTGTTAAACTACCACTCCTGATGTATTGAACAAACCTCTCAAATTGTTCAGGTGAGTCTACAAAAATGTAGTTTCGATAATATGCACTTTGGCATTGTTCACATATTCCATGAAGTCAAAGGGAGCAGATGTGGAAAAGGGGGTGAAGGGACTGATTTTGGAGTCTAGATAGGCTTAGGAGTAGGATTTGATGTTTGAGGAATGGATGATATTTTGAATGACACACTAGGAGCTTTCAAGGTATTATATTTTGTAGGAGAAGATTTAGATTTAGAAATGGAAGAGGAATTGGAAAACTTACTTGGAATAGCAAGATTATTCTTACTTGCTACAAGGTCAGGATTTAACAATGCGAACCTCATGGAAGATGGAAGTGGGGATCCTTGACTGATTATTTTGTTTTGCGGAGTCTCCACAGGAGGATCATCAACCTTGTTTTCCTTTATAGTAGTGGAGGGAGATGATCTTTTATCAGACTGAGAATGAGTGAATACTACCCATGAAAAATTGGGTGCATCCTCTTCATCTTCTTCATAACCTCTCGGAATACTCAAAAATCTGATTTTTATTTCATTCTTAAGTTCATCATTCTCTAAGAAGTTTCCACCTTCACTTTTGTGTTTAAGCTCTTCTTCACTTTCTTGAAATCTGAAATTTACATTCACAATTGGGGCCTCCAAGGTGAGCCTTTGGGCTGCTCCTGCAATCTGATTTCTCTTTCTTCTTTGAGAAGATACTCATTCATATAATCCCCTCTTCAAAGATGTCATCTCATTTTACAAATTTTGCAGCGATGGATTGGTTCTCTCATCTCTAGGATGTTGGGCCTTTCCCTTCGATGGATTCTTCATATTTCAAGAGAGGATAAGATCATCATCAAGTTCAATGGCCATCCTTTGTGCTTCTACAATGTTCCTTGGTTGGGATCTTTGTAGAAAAAATCCTACTTCTGATGATTGAGCATTGATGAAGAATCTCTTGATATTGTTTTCAGCATTGACGAATCTTCTTCCGATATCCTATGAAGCAACCATTCAATGAGAGCCATGAAGTCTCTCATGGTTTAACTTTCTTCTTTTGTCATTTGAGCCAATTGCACCAAGAGGTCCTGATAGTATTCATTTGATTTAAATCTTTCCTCGAAGGAAGTCTTGATGTCATTCCAACCAGTGATGGATAAGGTAGGTAGGAGATAAAACCATTCTATTGCTTTGTCTTGAAGGAACTCCACGAACAATATTACAACAACATCTTCATGTTGGACACCAAGAATTCCACATGATTTCATGAAAGCAACGATGTGTTCTTTAGGATGTTGTGTTTTTTCACCTTTGAACTTGGGAAAGTTCTTACATGATTTTTTTGTGTAGATCATGGAGAGGAGGTTCAAGGGAAAGTAGGTCTATATTCCTTCCCCATGGAATAATGGGTTGAGGTCTTTCTACTTTATCAGCCATCATTGTTTCTACTTCTACTTCAACCCTTGCTTCTACAAATTCTTCTTCAAACTCTTCTTCTTTTGGGGACTCAATGCTTAATGGTGATGGAAAAATGGGAGAATTTGAAGGGGGAGTATCAATAGGAGTTTTAATAGTATTTCCAGGTGAACTACTCAAAGCGCCAAATGGAGATGAGGCTTGAGAGATTATCTCTAATTAGTTCTTGCTGATTTTGCAAATCCTTAAAATTAGAAACAACACCGCCTCTCGACCTGTTCAACCTGGTGTATCTTCCTTCAGCTAGCTTTTGGAAATTCTTGAAGTGGGAATATGAAAAGACACTGTGGAATATGAAAGGTCACGTGCAGGAATTGACAGTGTATCTTTTAGCAATGGATTTTCATGAATTCTTTTTTTCTGATTTTTTCAATATCTTTTTTTTAACTTTCAAACCTTGTAGTCATATTTTGGGTGCGATGTCTGCTAAATTTTCCCCATAGTGGGTGCCAAAACTGTTGGCAAGAAAATTTGTTGGGTGGACAAACTTATGGATTTCTTGCCAACGCTCTAGGAATCTAAGTCCCTCTACTTAACTGGTGCAACTACCATATATGCATGTGCATGAAAAGGTGGATTTCTATGGTGGAATTTCAATTGGGGATCCAACAAGGACACTCCACTAACCCTACGGAAAAGCTTGTAGATACCTGTAAGAGAAGAATTTGTTTGTAGAGAGGGAAAGGGGAGTGAGAAATTAGATAGGAGAACTAATGTTACAGGTAGAAAATCAAATTCCTGCATACATCAATTAGAAGTTTTATCACATGCATTAAAATTAGGAGGAAACAACTCTATGCATAGCAACAAGACCAAATGGAATTTATGATTACAAAGTATCAATAAACCCCTTAGTCAAAAAGGCTCAAACTCCTTCTTCTTGTATTGATTGCTTAAACTAAGTTGTACATAGTATGAGAATGGAGGAAAAATAGAGAGTGGGGGAAGGAATAATTTGTCTATCTCCTTTGTTCTCTCAAGGTAGAATGCACTCTTGAGCTTACAAAATTAATGACCAACCCTTTGAAATGGGAATGGCGTTACAATTTATAAAATGAGAGGTGACTTATTGTCTACCCCCCAATGGCTTTTCATATGTCCTTATGCAACTTAAAACTTTTCAATTCCTTGAGAATGTTAAGTCCTTTTTTATAACATAAAGGTGACTTATTACATTGGAAACATTAGGACATATGAAAAATTTCAACCCCAATGTGAAATTAGAATATTGGAAAGTGAGAGAAAGTTGGGGGAAGAGGAGAGAGAAAGAGAGAGAAGAAGAATAATGGGAGATTTCATTCTTGATGAAGTCCATTGGTCCTCGTTGATGGAAATCTCCAAATGTAGTGAAACTCTGAATCTTCAAACTCCTTACACACTGTGAAACTCCTTCAAACTAGCTCACGAATGCTCACCAAGCCGAGTGAACTATTCCATTGATGACCATAACTCCTAGCATGTGTATGATATACCTGGGACCCGAACTATATAGTGAGTGTTAAAAACATTATCCAATTCCCTAAGATGATCACCCCTCCACGTCTTATTTTTCCAAACTTTCCCTTTGAGAACAACCTGCTATTAATAGTAAGTGTCTAGATGGAAGGCTTACTATTTTTAGTGAGAGGATATTTTTTCTTCTCGACCATCATGATGTGATGAACTCCCTCATTCGATCTTGTGCACACTTTGCCTTTCTTTGACCACTTCTTGGGGTGACTTACTATTTTTAGTAAGCACCTATATAAGGGACTTACTATTTTTAGTAAGTGATCATTTTCATTGTTTTCTACTCTGGATAATCATTCTGGCTTCTTGGAGGTCTTTAGTGCACACTACCTTTTCCATAGCCACTTTTGATGAAGACTTACCCAAAATAACAAACATGTGTAGGAAAGATTACTATTTTTAGAAAGTGGATTTATGGTGCTCAGTTTGTGATGGAGTCTATTTTTATGGATTTGGCTCATTGTCATGGTCACATCCTCTGAATTTCACATAATTTTTCCCACTAGAATGCCAGGAAATAAAATTTAAAATTTTCACCCGGGTAGTGGCTTGAGCACGAGCTACCATGGCAGCCATTAATGGAACTCAAAATTTTCACGTCTAGTTTTTGTCTCGCATTTTCAACAAAAACAACTCCATTGCAATATTTTTTTCATTTAGAGCTCATGTGCAAGTTTGTAGCTCATTTCTATTACCGGAATGATGGAGAATATGATGAATGTGAGTCGGTGCATGAAGTGAGGATTTTCTTGGAAAAAATAATTTAGAGCACTATTTGAGCTCCCATTTGTAGCATCATGATTGACTCAAAAATGTGGAATTTTTTAGAAGATGGTACCTCGATCCAACTTGTATCTTGTGAGATATGAATATTTCTTGATCGGGTGACTTCACGGTTATCTGGCAAAAACCTTCATTTTCTTCCCGTTCTTCATTTCTTCAACACTTTTTTCTTTGATATTGCTATGTTTTCATGATGTGGATATTTTGGTGACCATGACAGAGCTGGTTTGGATCAGTAATGGTAGACCGGGTGTCTAGACAAGCAAGAACAAGGCCATGACATGGTGAGAAGTTGTGAAGGAGAAATGAGGGGGAAGAAATGACTAAGTGCCGGATTTGAATATTCAAAAATTCTCATGCAAGGGTGGGGAAAAAAATTTCATGTTTGATGTCCCTGACCTCATGGATTTGAGGCACATCAAATTCCATGGTGAGCAAGAGGACAACACGTGTCCTCGATCCGATAGTAGGGGATTTACTTGAAAAAACACTAGAAGCACTGGTGGCTAAAAGCCGGTCACGTGGATGACAAAAGGACTCCCCATAGGGGTTGGGTGCATTTTTCCATGTCTTCTATCCTTAACCTCAGGAATGTGAGGGACATAAAATTCCATGGTGGTCCTAGAGCTGATACGTGTCTTCAATCCGATGGCAGGGAATTTGAGCTCCAAAATGCACTGGGCCTGAACTGTCAAGTCTGAAGGTCACATAAGGGTCCCAAAGGTCACATGGGGGCTAGGAAAAAAATTCATGTTTGATTTCCCTAATCTTAGGGGCATGAGGGACATAAAATTCCATAGTGAACAAGAGGATGACATGTGTCCTCGATCCAACGGCAGGGGATTTGCTTGAAAAACACTAGAAGCATTGGGGGCTGAAAGCCAGTCACGTGGATGACCAAAGGACTCCCCATAGGGGATGGGTGAATTTTTCCATGTATTTTTTCCTTGACCTCAGGGACATGAGGGACATCAAATTCCACGGTGAGTAAGAGGATGACATGTGTCCTTGATCCAACGACAGGGAATTTGAGCTCCAAAATGCACTTGGGGGCTGAACTATCAAATCTAAAGGTCACATGAGGGTCCCAGAGGTCACATGGGGGCTAGGTGCATTTTTCCAAGGTTTATGTACCTGACCTCATGGATATTTTGGACATAAAATCCTGCCAGCTCTGGTGCTAATACTTGTCCTC
The DNA here is from genome assembly GCA_018340775.1 of Taxus wallichiana var. yunnanensis. Lineage (NCBI taxonomy): Eukaryota > Viridiplantae > Streptophyta > Pinopsida > Cupressales > Taxaceae > Taxus > Taxus wallichiana. The sequence continues at coordinate 818,385,578 of CM031242.1, read as the reverse complement.
CCAAAAATTGACTAACTCCCTAACTGGCTCCAAGAGGGTAACCTGGAACGATTATAACTTGAAATCTCGATTGAATTTATTGGTGAAATTATATATGATCCTAAATGTAAATGTCATTTTGAATCCAATGGTTTTGGTATCATGTATTGATTCATCCATTTGATCCCTGAAAAATTGGAATTTTGATTTTGTACTCTACCTGTGCCCGAGAAAAATTGTCTGCAGATATGATGCGCTTAAGTGTTGTAAATAATATTATTTCACAATCATGTAGGTATTGGAATAATATTTATATTGATGTTTTTTTACTCCTAACTCTATCCGGAGCTCCTGTAATCACCTTCCGAAACTCAACAGCTTGTTTTGGTCTCGTACACTAACTAGGCCTATGAACCCTAATTCTAGCAAAACAACCCCAACTTATCTCGATCCCTTCCAAAATCTTCCCCGAATTATTTCCATGATGTCCCAATACCTTTTAATCACTTCCATTTCCACTTAGGCTCTTTTACTCTACTCTATGAGGTTGTTCTAGCTCTAGGAAGGCCAAAGTGTTAGGCCTTCCCACAATTGTTTGTAACTTTGCAAATGAACTCCTAAAATCACCTAGGGGAATGAATGTACTTTCCTAAATCACCTAGGGGATGATATAACATTATTTGGAAGGTCACTTATATTGGCCGAATGGACCTGGGTGTCTTGAAATGATGGGACTTGAAAACAATAACATTGGGGTATGGTTGTCGTCTTTGGGAATTGTTAATTTCCTATTGCACATTTGCACAACAACAACTCTCTAAACATATGAGCATATAATTAGGGAAATAATTGATAAATCACATTATCTGACTCGGGAGTATAAGGTATAACCTTTAGAAACTAGACCATTTCAGAAAATACATCCAATAATCAGGACACCATATGGGAAAATGTAGTTTAAGTGGGCCTCATCTCCTATTTCAATTTTCTGTAGATCAACTCCCTAGGGTATAAAATTTTGGTATAATGGGAAAATATAGGTTTCTAGATAGGTTCTCAAATGTAGGGATTCAATCTAAGTACAAACACATGATGTAGATAAAAAGGTACTCAAGGAGAAATAGTGTTGTAATTATAGAGGATATTGACGTAACCCTAGAATAGCTATAAGTATCCAAGGCCTAAACATAAGATAAAGATAGGTATCCCACTAGGATTCAAAATAAGAGTAAACAATTGGTTGATAAAATCCATGGGATGTAATATAATAATATAATGCAATGGATCAAATAAAACATACATAAGTGCATAAGGGGAAATCTAAACAATAATATCTCCATTCCTTACTCACTATGGTGACCTAAATGCACAAACATAAGTTTCAAAAATCCAATTCAGAAAATAGGTGTGAAATAGTGAAAAGATATGTGAGCTATAAGTGTCTTCATGCATGAAAAAAGTGATTTTTAATGGTGGTTAATAAAAATAAGGTGGAGGATATATACCTAATTCCAATGCCCACAAAATATGACATGGGATATGAAAACAAATAACATCATCTCCCATGGGAAATGGTTTCATCCTTCGGGAAAAACTAAGGTAAAAGGGTGAAAAACATGGGAGATAGATGCTAGAAGGTAAATGGAGGAAAATAAAAAGGTTCAAGGTGAAAAAAGAAAAATAAGTAGGAATAGTGAGACAAGTGGACATAATGGGTATAATGTGTGAACGAAGGGAATAAATGTGGAAGATTTAGGGTAACTATAGTGTAATAGTGAAATATCTCAGATGTTATGGTATACCCCATGTGACCAAGTTTGATCACACCCCAATCCTGAAAGGCCCCTTATGGCACCCGATCAAGAGGAGAATGCATCAACAACCCCTACATAAAATATTTGGTTAGAAAATGTAAAAATATGGTGTATACATATGCTCTAATCTGAAGATCATCATGTTTCACAATAGTAAAACACGAGATAGTATTTGAAAAATGATCAATGTAATGTAAAATCAAAAGTAAATGTTGAAATAAAAGAAGTAATCTAAGTTTTATAAAGATATAATGAACTCCACCCAATAAAATATACCTACCTCATACTTACCTATTGATGTCACTTGGGTTACTTGTAGTAGGTGTAATAGATGCTTGGAACATGTTGTCGAAATAAATTCCTTAGTTATTTTGAAAACTTACATCCCCATTCTGGCTTTGAAGTTCATTATTGTAGGTTACACATAATTATGTTGTCTCTTTGACACACTTCCTTGGTTTCACTCCCTCATGCAGACTTGTGTGCCTTCCATTTTCCTCCTCCATTCCTCTATCCTTCTCATTTCACACCACTTTAACTTGCTTTCCAAAATAAGCTAAGTCCCACCTTTAACTTGCATTCCTCTAAGCCCCCTTCCTTCTTTTCTACCACACATTGATCATTTTGATGCTCGTGCCCTACTTACATACTTGTCTCCTACAAGTATACTTCTATTTTTGCTGTACATGTTACCTCTGCGCGCCTTTCTTTTGTTTCCTTTTTCATGCCTCCTCCTTCCACACGCACCTTGCACTAGTTTTGTGCCACATGGAAACCTTTCAATATTGAGTATGCTACATGCAACCTATCAAAGCATGCAAATAGGGCACCGAATCCTTACAAAAAACATCACATGACATGTGGTAGAAAATGATAGAATAAATGAATAGTTGCCCGATCCTTTAGTCAATCAGCACACGCCACATGTTATTGCGTGTTAAAGTGACCTATAGACTTCAAAATGCCATAACGTTTTCTACAAGGCTCAAATCAATGTGTAGTTGGTCTTATTGGAAGTCAGTGTTGACATGGGATATAGTCCAAATCATTCAAATTCAAATTTTGGAAGGATTTGGTAGGTGAGAAGTAGGGAAACATATTTTCAGCCATTAATGCATAATTTGAACATCCAAACCATCATATTTTATTCAAATCTTATCTCTTAGCTTCTTCTACAAGACAAACAGACATCGGGAGACACATCTGCGATCTACAGAATATTTTCAAGCATTTAATGCTTGTTATTGGTGGTTGAAGATTCAAATTCAAGTTTCCCTCTTATTTCTCTTCTTCTTATCTCCTTCTTCTATAAAATGTATGAGCATTGCTCATTTTTGTTGAATCCTTTGGTTTGCTAAGGACTTCAATTCTTGTGAATTTTAAGTAACATGCCTTTAGATTTGGTCTTTTGCATGTAGATATCAGCCTCGATACACCATTATAATAGACTTTACATTACTGGAAATAATAAAATCTTAGTTTTGTGGCTATTCTCTTCCTTAACTTGTTTCTGTTGTTTCTTATTGCCTCTCCTTTGCCCTATGTACTTGATGTGCTATATCACATCCCTTATAGGTTCCTTTTCTTATTGTGCCCCGTGAAAATGATAGTGTAGCTACATTTTGTATTGTGACATATGTGTCTTTCCTTCCCATGCACCTTCTCATTCATTTTATCTTAAATACAATTGTATTCATTCCCCCTCTTTCTAGTGATATCACCTCCCTTAGATTAGTTTTACCTTTTCGTATATCCATCTAACTCCTGGTCCCTTGGCATGATTAAGTAGCATTTCATTTCCAACATTAGTAGTAGCAGTAGAAGTAGAAATAGGTAGAGGAATATGCCTTCTCCGGAGGTCTTTCTCAAGCATGTAAGGTCCCACAACTTGGAGGAAGTCCCATTGTTGCCTCAACGACCCAGTTCAACATGATCTAGGATGGGTGCAAGTTTGAGCTCCAACAATTTTGGAATGCCCGATGGGACCAACATTGAAAGCTTATAGTTCATAATTTCTAATTTTTGGTGTGTGACTTAGTATTTTCCAGCCTTTGAAGGCTTATTTCAACAGATCTGGCAACTCCTAACACTCAAATCTAATGTTTTTAGCAGCGGTCTGCGAGCCTTTTCATGAGAAGAATATAGACAAGACAAAGTCTAGTAGCTGAAGAGTCATTTGAGTACCTCCATCTATCTCTAAGAAGAAGAGTCACTAGAATTCCCATGTGTACATATCTGTCTCTAGCACTTCGTGTAATTTCCACCCCTTCTCTTGGATAACCTATGTACCCTACCATGGTAGCCCCACCACCTCAAAGAAACTTTCCATTTTCCGATTCACCTGAAGTAGTCCTCTCCTTTTGAATGCGTAGCATGATATGCCAACAAGTGCACTTAAAATTATTCCATACTTTACCGGTGAGAATGAACTCACCCCTACTCAAGATATATCCATGATATGGAAAATATATGTTATGTGTATTTAGTTACACATGATGATGTAGTAGTTAGGTTGTTAGTGTCTTCACTAAAAGGCAAAGCACTCCAATGGTACATAATCTTTAGACCTACATCTATTACTAGCTAGGATGAGCTTGGAACAACTTTCTGCAACTATTTTGAGGACAAGTTAGATCACCTATTATTGGTTGAGAAATTGATAACAACAAATAGAGCACCCAATAAGAAAATTAATGATTTCAATATCAAATTTCAGAAGATTTGGGACAAAATTCCTCAAGTGGTAAGGCCTACAACCCAACATGATTTCCTATATTATCTAAGGGCTTTGAATAGTGACATTTTACTTATGATTCAGTCTATGGGGGTAGAGCCATATCTTCTACTTACAACATTGCAATAAGGGCATAAATAAGTCTTATCCAGTAGGAAAATTAGCTCCCAAACTACCTATGCCCTTATTCCCATAAATGTCTCAAGTGCCCCACCTTGATGCCCCTATTCCTAACAATATTTTGTAACCCGTTGCATCCACGTCATATTCTCCTACAGCAACAGAAAGAAGATGAAGGCCGTGATTAGAAACTTGTCAAAAAAGTCATATCTTTAGAAAATCAGCAGGCACAAGCCTTCGAAATAGTTCTAATCAAGGGTATAATCAAAGCCATCAACCCTTCATAAATCAATATACAAATCAAAGATATGGGTAGAACCAACAAAATGAAATATGGCATGCTAATGTGCACATTCCATTGCAAATTGTCCCTCTTGTGCGAGAATCTTCCATCGCAATCCAAACACTAGTTCTAGTATAGAACAACATGGCTCAAGAGTCGAGAAGGTGCTTTCCTTGCAATATGCCTTATGGTCGATATCGCGGTGACAATGCCTTATGCACACAAGCTTATATGATCCAGAATGCTTCTAACTATGAGCCTTCCACCGAAAAAAAAAGAAACATCAAAAGTTCCTCCCAAGACCAATCTGATGTCCTTTGCACCGAATACTTCTGTGCAGTCAATCAAGATGTGAAAATTCCAAAGAGAGTGTGTGCCCAGGTTGTTCATAACACAAGGTAAAAGAAGAGAATGCTCAAATTAGGTGTGCAACATTCAGCTCTTGTTACACAGGATGATCTTCAAAAGAAAAGAGTTGCAGCTCATCAATACAACAATAATGGTGTGCAAGTGCCCACATGCGAGGTTCCACATAATGCTCCATATGAAGTAGTGTTCACCCCAAATTTGGTAGGTCATGCCTCTGCACTAGCCAAGGATCTTTCCTCTACACCTAAACAATCAAGAAAATATGTTGTTGTGCCTCAAATGCTCAAGACCATAGGCCTTCCATTCAGAATAAGACAAATGTGAATGTCACAATGTGGGATGCCCTGACCATTCCATCTCAATGTGACCTGTTACATGAAGCTCTAGCATAACTCCCACACACTAAAAATCCTCATGTTCATGTTAATATCTATCAAGAAAAGGAGAAACAAGTAAGCTTGTAAAAACCTCACCCTTCTATATGTCCTTGATCATAGGCAAACACCTTGTGCATAATTGTATGATTGACTAAGGCACTAGTACTTCTCATGCCAAAGAAGATTGCTAATGTCCTAGGCCTTGAGTACACCCCTATGTCTAAAGGATTCCTACAGATTGATAGCTCAACTATTACCACTTGAGGATTCATCAAGGATCTTGAGTTGACCCTCCATGCATGTACAAGACTCACTATAAATCAATATGTGTTAATCACCGACTTACCTCCTTTGTTTTCCTTTTTCTATCAAGATATTTCACCGCTAAAGTGGGTGGTTACTTTTCTTATGATTGATCTCATATGTTACTAAGAACAATGTATTGTACCCAATTTACCATACAAGATGAGCCAATATTTTCATATCATGTTGAGTCATATGACCCTTCCCCTCTCCAAGCTAATTGTCTAATCCAAGTAGGTCAAGTACAATACCTAGTTTCAGGAAGAGAAACATGTTTCTCATCCTTTTCCCAATTTATTTCTTAATGAATGGGCTGAGAGACATCACAAATTTGATCCATATGATGAAGAGCTTAAATATTTTGAAACTGTCCTTGGTACCTACTACATCCTTGAAGAAGAAGGTGTCTACCGCATGCACTCAAACAAAAAAGCAATATTTTGGTATATCAAAGTTGTACTTTGATGCCTCCGAAAGAAAAAAATGGTGTTAGAGTAGGTGTTGTTTTCATTTCTCCCGGGATGATAATTTCTTATTCGTGCACAACATTACTGCTTTACATGCTCCAACAATGTAGCATGATATGAAGTGTTGGTGCATGGTCTTCTAATTGCTGAGAAAAGACATATTAAGGAGATGTATATTTTTGAGATACAAAATTGGTCATCTACTAGGCTACAAATAAGTGCATGAAAAATAATAAGCTTCTCAAATCTTATAAACATAGATTTTGGGATCTCCTCAAGGGATTTAATGCTCTGAATCTACAGGTGGTACCAAGAAATATGAATAAAGAAGGAGATCAAATGGTTGCACTTGGTTCATAGTTCTCTCATACTAAGGATTTGATCAAAGTCAATGCAAAACATGTAAATATGGTGATCAGGCTATCTATTCCAAATAATGAAATCAGTTGGCAAGTGTTTGACAAAGACACGTAAATTGTCTAGTTCATTCGAATGAGGTGGAATTCTCTTCAAGAATGAAATCTGACTTTCATAATAGCTATGGCACCCAAGTTATCTAATTCAAGACAAATAAGTTACCTAAAGGGATACTCACCTTAGAGAAAATGTTTAGCCCTCGACGATGTATTTAAGGGTGAAGAAAATCATATACGCGTGGCGTAAGAAGATTATACCCCAGTCATTATTTTGGGTGACAAAGAGTTGTTTCTCAAAATATTGTGTGTATGATGAAAAACAATCCTTCATCTCTCTGTGTCAAAAATATAGTGATATCTTCTCCTGGGAGTATGAATACTTGAAAGGTTTTGATCCAAGTGTTATTCAATACTCCATTAACCTTGATCCTAGTATTAAGCTCATCAAACAAAAAAAAACCATTCAATCCAAGAATAGGGCCCCTCATAAAGAAGGAGTTATCTAAACTCATCTAGGTGAAGATAATATTTCCCATCAAGTACTCTACCCGGGTCACAAATCTTGTTCCAAAGGTGGGAAGAAGAACGGTGAAATCGAGACGTTGTGTCAATTTTAGAGATTTGAATAAGGCATCTTTGTATTATAATTATCCTTTTCCTTATATGGAAATTTTTTACAGATCATGGGCGACGCATAAAGATTCTCCATGTTGGATGGGTATTTTGGTTTCAATCAGATCATGGTCAAAGAAGAGGATCAATTTAAAACAACATTTACAACCAAATGGGGGACATATGCATATCAGAAGATGTCATTTAGTCTGTCACAAATGCAAACACAAAATTTCAAAGGGCTATATATATATTGTATTCAAAGGATATATAAATGAGTTCATCCTAGTTTACTTGGATAGTATATCTATCTTCTCAAAGCAGGGCATGAATCATATGGCGTACTGGAAAAAGTCTTTGAGAGATGAAGAGAATTTGGGGTATCTCTTATCCTCAAGAAGTGTAATTTTGTTATGGCATAGAGCAGGATTTTAGGCTATGTGGTCTCTAAGGATGGTATTACAATTGATCCTGAGCATGTTTCAGCCATCCTTGCTCTCTCCCTACCGGCGCACAAGAAGGCCTTGTAGTCATTCTTAGGAAAAATCAATTTTGTTAGGAGATTCATTCATAACTTTATAGGATTAGTAAGGCTCATCACCCTCATGCTCATGAAAGATAAAGTATTTAAAAGGATAAAGAAAGGAAAAGAGAGTTTCAATAAGATCAAGAATCTTGCACGCCAACACTCATCAATCTAGATTACTCAAAGGATTTCATCCTTTATGTTTATGGATCTGATGCAAGTGTTGTTGTTTTCTGACACAAGAAAATCAACAAGGACTGGAGTAGCCATTGGATTTCTTTAGTCATACATTGAAGGATTATGAGTTGAAATACAATCACATGGAAAAATAGGTCTATGGCATCATGTGCGTGCTCAACAAATTCAAAAGTATGCTTTCCAAAACCATGTTAAGATGCTAGTTTCACACTCTAGTGTCAAAGATTTCATCATAGGATCATAAATCAACAAGAAAAGAGCTATATGGATGACAAAAATCATGGAGTTTGACATGACTATAAAATCCACCAAACTAGCTAGAGGCAAATGATGATCTATAAACAACTTGCACGAGGATACGTAGTATGATCAAGATAATTCATTGTTTCGAGATGAGGCACTCCCATATGTAGAACCTAAATAGAACAAGAATCTTGGCATGCGTTCTTTGGATGGAAGAAATGGTAACATTCCTTTCTTTGGGTTCTTACCCTCTTGGTTTAAACAAAGAAAAGAGGCGACATCTGAGGCTGCAATCTATTCCATATGCACTGATTGATGGTATTCTCTTCAAAAGAAATATTAATGGCATGCTTCGCGATGTATTGATGGCGTACAAGTTGACAAAGTGTTAGTAGAGTATCGAATGGATTCTCTAGTGGACACTTCTCTGCTAAGGCAACAACGATGAAAATAATCAAGAGAGGATACTTTTGGCCTACCCTATTCACGGATGTGAAAAAATGGGCCATGAAATGTAAAAATAAATTTTGTTTATGAGAAAAAGAAATTTACATTGCTTCCCCTCGACCAATCCAAACAAATCAACCTTTTGCACAATAGAGTCTTGACTTTATAGGCATGATCAATCGTCCTTCGAGCGTTGAGCACAAATGGGTGACCTAATGGCTATGACTTCACTAAATGGATAGAAGTTGTCACGCTCAAGGAATCAACCGAGTTAGTCATCCTTGACTTTATTGAAGGTATTATAACAAGGTTTGGTATTCCTCAGACCATTATTTAAGATAATGCAAAAGCCTTCCTTGGTATCAAAATTTCTAATTGGGCTCTTAGTCTTGACATCTATTTGAAGAATTATTCCAACTATTACCCTCAAGGTAATGGCTTGGCAGAGTCAACAAATAAGAACTTGATCAGAATCATGAAACGAATAATGAATATCAACCAGAGGAAGTAGCACACAAATGTCTTGTGTGCACTCTACATAGAATTAATTACGGTGAAAAAGTAATAGACACTTTGCCTTATAAAATTATATATGCAAAGGAAGCTAGAATTCCTTTATCTCTTGAATTACCTTCATTATAGCTCACCCAATAATTGGAATTCGAGGGTGTGGACTAGAGAGAAATAAGAATGGAAGAGCTAGTTTAACTCAAAGAATGAAGAAACTCTACCATAATCAAGCTAGATCAACATCATCAATCAAAAAAGAAATGGTTTGACAGAAAGACTGGGCCTTAGGATTTCAAAATTGACGACTTAGTCTTAAAATGGGATGATGACAGAAATAAACCAACATGCCATTCATAGTTTGATGCACTTTGGAGTGGCCCATAAACTATCAGTTCTTGCAAGGAGGATAACTATTTAGAGTTCTCTCACATTGATGGAAGTGCATTATCAATCCCAGTCAATGGGATTTATCTCAAACCCTTCCATTAGGTCTGCTTTGCATAATTGTCAATATCATAGTAGTGTTAATTCCTCCAAGTAATTTACGTGCATATTGTTTTGTTTATATATAGTTCTTTCTTATTACGTGCTTCTTGCATACCCTCTTTTGTTTCTTCCAAGGTACCCGATTAGCTTTCATGGCTTGTTCCAATAGTTTTCAACATTTTTATAGGATTCCGAACAAAGTTCAAAAATGCTTCAAAGTGACTTCATGGATAGTCCTTTAAGTTGTAGATTGGAATTTCATGTTCCTAAGAAGAATCCATTCCCAATGGATATACTAAGGATACTGATCTCCTTCATGTAGTAGGAAGATGTCCCCAAAAGTCACCAAAATGTTGTCCAAAATAAATCCCAAAGTTATTTTAACAACTTACATCCCCATTCTGGCTCTCGAAGTTCATTGATGCGGGTTGCGCACACTCTATTTCTCCCTTTGACACACTTCCTTGGTTGTACTCCCTCACATAGACTTGGACACCTTCCATTTTCCTCCTTCATCCCTCTATCATTTTCATTTCCCTTTGTGAGCACTTCTTGTACATTCCCCTTTCATCTCACCAGATTGTGCACCCTCCATGCACACATTTGACTTGCTTTCCATTATAAGCTAAGTCCCTTATGTGTTACTCTACCCCCTTCCTTCTTTTCTATTGTGCATCAATCATTTTGATGCTCATGCCCTACTTACATACTTATATTCTACAAGTATGCTTCTATTTCTACCATGCATGTTACCTTTGTATGCCTATACTTTTTTTTACCTTTCTGCGCACCTCCTCCTTCCATGCGAACCTTGTGCCCTCTTCTATGCCAATTACTATGCCATGTGGAAACATGTCAGTCTTGAGTATGCTACACACAACCTATCAAAGTGTGCCAACAGGGTGCCAAATCCTTACAAAAACCCATCGTGTGACATGTGGTAGAAAATGACAGAACAAATGAACAATGTGTCGATCCTTCACCAATCAACATGCTCCAGTGTTATTGCGTGTCAAAGTGACTTGTAGATTTCAAAAAACCATAAATTTTGCTACGGGGCTTAGATTAATGCACAATTGGTCTTGTTTGAAAATTGCTAACATGGGATACATTCCAAATCATTCAAATTCAAATATGGGTGGTATTTGGTAGGTGAGAAGTATGAAAACACATTTTCAGCCATTAATACAGAATCTAAACAACCAAACCATCAGATTTTATTCAAATTTTGTCTCCTTTCTTCTTCTACAAGCCAAACAAACATCCGGAGATGTTTTTGTTAGCTCTACATGAAGTTGCAGGGAACTTAATGCTTGTTGTTAGTGGTTGAATATTCAAATTCTACTTTCCATCTTCTTCTCTCCTTCTTCTATAAGATGTATGAGCATTGCTCATTTGTTGTTAAATCTTTTGATTTGCTTTAGGGACTTCAGTTTTTGTCCTCATTCTGCATGTGGATATTGGCCTCGAGATGCCATTGTAATAGACTATGTATTACTTTGGAAATAATAGAAACTTGGTTTTTGGCTATTCTCTCATTTAACTTGTTTTTGTTTTTTCTTCTTACTTCTCCTTTGCATTACGTACTTGATGTGCTATCTCGCTTCCCTTACAGGTTCCTTTTCTTATTTTTCCCATAAAAATAAATGTGTAGCTGCATTCTAGATTGTGACATGCATGCCTATCCTTCCCATGTGCATTCTCATTTGTTTTCACTTAAATCCAAAAATATCCATTCCCCCTCTTTCTAGTGGTATCACCTCCATTAGATTAGTTTTCCCTTTTTGCATATCCTTCTAACCCTTGGTCCATTGACATGATTAATTATCATTTCATTTCCAGCATTAGGAGTAGCATTAATAATAGAAATAGGTAGAGGAATGATCCTTATCCGGAGGTCTATCTTAAGTCCGTAGTGTCCCACAACTTGGAGACAATCCCATTGTTGCCTCAATAACCTAGTTCAAACTAATCTAGGACAGGTGTGCATGCATGAGCTCCAACAAACTAGAAGATAATCAATAAAATAATACATAAATAACCTAGCTAAGAGGCCACAAGAAGTATGTAAATGAGTGTCAAAATAATGAAAAATGTGGGTTTTGGCTGAATTTTGTAGAGTTAAGTGCAATATGTTAAAATGAGTAGCTCACAACCACAAGTATGGTGCATTTTACGTAATGATTTTAGGGTTTGTTATTTGGAAGAAATTAATTTTTGAAGATTTGAGGAACTCACGTCAAAACTAGTTATAAGAATTACTATAAATAGTAAATGGAGGAATTAATTTGTCACTTTGGTAATTGATATTAAGATATTTTGAGGCTTGAGCTCTAAGATTGCCTAATTTAATATATTTTAGTGATGATAACGAGAGTACAAGGAAGTGGATGAAGTGGTTGTAATAGGGCATGTAACGGTGTGAATCTCATGGTAGGTGTTGTTTTTAAATTGGGAAAGGGTAGCTAGGAGAAAAAAAAAAACCCGGGGAAAATTAATCTAGCATAATTTTTCCCAAGAATAGTCAAAATGTACATCAAATCAAAGTCTAGGTGGGTTTCAGAGCATTTTGATTTTGGGAGTCATTAGGTTAGGTTTTGAAGTTAATGCTAGAAAGGTCACAGACCCCTAAGACAGAGATAGGATCAACTATGATAGCATAACAAACTACAACATGGCTGGTGGCATTTGGGATTCTATAATTGCCCATGACATTTTTCTAGGAGGTTCAATGGTTTAAGGAAGTGAGAAATGTTCTCGTGGTTGATGGGGTTAAGCCAACACGACCGATGTAGTTTATGTATTTGATTTATGAAAAGAATATAATAGATTTGTAGAGATATCACAACAAAATGTGAATGATATTCAATGGTTTTGCAAATGGTTGACCAAAACTAAGAATTCTGGTTTTGCATTTATATTACCACAAACCACAAGGTGATGGTTTTACTTAATTGTTTACCAACAACCAAGAATGGTGGTTTTGCAATTGGTTTACCATAAACCACAAAATGAAGGTTTTCAAGTGGTTTAACTATAACCACATCATGATGTGACAAGTACTATTATCATCCCTCATTACATTTCACTTCAGGGAATACCATAGGAAAATCGGATGCTCACACATTGTAAACTGAAAAACTAGTAATGGAACATTGGATCATATTCCCCCCTTAATGTGAAATTTCCACTTATTCAATTAAGAACATTGCAAACTAGAACACACCACATAATTGGAAGCAAACACACACCTGAAAAAAAATGTTCCACCAAACCTTTAATGTGGCCCTGTCATTGGCGACTGAAGAGAGGTCACTGATTGACCTCTAACCTCCATTTTCCTATCCTCCGATTGATGTTGCTAACTCAATGAATTTGGATTATGAGGATCAATGGTTGTCAGGACATTGGGTAACACTAAAAATGTGTCCATAAGGAATTTTTTTATTTTTACAATATTTTGACTCATTGACTTTTTGACAATGGACCCAAAAATACTTGATAACAACTTGATAAGGGACTTTGACATTAATGACAATATTTTGACAACTTACATCTTTTGAATCTAATAACACAATACTTGAATCTTTAATGGACACAAAAATGACTATTTTGACATATATACATATGATGACACTTTACGATAAACACGATATTGGTGATATATAAGACACTTTTACTCTTAATGACATGATTTTTGACCTAGACTCATTTACCAACTCTACTCACTATTGATAAATAATAACCACATATACTATTTAAAGTCCTATTTTAAGTACTCCCTCAATATACAATGAAACAATTATATTAAAGACTCAACACATACTCTATAAAAAAATCGACCATGACCTTTGCACTATGATCAAAACTTTATATTCTATCCACACTAGAGTATAACTGACAATGAGGTGCAAAGATGTAGAGATGGAAAGTAGTTGGTGTAGGAAGATGCTTAGTTACTAGGTAGTCCACCACCGGTTGAAGATAGGTAGACCAATACACACAAACATAAACATACAAATATATTTTGTTTACCTCAATAATTTACATCCAACCCAATACAAGCCAATGTAGCTCATCTATGCTAGATGTTGGAAATCAGACGCAAGTGATATAACCAATGTTGGGAACTCTGAAATATCTAAGGTAGGCATAAGAGGAGGTTTTAACTTATTAAAATGGAGCCTCATGGAAAGTGTAAGTCACCGAATCATACATGTCGATGCAAGTCTGAGTGAAATGCACCCAAGTGTCAAGAAAATGTCCCCTTATTTACAATGAGACGCCCTCTATATCTATGAAATGTCGGGAAGATTTGATTGCAATAATTTTATGGTTCACTCATGATTATTCCTTTTACCAATAAACAAACATGGTGAATGCATGGATTCATGGAGATTTCTTTGTGTTCAATTCCCAATTGCGTGCCAAAAATAGAGAAACAATCTGCTCCTCTAAAATTGATCAAGCCGCATGTTTTAGATCACAATAGTTCATAAAATCTACCTTGGAGTAAATTGACAATGATAGGATTATCACATATTATACAAGTAGATATGAATTTATCTAGACTTAACTCATATTAGAGAAGTTGCAACTCATCAAAATTCCACATTTAAATAAGTGAGGAATACATGATTCTCAAATGCCAGATGAAAATAATATAACAGATTTGTAGAGAGATCACATCAAAATGCGAATGATATTCAATAAGCTCCTTCTATATTGAATTCGACCAGCAACATACAAATATATAGGAAATGGATTCCTATATTTATGGAGTTATAATATCCTCCAAAATCTCCTAATAACACTCACCTCTATTAACGTAATATTTTTGTTGTAACAATATATATGTTTAACCAAACCATCTAACAAATTATTACCCACTTACATTTACATTGATAATAATTACATACATAATTATTATTCACACATATATTATAATGGAGCACTAACCATCCATTTCCTAACAAGTTATTGATAATTTGAGATGTATTTTTTTATGATTAATTGGGTTTGAGATGTTATGTGTACTTTTTTAGTGGTACTTTATAGGTGCTAGATAGGATTTGACTATGGATATTAGTGGGCGTGGCATGATTACCATATTTATTATGTTGGTTATTCGCATAATATATTGCATAGTTATAGGGACTTATTTTTGGAGGCATTATAAAAAAGGTGTGGATCTCGCTACATATATATTTGATATATATGTTTTGGGTCATTGGGAGTTTAGGTATAAAACTTTTAGGAAGAGGTCCAAAGGTGGATAAACTATAGAGGATGTAGTGACACTACAAGATGGTCATGTGATTATTGGGTTGCCCATTCATAGAGTTTGTATGTTTTGTGATGTGTCGATGAGCATTATAGAGAGGAGGTATTTATCATGGCGAGACATGAAAAGTGAAGAGTTTTTTCCAAGATCATTGATGATTTAATTGATTTTTGGATTTGTTATGAAAATTTTGGATACCAAGAAGGCTATCATTCACACGGTTATGTCATGGATCTTATTCCACAAGGTGAAGGGAGCAATACCATTGTTTGTGTGAGTAGAGTACAAGGATTCATTAGAATATTTTTTCATGTAAAATGTTAGTACAATTTTATTTGACAACCCCATTGAAACTTTTTCCTATTTTGGTCAAATCGATCAAAATTACCAAAATTGCTTGCTTTCAAAGTTCAAATTGGGAAAGGTTTTAAGAGCCTCGAGTGTTTCAAAAGTCATGGTTATACTCAACAAAAAGGTATCATAATTTTCTCCATGATGGTATGACTTAGAAATCATTATGGAAGCTTCTTAATTGACTTGTAAATGATGTCTTCCTAGGCACTTTTTGAGAAATAAGAGTGTACATGCTTCATTGAAGACTCAACTTTAGCGAAAGGTTTCTGAACCCTATATGGTTTTAGGAGATCATATATCAGAATTGGAAATATTTTTGTATCTTTCTACATGGTGGAATAAGTAAAGTGGAATTTTGGGAGTATACAAACCAAAACCTTTCGACATTAGCGCAAGGTGGCCCTTTTGCACTTGAATTTTCATGGAAGGTTGCATGCTCCTCGTAGAATTGGGAGCCCAAAAAATCTCAAGTGAAAGTACATTTAATTATATTCATGACACATAATTTGGTTTGACTCACAGTTGTTGAAAAATATTATTGTAACTTAGCTCATTGACGCACCATCCTAGGAAAAATGGAGGTATAAGAAACAATTATTCAATCACTCATTTTCATACTTCCCACATAGGCTCATTAAATTCCTTGGAAATATCCATGTAAAATAATATATTATACAACCAAAATTGACCAAGGACAAACTCGGGTGAAGAGATGACTTTGAGGTGTAAAACGGGTGGTGAAAACCATATTCTAATCTCCACTTCAGTGCATTTGTGCACTTCTTGTGTTCATTTGTACCCTTAGCGGACTTATTAGGTGTAATTGCACCCCATAAGTGTGTTCTCTTCTGATTTATGGGGATATTCATAAGCCAAAAATATAAAATAATCCCAAAAAGTGCATGCTGGAGACATGAAAGAAAAGTGTAACTTTGATGCAGACCCCACATCTCCCCTTCAAGTGGAGAGTTGAATCCACCCTTGCACTAAGTGCATTAATGAGGTGAAATTTCACCCCATAAGTGTGTTATCTTCTAACTGGAGGGGATATTTGAGTCGAGAAAGAAAGGCACAAAGGTAAAACATGAAAAACAAAGTGTGAGGTGCAAATACATGTGTAAAGTCAATCTTTGTCCCCACAAATACACACTTACTCCATTTTCAGCCCAAGCACATGTATGAGGTGCAATTGCACCCCAAAAGTGTACCTAGGTGAATATTGTCTCCATTTCTCCACCCCCATGTTTCTACATGCTTTTCCATGCTCTATGTGCAATCCTCACTCTCACCTCCACCATATAAAGCCATCTCACCTTGTTTCCCTCTCACAAAAACATAAAGTGAGTTCAAAAAAGTGAAGGAAACCATTAAATCTTACCTTGGAGCTGGTTATTCCTCTTCCACATTGCAAAACTCTCCCTTTGTGCCCTAGAACTCCAAGATCAAGTTTTCCTCATAACTTTTGATTCCAAGATTTTTTTCCACCAAATGTTTCCTAGAAAATCCTCATGATGGTGCCTTGAAGATGAGGTATTAAACATAGAAGGTGATAAAATCCTCAAAAATATATTCAATACTGTTTTTTCAAGCCACCATTGTCTCCTTGCACCCAAAACATTCAAAATTTGAAGTGGATATTTCACGCGGCTCGTGGAGGAACCTCACAAAACTTTGAACATTTATTGAAATCTTTAAGCCTATGATTTTGAGATATAAAATATTATCTAAGGTGAAAGGATCCCCACTATATGATAAAAACCATCAATCAGCTCCATAACCCTTGAAAACCCCATGCCCATGAAAAATTGATTTGGGTCGTTCTCCCAAACCCTGTAAGGGAATCTCACTAAATTTGTAGCCTCTATTCATATTCCCAAGAGATTTGTAATAATCACAAGATCACATCATTAAGATAATTATTTCTCTATATGTGACTAGATGAAAATTTTCTCTCTTTCCCATTAACAATCCTCGCTAGAATTTGTTTTCAAAATTCTTGTTGGTACTGACAAAGAAATCTTGCCAAATTTAGAGAATATATTTTTCTTGGGATTATATTTATAATGAATCAAGTTACATCTGATTCATATTTGATTTGTTCCAAATTTTCCCAAAATACAGAATCATCAACCCGTAATACTAAAATCCACTCAAATTTGTGGATTTTTCAAAAACGGTTGTGGAATCCATTTTCACTTTAATTGTATCATTCCTACCACTTCCTAAGGCTAATAAAACCCTAAAAACATAGGATTAATTTCCTCTACTCTAATTATGATCCCATTTCTGCTTTTGGTGTCAAAGTATCCAGACATCGAGAATAACAATGTGGAATACATGGACTTTGATGACTTAAAATGGAGAATGGAAGAGGGAACCTACACAAGATTAGCCGATATGGTATATCATTTTGGGTTATATCAAACCATCAAATTACCCCTAACTATTTATGACTCCAGTTCATTTTATCCTACGTCAAGAACTATGAACTCGAGAACCAATCCATCACTGTGGATGATGGATTAATCATTGTTTTGTCATCACTAGAAGGGATCTCAAGGTATCTCTACATTTTGAGGCCCAAGGATGTTTTGATCTTGAGAAAAAAATTCCTTATTTGAATAGGAAAAGAAAGATTCATGCTTGTAGGGAATGAATTTTGGGAATTGGATAAAGAAATCGTGCAAGGTCTCACAATTACCAAAGACCCTCTTTAGGTTTGATTTCATCGAAGAGATATCTGATTATATCATGCTTCTTAACAAACTCATGGGAGATTCATTAACAAAATAATTTCATATATGGATGTTACAATTAATTATAATAGCTATTGAGGAATCCCAAGTAATTGATTGGAATCAGATTATCAGTGATAATTTATAATCTCAACTGATCAACCCGAAGTTACGGAGAATTTCACTATGGCCTCATTCTTTGTCTATGTCGTCACGGTGTTGAAAAAGTGGCTTGGGTTGACTTCGAAAAGAATCATTACAATTAATGTGTCGTGTGTATCATACATACCCTCAATTGATGTAAAGGGAAAATAAAAGACACTACAAAAGGGTGAATGATTTCTTTGTTATGTACTTGGTGAGGAAGTTGGAAGATGATACTAACTATAGATTCTCAACCGAGACTTGGATGATGATAAGAAAATTGAGGAGTTCTTTCACATATCACAACTTTCTCTTACATCCGTGTCGATGATTTGTAAAATCACCACCGAAACTCCCAACGTACCCAAGTAACAAGTTAGTACTAATTGAGATTTCCAAATAATTTTCAATTTTCACGTCAAGTCTTGAGAAAAGAAACTAAAATGGGTAACACTCCCAAAATATCTAGGAATTTACTCTTGTAAGAACTTAGTGGATGCAAGCAACATCGAAGCCTCTCTTGGGTCTTTCAACCTGTACTCATACTCTACCGGAGGTATTTCAATAGTAAGAAATACATGGAAGGGGAAAACAAGTCCTTTAATCTATGTCATTAGCTTGAATTAAAATATTATTGGGAGGATTGTGCAGATGAAATGGAAGTAAGACAAAGGTATTTTTCAAGACTGATAAGTCAAAAATAATGTAATTTTAGATGGAATGGGATACTTTGGATATTGAATATGATGGGAGTGACATATTTGAAACTAAGAATCTTGAGGCTATTTGATTTGAGCCTATTCCTCTTGTGGATTGGTCCATGGTAGATCCTGTTGATATCTCGACTCACACTACAACAGTTCTACATAGGCCGAGAAAGTGGTACCTAGAGAATGTTAACGAGCTAAGCTTCACCCCATCTTCATCATGTAGACATTCGATAAGGTATGGAACAAGGTATATGTGATAAAGATGAGAGATATGAGGCACAAGTAAACTTCTCAAGTCATGAAGGTTGTTCCAAAGTCCTCACCCGAGCCGGTGAGAAAGAAATTGTTCTCTTCTTTCACACATCCTTCCATGCATTACTCGACCTTATTTGTTTTCCCTCTCATGCCATGTGCACCTACCTATTAGCATTCTTCAAATTCCGTGCATGGCTAGTACTTAATCATCTTATTTGCTCAAAATTACCCCATGCTAGGAGTATTTTTTGTCCTCAGCAATAACATGAATCAAATAATAGCTAAAGAATGAAATAATCTATGAAGAATAAAGAGTAAGAAAATTTACCCCAATGAATCAAAGAATGAAGAATATGTCCTCCCTATGTGTGCCAAAAATTCAATCCTTAGGTGATTTAAGGAGTTCTAGAAACTCTTTTTTTATTGTACTTTCTAATTTTATGCATCCTTTGAGCTCATTGACAACCTTATTTGCTTTCATTTCAATAATATCAGGTATATTCTCCAAAATTATCTCGTCAATCTTCTCCTTTAGCTCTTGTAGCATTACATCCAATTCTATTGTGAGACTCTCCAAGATATCCATCTTGCACATTACCATAGGCTGGATCTCCTTGAGCCTTTCATCAATAGTGTCATGCTTGGATTTTATTAACCCTCTTTTCTCTAAGACTTAATGTATCACCTTCTAGTGCTTGACCTTATTGGTTTTTATTGTGGCCTTTATTTTCTTTAACTTCACCTCTTCAGATGTGGTGCGCATGCTACATATTGAAAAGAAATAAATTTCTACCTTATATGTGGCCTCCTTCACTTCCATAATGAGTTCCTCATATTTTTCAATATTTATCTCAACATTTTCTCGTATTCATCTTGTCTAATTATTCAGTTGATAATCTCGGCCCACTTTTAACCTTGATTAACAACATTTGAACTAGATCTTCCAGATACTCCATTTCTTTATCATATTCTGGTTTATCCTATTTTACAAAGTTTGGGAACACATGCTTAATATTATTCACTATATTAGTTTCCTTATTATATGTGTAATCCATTCTCTTCTTATCATCATTCAATTCTACCACAAGTCTGCTAGTTCCTCAACCCTTTGCATTATATGTCATGTTGCATCCTTCTTACCATGCCCCCTTTATCAATATTCCTCCTTCCTACTTCATTGTTTATCTTGTTCATCACATTGTAGGATTGTTTTTCTAAGAGATTTTGGATTTGATTACAAGGAATACCCTACCCGGTTCCTTATTCGCCATCTCTAAAAATGTCTCTTTTCTCACATTAAACTTGGGCTCCTCCATGTAGGTTTGCATGTTCCATGAGATCATATTTATTGTGTGTGAGAGGGTCTTTTCCTTATCAAACATTTCCCAATATAATAGGTCTTCTGTTGGTACTAAAATCTGAAATATGGCCCTAAATAGCTTTGTCTTGTCATTAAGATATGACATCTGGGTTTCTGTGGGACTTGTCATCACTTTCTTCCTCCTACACATGGATTTTTTGGGGTCTCTTGTGTAATGTTTAACTTCCCATGGTTCATCTCCCCTCTAGTGTCTTGGGCTTCCTTGTTACATGTTCTTTGTTTCCCTCTTCTTCCTCCTTATGCTTATCTTCCTCTTCATCTCCCTTACGCTCTTCTTCCCGTGCAATGCAAGTAAATTTTTCCTACTCAGGGTCTTCTCTTTATTCTTGCTCGTGCTCCTTCTTGGACACCAAATCTTCTTCTTCTTCCTCATCTAAATTCTAAATGACATGGGGTTGTCATCCTCTGTTGGACATGGCTGATACTCTAGTTAGAGACTCTTTTTGTGTGTGAGAGGTGATTTCTCCTCGCACTCCCCTCTTATCTTCTTCCTTTTGATGTGGTCCAACTAACCCTCGCTTATATCTTTTATTCCTCCTGGAGGATCCTCCACACACACCTCTAATTCAATATCTTCACCATATGCTTTCTTAGTGGTTGAGGCATGTCAACATGATAAGCATCGACCTCTTTCCCACCCTTTAGCTTTGGGCTTGTGGGATGAAGGGAGTATCATTATTATGATTTTTGTTCTCATTATTAATCTCATAATGAGTTTTGTAGGTGTGGTCCCTTTTATTCGTGTTTTCGATACCTTTGGTATGGTTGTTAGTGATTGTAGAGGATAGCATAGTGATTTGTTTGGCCATATCATTCATTTGATCTATAAGGTATTTAATAGAATTAGTGGCTGAATCAATAGATTTTCCTTTGTTATCAAAGTTTGTTTTACCTGGTTTTAAATTTAATGTTTGTTTGACTCAAGTGGTGGAACCTTAGGGGATTTAGGTTGTCCTTTTAAGGCTTTCAAATCATCCTCATCAAAGTCCGAGGGAAATCTTTCTCCCATTGCAAGGAGATGAAGAAGGAATTGGTCTTTGTTTTTACACAAAGTTTCATCTATGGAAAGGTTTTTAATTTAGTGTTCATCCTCTTCATCGGAGATGATATGGAAAGGATCTCTTTCCTCCCATTAAAAGGGACTATAATCATGATGTTGTGTTCCCACCATTTTTGAAAGAGGGAGGAACAAGAAGAGGTGTGATAGAAAACTCAACCCTTAGCAAAGTGAATGCTAAATATGGAAGAGGGGAAAAGATGAGAAATGCTCAACCCTAGCAAAATGAGTGTTAAGAGGAGGAGGAAAAAAATTGTTAGTTTTTTACATGATTCTTAACAAAATGAGAGTTAAGAGAAAAGGGACTAAAAGGAGGTTATATGTTCTCTACTCTTTAACAAAAATGGATGTTAAGGGAGAAGATATGTAACAAGGTGAATGCGATCAAATCTTTACAAAATGAGTGATAAGATTAACGAAGAGATATGAAAGGTTGACTCTTAACAAGATGAGTGTTAAGAGGAATGAAAAGGGGGAGACTTTGTAATACTTAAAAATGAGTAATGTTAAGGTGGAAGAGACTTAACAAGGTGAGCGCGATCAACTCTTAACAAAATGAGTGATAAGAGTGATGAAAAGAGGGTGTAAAAAGTTAACTCTTAACAAGATGAGTGTTAAGAGGAATGAAAAGGGTGACTTCATAAAACTTAACAAAATGAGTGTTAAGAGAGATGAAAAGGTTTGAAATAATTCATGACCCTTTACAAATTGAATGTAAATATGGAAGAGGTGAAAGAAATATGTTTGCTCAACTTGCAAAAAAATGAATGTGATAAGAGGAGACTTAAAACATGATGAAAGATGATGAAATATTAACAAATTTGTTAAGGGAAGAGACTTAAGAGATGATGAGTTTGCTCATCTTTTAACAAGATGGATGTTTAAAAGAGGATATGTAACAAGACGATAAAAATGCTCTATTATTAGCCAAATGTTTGTTAAGAGAGAGGCACAACAAAGAAATGAGCACCTAAAGACTGACAAAATTGATTTCCTCACAAGAAGTGAAGAAATTTCTATGAGAAGGTCCAAATCTCATAAAAGTGGAGATAAGAGACAAGGGGAAAGTGATTGATTAACGATATCAAATTAAATAAAATTAAATTATTTAAAAATAGAAGTGAAGAAATGATGATGATGTCAAAAATGCAATAAATTGATTGCGAAGTGTGGTGATGTAAGATGAAATGCTTAGAGTTCAACAAGATAATGTGAAATGTAAGACTTATGAAAATGATAGATCAAGGTGATTGAGAGGTTGCTTGACTGTGATAAAATGAGTATCACGAAGCCAAGACTTAGATGATAAAGGAAAAAAGTGCTCAAGTTTGGATATGGATGTCCGCAACACAATACTTATACACATTTATAAAGCAACAAGGTGGATGAGAGGGAAATCATGAATGAAAAGTGTGTAACACATGAGAAAAATGAAAAATTATGTAGTGAAAGTTATCCTCTACCTTATATTGACTTCGACAACATATGGCTTCCTAGGTGGTTCTCTCAATTAGGTGTTAGTAGTATACCTGAGCGAGTGTGGTGCTATTTCTAGCTTCTGGCTTTACTTTACCCCATTTGAAACAATGAAAAAAGATATTTCCCAAATGAATCACACTATGTTCCCACTAAGAATATTTGTGACTCTAATATCAAAAGGTTTTACTAGTGAATTTGGATGGGGGTACCCGTTTCATCATCTAGGTCCCTCTATGTGCCGACTACTTTAGGGTTCATGTGGTACTCTTCAAGTGAGTTTTATAGATTAATACAAAGAACCTCCCATAGTTATGGTAGTTGGGCAATAACCTTGTCAACCACACTTGTAAATATAGTGTGTAGTGTTCATTTTATCTTGATTAAAAATATTCCTTGCACATAATGAATTAGTAGTTTGTTTAGCTCACAATTGAGGAAACCTGTAGTTAGTAGTTTGAGAAATAGTCTTCGTAATAAAGTACTACAAATGAGTGTTAGTATTTTTCTCCAAGTAGACAAAGAGAAAATAGTGACAAACAACACAATCACATTTCTGATTCTCAAGATCACTTGTAACAAGCGCAAGAGAAGAGTGTATGTGTGAAATGTGTTGCAATTAGCTTCACAAAAATAGAAAAACAACAATGAAAAATGCAAGCAAACAACTATCAAAAAGTGTTAGTTAATATACAAAAATTATTAAACGTTGAGAAAATGGCTAGAAAGTGACAAAAATTGAAAAAAAAAGTCCAATTACCCTAGATTAGCAATTTTCATGATTAGGCCATATAAGTGATTTAAAATTGTTCAAAAACCCAAAAATAATATAAAATTGTTTTGAAAATACAAAACAAAAACGTAAAACATTTCAAAATATTTGACAAAAGCATTCGTAACCATGTAGCTTAGTTTTCCAATTTTGTCATCTGATTATTCTAAATCATTTGCATTCTTTAAATCAATTATGTCATCCTTTGCAATACATCTTTGCTTGGGGATGAAACTCATCTTTGGCCTCATATAGATCATTCTTCAATAGGATCCCCCAAGATTTATTTTGGAGTATCTACACATCACTCCACTCTTCGTCCTGATTCAATCCTCTCATGCCCTAAAGTTGTCACCTAGGGAAATCAACATTTTTTTCTCTTCTCTATGGAACAAATTAGGAATGTCTTCAAACATTGTTATTGCAAACAATGTTATATTTTTGCTTGTTAATTTTAAAATTAGTACGCATTGTTCACTAGCTTGTTTGTAACCTTACTTGTCTGTTGTTCATACATGTAAAATGTTGTCTTGTATGTTCTTAGCACAAACTCTTATTTTATTAGTTCGAATAACTAGTGCTCTATGTATCCGGAATGTTTTTTCCATTATAGACAAATTAAGTAAATATATTTGCATCGTAGTTCACATATAAATTTGGTGTGGTTCCTTCCTGTTCATATTGGGTTTGTTTGCATTGCTTGTTCTGTGTCTTTGTGTCACTTGAACATGTCATGTTTTCCTCCTAGCTTATTAACTAAGTCATGGGGTGTTTTTATTTTTGCTATGCATTTAAAGTTTGTTTGCATTTCTTTGCGTTTGTATTTAAATTTTTCAAAAACTCACAAAAATCTAAAAAATTCAAAAAAATTACAAAATTTTCAAACAAACATTCACTTATCACATAAATCCTACAATTGGAAAACCCTTGAAGTGAATCTTTCAATATTTCTTATGGTTATTAGAACTTTATTTCTAAGAAAGTGCATTGGATTTTGACTTGTAAGTGTTTTTAATTCTAGAATCTCTAACACATGTCGGGATTAGTAGCTTCATACCATGTGTTCCCATAAGATCTTTTACAACAAATTTCTCCATTGAGTACATTTATCTTTTATGGGATTAGTTCCATTCACCGCACTTACTTGTTTTCCCTCCTAGCTTATTAACTAAGTCATGGGGTGTTTTTATTTTTGCTATGCATTTAAAGTTTGTTTGCATTTCTTTGTGTTTGTATTTAAAATTTTTCAAAAAACTCACAAAAATCTAAAAATTCAAAAAAATTACAAAATTTTCAAACAAACATTCACTTATCACATAAATCCTACAATTGGAAAACCCTTGAAGTGAATCTTTCAATATTTCTTATGGTTATTAGAACTTTATTTCTAAGAAAGTGCATTGGATTTTGACTTGTAAGTGTTTTTTAATTCTAGAATCTCTAACACATGTCAAGATTAGTAGCTTCATACCATGTGTTCCCATAAGATCTTTTACAACAAATTTCTCCATTGAGGACATTTATCTTTTATGGGATTAGTTCCATTCACTGCAC
This sequence comes from Taxus wallichiana var. yunnanensis, assembly GCA_018340775.1. Taxonomy (NCBI): domain Eukaryota; kingdom Viridiplantae; phylum Streptophyta; class Pinopsida; order Cupressales; family Taxaceae; genus Taxus; species Taxus wallichiana. The sequence goes on along the minus strand of CM031242.1, from coordinate 818,359,972 downwards.
TTACTTTAGTAGTGTGGTTAGTATTTTAGTCATGATTTTTGGGATGCCTTGTGGTATAATTTATCACTCCACTTTAGTTATTGTTTGCTAGTTTTTATGTACCTTGTGGTGACTCATTTCATCCATGGTAACTCTTTTTTCCAATTGTTCGTAAATGGGTACATAATTAGGTCTAGTTTTCGGGACAAATTATTCTCTTTGTTTCCTCTTTTCTCACTCCATATTTTTACACTTAAGGGAGGGTGTTGGAGTGGTTGTGTTCGCATTGGTTAAATAATTATGTAATTTCCAAACTAATTTTGCGTTAAACATGCTCACACCCATTATAGGAATTAATCTTAGTTCAATATTTGTTAATTATTTATTTTGTTTACATGTATTGTTTGGTGATTGCAAATAATCCTTACAATTAATTTCGTGTGAAAAATTGTTGTTGCATGGAACAAATTGTAATTTGGTTCATAGTTAACTTAAATATTAAAAAAATAAGTTAAAAAGTTAACTCATAATAAAAGTCACTCATTCATTCAAATATATCTGACATATTACAAGTATATAGGAAAGGATTCCTATAATTTTAGAGTTCATGTATCCAAAAAATCTCAACCAAATCCCTATTAAGAGTCATAAGCTTATATGCGATAGTATTGTTGTAAATCCGCAACAATATCACTCCCAAATCATATAACTATAAGTACTATTTACTATACTTTGTAACTTATCGGATAACATGTGAGCACTAATACTAATAGAATATCCATAACATTCCCCCTTAGTGTGAATATGGGAGAAAAATAATTTCACTTCTTCTATAGCTTTCTACCTCTCAGACGTATGCTCATGATCCGGATGATTTTTTAGGATAACAAACAACCTTCAAGGATGATTTTACTAGATAACCACCAACCAATAGTGATGGTTTTTTAGGACAGCCAATAACCTCAACATTGATGTTTTTCCAAGGAAATCCAACAAGCTACACATACAGATGGTTTTATAGGACAACCAATAACCTAAATATCATGATGCTTCATTTCACTATTCTTTCTTTTTTTCACCATATTATTACATCAGGGAAGTATATAGGAATCACTTCTCACTTATTACCAATCTGAATAAGAATACTCAGACTGGAAAAAAAATCACATTACATCCCATAAGAACAAAATGTTCTCAAATGTAGTCACTGTTGTTGATCGTTGTCACTCGATCTTGAACAACCTAGGAAAATTCCACTACCACCGGAAGTTTCCTTGACTTTATCCAATCTGACGTAGAATGGAAATGAAAAATTGGTGTTATGTTCCCCCAAAATGTGAAATTTATATATATTCATCAAACTATAACTCTAAAAAGAAATACACTTACACAACCGAAAGAAAACTCACACCCAAAAATTCCACCATAACTTCATACAAATTTCCATCATTGGTGACTGATGAGAGGTTGTTGATCAACCTCTAACCTCATGTTCCTCCATCCTCTAGTGTAACGAGATACTTACTCATACGGATGAAATTTTAAGCTCAAATATGCATCATCTTTTATCGCCATGGCTTCCTCACCAATTTTCACTTTCCTTATGAAATTCCAAATCTAAGGTATGGGGATGGCAGCCCCCAATGGGTTCAAGGAAGCGCCCCTTGCAAGGTCTTGAAGTAGTGCCTTGGGTGCGCTCCATGTCACAATACAAGTCATGATTAAAGGAGGAGACCCCGAAGCCAAGAAATTTTTCCATCTTTGCAACCTTCAAAAACTTCATTAGAAATGCAATTATTTTCATCTTATCCTACCAAAATTTGGACATTAGGTAACATCGAAAATGCATCCGTTCAAGGTAAAAAATATTTTGAAAACATTTAAAACAATATTAGCTTGCTACTTTTGAAACTTTTCAATGTTTAACTACTATTAAACAATGACTCTTTTTATGATAAAGGACTATGGACTTTCACATATTAATTGATAGACTCAAATGATAAGTTCTGATTTTATAACTTTGACAAGACACTTGATGATGAAATGATGACAAATAAAGACTAATTACAAATTCTAATTAAGTATTGAAATTAATAGTAATGTACATGACATAAAATAAATACATATGATGATAGTTTAAGAAAATGGCATCAAATAACTTTGATGCTAGTAATAAAGTAGAAAATTTTGATGTAAAAATAATAGACCCTTAACTTAACATTAGCTAACTATTTTAATCAAAACAAAACTTAAAAACAAACACATACCTTTTGAATTTATCAATTGGGAAGATTTGATGAGTATCAATATGGATTCCATGAAAATATTAACACATTCATTTTACCATGAACATGAGAGCTGAAACTTTCTCTATATTGTCATGCACTCATGTGCATTAGACGCTTCATTATCATATCTAAGGGAAATTTGATTTTGATTTTTGTCAAAACTTCCAACAGTTGATGAATTTTTAGAATACTTAGATTTTATGAAGATCAGAGATATAATAGTATCTTTTATAGATGAGGTTTAGTCCAAAGCAATGATATGATGAATAGTTGTTCGAGTTGCATTCCATCGAACACACACCTATAGTGTATCTCGAGCATATTTAAACTCTACAAAGATACAAAATTGAAAGATATGATCCAATAAAATATGAATGGTCTAAATATATTGATCACCTACATACACGAATTTATAATTATAGACATTGTAATACATATGAGGAGGGATTGAATACACAAACCGAGTAAAACTTGCTACTCGGTTTTTAATGCAACAAAATCTGAATAGAACATCATCATGCTCAAAGAATATCAATGCAGGGTAATGCCAATGATGAGACTATTGCTAGAAATATGTAAAGCTCTAGCATTTCTCATTCATGGGAAAAAATGAATAGCCGTTATAAATCAAAGTAGACTCTTAACAAGAAATATTTTTTAAGAAGAATGTCTCTATGATACCAAATGTAATTTGATTAAGAGTTAACTCGGATATTCAAAATAAATACATTACAAAGTTAACTCACAATAAACTTCACTCACTTCTTCAAATATTTCAGACATATTACAATTATATAGGAAAGGCTTCCTATATTTTGGACTTCATATCTCCACACAAATCTCAACCAAATCCATATTAAGATTCATAAGCCTATAGGTGATAGTATTGTTATAACCACAACAACATCACTCCCAAATCATATAACCATAAGTACTATTTACTATACGGTGGCTTATCAAATAACATGTGAACACTAATTCTAATAGAATATCCATAACACAAACTTTTAGGCCTATTTATTAGGAACTCGGTTAATATCTCCTACGTTGTTAAGAGAGGATGCAATGGATTTGATATTCATCATTGAGTCAATAATGATACTTTCCATGTGTATGATTGATATTTTTGTGTGTGTGCAATGCATTTATTAGCAATATGGTAATGATGTGTAAGCGATGAAAAACTTACATAATAGAACAAAAACAAAACAACTTGCAAACCTTCATGTAGCTCTTCCTTGTAAATCTCAAATAAGGTTATGGGAAGCTTTAAGCTTGTGTAACCTTGTGAAATTAAAATTTTGGGTGATCTTGAATGAGGTCTCCTAATGTGGCTACAATTGCTACAAACACAAATCGGAAAGCTTCCAATATGTAGATATTGGAGAGAAAAATTAGCGAGTAAGTGTACAGAATCCAAGAGAGTCGAGACAATTTTCAAAGGGATAAGTATTGTTATTTTATAGAGGCTTAGTAGTGGCTATAAGTGGTTGAATGCACATGCTAAAAATAGTAGTTGAGGGAGGTTAAATAGTTTGAATGAATTTATTCCCATGAGGGGCAGTAAATAAATTCAGTTGCAAAAGTTGCATCTAGAAAGGTGGTTGTGCGTGTAATTCAATTGCCCCACATTTCTAGGATTCTAGAAGTGCAGTTGACTAGATTGGTGAAGTGAAGTTCAAGTGGGGTCCAAAGGGAACCTAAGTGGTAGTTAAATAGGAAAATAGTTGTATTTTCCTAATTAGGTAACTAATTTAATTAGCTACAATGTGCAAGATAACTAATTAATAATTTATTTAATAAATGACAATTAAGCTAGCTAAGGTACATTAGAGATTAATTTAATTAATCCTAACAAGGTGAATAATCAATCGTAAAGGGATATGAACTAGGAAGTGAACTAGGATAATACTAGGAATAAGTGTGTGATTTTAGGGTATCTACATTTTCCCCTCTTTAAAGTGTTATTATGAAGTAATAACATTTTAAAGATAGTAGATGTATGTTGATCAAAAGATAGTAAAGCATTTTTACACCCCAAAAAGAAGGATGGTAAGGGAATTCCCACTCAAGTAGGTGGGTGATGGAAAAACACGCGTGGACAATTGCTTGATAGGAAGAAAACGAGGGATTGTGAACAAGGATAGGAAGGACATGTTCTCGTATCATGAACATCATTTAGAGAGTAAAAACTAGAGACATTATTTTTTTATTACACAATAGAGTTGTCACCATGATTGTGAAAGAATCAAAATGGTTAACCTAGATGCATGTAAAAAAACCCAAACAAAGTAAAGAAAAAATAAAAAGGAAAGAAAACCCAATATACAAAGTAGGTACATGCATCATGGTTATAAAGGAACCAGTATGCTATCACACTACTTGTAAGTGGTCCAAAAAGTAAACATCAATATAGTGTAACACAACATTGAAAATGAAGACAATCGGTTATGCCCCGAATGCATGCCACAATGATGATTAAGCATATGTGAATGGACCCAAGAACTAAAACTTATGAAAGGATTAGGAATATGATAAAAATGGAAGAGTGTAGTATACTTAGATACTCCTCGCAGAACTCTTGTTGGATGCATTTTATAAAATAAATTTCCCAGAAAAGTTTTATTGGGAAGGAAAAACAATTTTGTGACTTGCCCCAAGCAAAGTAAGTAATCATGCAAAGGGAATAAAGTGGAGTGATAGTCATAAGATTGGAATGATCACTAGGGTAGTAGATAAAGGTATGAATTTATCAAGATTGTGTTGAAATGTTGAAAGATTCACTTCAAGGGTTTTCCAATTGTAGGATTTTTGTGATAAGTGAATGTTTATTCGAAAAATGTTAAATTTTTTTTGTAGAATTTTTGAAAGATATGATTTTTTTTGGATTTTTACAATTTGTTGAGGATTGTGAAATGCAAATGAAAAGAAATGTAAACAAACATGAATACACAATAAAAAATAAAACACACCATGGCTTATTTAATAAACCACGATAAAATCACAACATGTGTAAGTGACAAAAAGACATGAAACAAATATTGCAAACAAACCCAATATGAACAAGAAGGAACCACACCAAATTTATATGTGAACTAAGATGCGAATAAATTTCTTACAATTGGTCTACAACAATAGTAAATAAAGTAAAACAAAATAAAAAAATAAAAAATAAAAAATAAAAAAAAGATCACAATGTTGACAAACCGCAACAATATAACATAATTTTCAATAACGATGTCTAATGACACTATAAATGTGTTCCACATTAAATAACTAGACATATATGAATGCCCCTAATCGATAGCTTAGAACGTGGGAGGATTGGATTGGACCAAAGAGCAAAGTGATACTTAGATACTCTAAAAGACACTCTTGTCGGATCCCATTAAATTTTGATATGTATTGGATTAAGATGTGAAATCTAAGTGTGCCCCAAAAAAAATTATATTTGGAAAGGGTAAATGATTTCCTTGAGCATAGCTATAAACCATGGGAAATAATTATGATTATCGAAAGATGATTTGGAATGATCATGAGGAACATTGTCAAATGGAAAAATTGTTGAACTATGTTATCAAGTTCTTTGAGTGTTTGGTCAATTATCTGAATGTTTTGATTTTGACAGTTTTATACTATTTTTTAGATTTTAGAACAATTTTATATTGTTTTGAATTTTTGAAACATATTTAAATGTTTTTGGTATTTTAAAAACTTTTTTATATTGTTTTTTAATTTTGTGAAACCCATTTGAATGTTTTAAGGTTTTTAAACTCGGTAAAAGGGTGCACTTTGCTTGAATGCAAGTGAAAATAATTAGAAGTATTTCATTCTATTGTCAAAAATGTAGATGATAAAATGATAGGGTGTTTCACTCTTCTTGCAGCTCTACACAACTAGGAAGATGTAATGTCTCATCACCGTGAATCAAGAAGGACGTGGTAACAAGGTGAATACTCGATATGAAAGTGAAGATAATGGATGTGAAGACACAAGGTGTAACAATGGTCCATATGATAAAAAATCATCTCTAGTCAATATTATCTTTATCAATTCCAAGATGATTCCAATCTATAGGTTCTGACAAGAATTAGATCCATTGATGGCCTACTGATTGGCGAGATACAATTGAATTAATTGTTGTCTCTCTTGAACATAAGCAACTTCTTGGGATGTTTTTGATTAAGCACTTTGATTCATATTTTTAAAGGCTTTATTGGTTAAGTATTTTTGTTCATTTTGAAAGGAACCCCTACATATTTCCCCATGCCACCAGTAAGAGAAAAGGGATCAACACCGAAGATAAAATGTAGGTGAGTAAGGACATATTCCTTTGTTCCCAATCTCATACTACTAGTAATAAGTATGGGCTCATCACCAAAGACTATGAAGGACGAAAGGTGTAATGATTTTATATTTTTTTATATTTTTAGATTGATGTTTCCTTGTATGTTGATAGTGTGCTTGTTGAGAAGGAACATTCTTCACCCAATTATAATCTGCATGTAACTAGTAGGACGTAAGGGTTCAACACAATAGATTAAGATGTGTGGTCAAAAAGGACAAGGTAAAGAAGATTGATATTTTTCTTAAAGAGATAGTTTATTTTGAAAGGAGGAATTGCCATTAGTAAGCTTTGAGACAAAACCGTAGGTAAAAATATCTAAAATGGTAGAAACCATAACATGGATGAGACACACAAAACCACAAACAAAATAAATCCCTCCCTGTGCATGTGAGTTTCAGGGTTAGATGTTATTTTGCTAGGTTTAAAGTTAGGTTGAGATTTTTATGACTTAGGTTTAAAATCAGCGAAACCTAAACTTCATCAAATAATTTGGCATGCCTATGCTCAAAATTTGACAAATTGATAAGAATAAGTACCATAGAGCTTGGAATCTAGTTTCTAAACTACTAAGTTTTTTTGAAAATAGTTGAGATTAAGAGGGTCAAATGTGGTGCGCACACAAAGTATTCTATGTTTGTGTCAAAAAGATAAGAACCTATTGTGTGTGTCCCCCATTTTTTAAGTTTATATATATATATATATATATATATATATATATATATATATATATATATATTCAAATCCCTTTGGTAGAAAGTTAGCTAAGACCATGTACGAGGTCCCATTAATTTTTCATAATTTTTTGATGAATGTATAATTTTTTATTAATTTTCAAAGTGCACATATCCTGAAAATGAAATATTTTTGTGTGCACCCCATAACTTTGAGAAAAAGTGATTTTTTTAGTTTTTTTGAGTGCGTGTAGAATGGAGTTTAGAAAAAAACCCTTTTTAAAAAAATTGGATGAAAAAATCGTAAATTGTGCACCAAAATGTATGCATAGGTTTTTGCAAGAAAACAAGGCACTAGTAAAAGAAAATATGGATAAAATCCGTAAAGTAATTGGATTTTAGAAAGAATTATATTGTCATCAAGGTAAAACCAAGCTTGACATCATAGTAGAATTTATTTTTGAATATTATGTTTTAATGCATGAGATATTGGGGTGCACACGTGAAATTTTGATGTTTTTTTGTCAAACACGGTTTTAATCACGTAGAAATAGTCCAAACCTTTGGTTTGGTAATCCAAGGAAAATCCAAGCCTATGGATTGGGAATTTCAAACCCAAAAAAAGTGAAACGTGAGCACATTATAATGCACTCGCGTTTGTGTTATGTGGTATATGTGTTTGTGGCATGATTTTATTTATAAAAATAAATGTTTTAATATAAGATGTTAGGGTCACTCTGCACCTTATGGAACTAGTCTCATAGCTCCATCTGTCATGGTTTAGAAGATAGTTTTTTAAATTCTAATTTGGTTAGTACATAGGTATTTTTCAAGATTTCAGCATTCAGCATTCAAGCTTTTAGGGTTTAAATTATACAATCAATATCTGTTTTGTGAAAGAATATAGTCATTGTTTAGGTTTTGGGGCCTTTTGGATTGGTTATTGACATTTGTAGGAGTGTTTAGGAAGATTTAGGAAAGGTTTACTCATTCAAGGGAAATCTTCTCAACAATGGGTTTTCTAGGTGCAAGGAACAAACACTCTAATGGTGAAATTTGACTTCTTCGGATGATTTTGGGAGCTCTGTAAGGAGTTAGGAGGAAAATAAATAGGCACTGGAAAGATATGTGAATCCTATACATGTTGGTAACATTAATTTTTATCTAAGAATTTAAGGTTTCATGAATAATTTCAAGATAGTGTAGCTACCCCTTTCAGTTCCAGACAAAAATGGCCCTAAATTTGTAAGCACTAAAGATATGATCACCACATGGTGATAGGTTAATATTTGTAAACGTTGATAAGTACCTCTAGGAATGGGTACTATCATAAATATACTATTGTTTACCATGGGTAAGGATCTCATGAGGATGGGGCCAATTTTTGTGAGTTGAAAACACCTTCATAACACACCGTTGTGTTTTTGAGTGACAAAACTTCTAACATAAAATTTAAACCATAAACCCTAAAACCTAAGCCCTAAACCATAAACCATAAACTTAAACCATAAACCCTAAACCCTAAACCCTAAGACCTAAACCCTAAACCATGACCAATAAACCATGGGCCCTAAATCCTAAACCCTAAACAATAAACACTAAACCATTAGATGTTAACCCTAAAGCCTAAACCTTACACATTCAACTCATATCCCTAAGCTCTAAACCTTGAACTATGAGCCCTAAATGATAAACCATAAAACCTAAACCCTCAATACTGAATCCTAAACCCTAAACCTTAAATCCTAAACCCTAAACCCTAAACCCTAAACCATAATCCTTGAATATTTATGAGCTAATCAAACACCCTCTAGGATAGTTCAAGAAATATATTAAGCATCTGGAGGTGATGTCAGAGAATCTTGGAAGTGTTGGAGGTAATTTAGGAAGATTTAGGAATATTTTTTAGGGCTTAAGGTTTAGGGTTTAGGGTTTAAGGTTTAGGGCTCATTGTTTAGGGTTTAGGGTTCATGGTGGTAAAAATAGGGTTTAGGGTTTAGGGCTCATGGTTTATCGATCAGGTTTTAGAGTTAAGGGTTGAGGGTTTAGGGTTTAGGGTTTAGGATTTTGGTTTTAGGGTTTAGGATTCATATTTTAGTGTTTAGGGTTCATGGTGGTAAAAATAGGGTTTAGGGTTTAGGGTTTAGGGATCAAGGTTCGAGTTAATGGTTTAGATTTTATGGTTGAGGGTTTAGGGTTTAGGGATTTGGATTTAGGGTTTAGGGCACATGATTTAGGGTTTCACATTCAAGGCCAAGGGTGTAGGATTTAGGTGTTAGGGTTTACAGGTCAAGGTTTAAGGCTCCTAGATTAGGGCTCATGGTTTAGGGTTGATGGCTTAGGGTTTAATTTTTAAGGTTTAGGGTTTATGGTTTTGGGTTTAGGGTTCCAGTGGTAAAAATAGTGTTTAGGATTTAGATTTTGGGTTTTGGGGTTCAAGGTTTAGGATTTAGGGTTTAGGGATTACAGCTTAGGGCTTAGGTGTAGGATCAAACGATGTATTTTAAGATGTGGCTCCCCTCTTGAGGATCATATTCATATTCAATGTATCGTCATCGAACAGGGCAACTCCCCTATCAAATCAATTATTTAGTATGATGTGGAAGATGAGTAAAGTAAATGAAAGCTGGAGAATTAGATTTCATTGGTAATTAGTACTAAGTATCAACAAGACTAATATGGATTCCGACTACTTGACTAGGAGGGCATGAAAATATTAGGACCATATTTCCTAGTCTCATGCCTAGAACCATCATTGAGTTTATTTGTGCAAAATAAACATAACGATAGGGGTATGGCTAAGAACACAAAGGAGTTATCAATCTCCTAATAAATATATCTTGTTTAGTTATTAATGGGATTCAGTTGGCCTATGGCTTAGTGGCCTTCCATTAATTGATAATTCCTTCTATGATAAACACATGGATGTTTTCAAAAGTTCCTTAAAATATATAGGGGTAGTCATCAAGCCTAATGATAGGTGTGATGTGATGTGTCAAAAATATATATTAACTAGAACCTCTTATTCCTTAAAATTCCCTGGTTTGTCTTAGTAATGATGTCTCCTTGTATCTGTTATTGCCCAATCACTGCACCCCTTGAATGGCTTGAAAGTGAACACAACATTTGGTGTAATTGGGTAACATGGGATCACCTCTCAAGCTGTGGGACTTGGGCTCGAGGTGAACCTATGGAGAGGGCTAGCTTCCTCTTCCTAAACTAAACACAAAACTACTTCTAAGGTGGATAAATGACTAACTAGACCTATGCTAACATTTCAAGGGATTAGGGGGAGAGATTTGCAAGAAAATTAAACCTATGCTAGAGTAGTGATGCACCAAGAAATGGTTTTTCTAGACAAAATTCCAGATTTGCAAGGAAGAAATATGATCATGAGGAAGAATTAACATGCATTACAAACCCCATTTACATATAGTAATTCACTCCTTGATAAGCACAATAACTTCCAAAACTTGCAAAAGAAACCCCGTTGCACGTATCACTGCAAACATGAGAGAAAATAGAAGTAGAAAAATCATGCAAGGACATATAATTGATCACAAAACATAATTTTCATTACTTCAAGAACTTTCATAGTGCATCATTATAGTGGGGAAAAGGCATAGGCTTCCATTACAATTTTAAAAGAAAGGCTTGAGAGCCTACAAATTCACAATAGTTTAGCTTGTGAAGAGAGAGGAAGCTTAGAAAAATGTATGACCCTTTTGAATAAGAACACCTTTACATTTATAGAAAATTGCTGAGTGGTGAGAGAAAGAAGGAGAAACCCTAGAATCTAGGCCAAAATGTAGGAAATAATTAATCACTGTTGTTGGCCATGTTTGCTTCATTAATTATAACTCCCCCTTTCTAGGCAATATTCAGGAATGAGGAAACCTGCAATTTTGGAAAGAAAAAATTCCAAAAATTCACCTTCTGGTGATTCCATTGTGTAGCTCTCATTTTTCCAATTCTAACAACTATAAAAAAAAATTAAAATGAAAAATCTGGGATGAAGCTATGGTTTCATGAGTCAAAGTCACTTTTAGACAAATCCCCCGCATATCAATTTAGCACTTATAATGCTTTGATAGATTCGGTGAACTCCAAAATTGATTCAGTGAGTTATTTCTTTGCCCAACTTAGGTAGTTCCAAAAATGGATCATCGGGTCCCTGTTTATTTCCTAGCTCACATGGTGGAGTTCAAATTGTTCCTTTCCTCACATCGACTCTCCTTTCAAAATTTTCCACATTAGGCCAATCGACCAAGCTCGTCGCATACTACCCCAACCTTGATGTGATGAGCCCGCCTTAATAGGATTTTCCAAACTTCCACTATGTCCTTATACATGTCGACCCTTTCCAAATATAACTCAATGGGTCAAGTCTTGCATGGCTTGGTCAGTCTCACCATCTTCTTCAATTAACTTGCCTTTCCACTTTTGCTTTTATATTTTGGTGAGTTCCTTTGTTAACCTTTCTCATGTTTCAACATTATTCTCGCCACATTTCACATTAGTTGATCAATATAGCTCAAACGAGCTCCTTCGTGTGTGCACATTACATGCATTGGGCATTTTTTCATTTTCCACTACCTTTAAATTCCTTGATCTATGTGTTGACATCCTTGAGCATGAAAATAGCTCATTTTGCATTAAATCAAACACATCCACATCTTTGTTCTAATTATTTAAACCTCCCTCATATAGTGGCATGGTTGGCTACTTCGACCTCTTGACACATCACCGAGCTAAACGAAAACATCCCACCACGTCCCAATTGCACCAACTTGGTGCGAAACCCATGCATGACATGATGTCCATGCAGCTTACAACCCAACCTATTTGCCTAGTGTTTTGGGTGACATGCCATGTTGTGTTGACCAAGTAATTTTTATTGGCTTACCACTTTCCTTTGGTCCACCGACATACCAAAATTTTCACCGAGCTCTTCAAGAGCACCTCATACACACCACCTCGCACTTTCCCCGAAACTCCTCGTTGAATGACTTGGTGGGTACCTTAACACTGAATGAGCTACATTGCATATACACCGCATCTCTCGGTGAGATCACATATCTAAAATCCCGATGTGTTTTAACCCTGACAAGAGTTCTGAAATCATGTTCATCCAAGTGCTTTGAAATGGTTAAAGCCCTAAACAGTTAAATCTGAAACCTAAAGTCTGAATTTTAGACTTCGGGGTTTGGAAGTTGAGCTTCGAATTTCATCAACTTAGTATATCTTCCTCTGAAAATCCAAAGCTCAAATCCCCAAAATCTCTTGATAAGTCAACCTTTGAAACCCCTCACAAACTCTAAAATGTTGAGCAACTCGGGTCCCTCGCCTTGTGTGAGATCCTAAGAAATCTCCAACTTTGGTTTTGTGTTAACATTTGCCTTCATTCTACAACTTGATTCAAACTCAATCAGTGCCTTGTGGATAAAACCGATTCATTGAGTGATTCAGTCTGCGAGCTCCTCACAATCCACACATTGAATGTTTTTAACTTCCAACTAGATCCATTTGGATTAAAGTCATCCTCTCAAACCAGGCCTCCACTATTTCTCCACTTATCTTGGCATGGTTTTGGCCCTATCACTCATGCCATTTCACAATGCACATGAGCTTGAGCTCTCTGTATTCCATGGTTGAGTCCTCAATGACTTGGCCTTTTCATTTTCCCATGTTTTTATGTCATGCCAAGTTCTTTAATGTTCAACAAGCTCAAAGCTCACTATCTCATTATCCCTTGTGCCCATTTGTCTTGTGCTTGGACTTCTTGCTTTGTGACTGAGTAGGCCATTATTTTATTACTACGAGATTTAGCTTGTGTAATATCTTCTCCTTTGTGATAGACCTATGATGAACCCTCGTGCTCAAATTCTTGAGATTTGATGATGTCTATGAGCTAAAAACCACTTTAAGCACCATTATCTTTATCCCATGCCATCAACTCATGACTTAGTTATGAATATTGGTGATGTTGACTAATCTCTTGCTACGAGATTTGAACTCGGTTAGTGGAGACTTTCCGTAACAAGCCCAAAGCTCAAACCTTCCTGTAGAGTTCAGGACCACCTCATCGTTGTCTAACTCCAATTAACTATAAGCCTAGCCCTCCTTTTCACCGAGCCAACTCAACATGGATCCCAACTTGAGCCAATTCCTTTAAAACGACTTTTGTGCAAAAACATGATGGCCAAGATTCCATCAAAAATTATCGAGAACTTGCCATATTTATTTATTGACTTAGCATGGCCTTCACGAATACTTTACATTCACAAGCGACCTAACTTCCTTCATTGTTGTAATAAAATTTGTGAATGGCTTATTTAGCTTGGCTAGGAGAGCCTTCTTCATACACTGACTTGTGTTTCTTAACCTTGATAGCTCTTGCTCAACTCTCGAGCTATCTCATTTGAGGTGTAGGCTCTCTATAATGGTATTATCCACAAAATAGAACCCAATTCCAATGGATCTCGATGAATTTGTGACCTATCTCGACACTAAAGCCCCGTCATGTAATGAATTTAATTTTTCCCTCTAACCAACGTTGCCTCAATTTTGAATACGTGTTAATGGCACCTTGGATTCACTACCTAACCGATGTCTATTATGAGATATCATGGTTGAGCTCAATGAATCCTACATTTAATTTCCTATCCACCATTCACCAAGATCAAACACTACGCTTCAAGGAGTATTACACTATTAAAGCTTTGTTTGTTGAGTCCTCTCCTTAGCTTTCTCGTGATGGATTCTAGAATTTGCACACAACTCAATATTTTCCTTGGCTTAGTCTCTCAATTACCTCTACACTTTCATTCATTCATGCAATCATTAAGTCAACCTACAACGAACTTGGCCCATGTTGAATATTACTTGTATGCATCAAGTCTTGATTCTACACCTATGAGTTGGTCTTACAAATCTATGCCACACATCTTAAGCACCAAGCTTGAGATGAGCTCCCAATGCAACTCGACCCTCATCATGCTAACCCAAGCTGATTTCTTATCGATCTTTTGTTAACTTATCCAACTGAGCTCATTTTCCTTATCACATGTGTCAAGTTGTTCATATTTTTGGGCCTTCTATAGTCAAATTAGTTCACCCACACATCAATATAGCTCGACCGAAGTTGTATCGAATGTTAAAAATCCTATGTATTGTGTGAGCTCACCTTGAGCCCCCTCATATGGACCATTCTTGAACATTTTTAACCTTTTTTCTTAACATCATGGAATTCATGGAATTTCATCAGTTCCAAGACATCATGGAGGTATAGCAGAAAGCTGGAAAATTTTATACACCAAATTTGACCATTTTTTCCTATAGACCCTCGTTATCCATTTTTTCCTGGAGGAAAAAAATGGATAACATTTTTGGCGACCTCTAGGGATGCTTGCTTGCTAAGCATGATTCTAGTATCCTTGTATATGCATTGGGCATGGAGTCACTATTAATCCCAAATCTGATTCTAAATCGTGAGTTTCATGTTCCCAAGTTACCTGAACATTACTGCATCCTACATCCCAAACTTGGAATGACTACTATAGAATGAAGGATAATAAATGAACTCGTCTTGGAACAAAATATTGCAAGTAAAAATAAACAAAATCAGGTAATGGGATAGCTTAAAACACATTATGGAGTTTCAAATGAAAAATTTACTTGAATTAGAAAATTATGGAACTTTGTGGAGTACTTATTCTTTTCTCCCTCTTGTGGAAATTAAACCTTTGACACATTGTGCAAGAGTGACGATAAAACACAACACACCAAAACTAAAAACCATACATGCTTCAAAAGAAACACGCAGATTATGCAATGCACTTATTCTATTGAAAGAAAATCTATTACTACCCTACACTAACTAGAAGCACAAGTGAACTAAACAAACCCTGTAGCTAATTGTGTGAAATAACTCCCTTTCCTCACAATGGGCAGCCATGCAGATGATTTGAAAATGAACATGGTTGAGGCCGAGAGTGGAAAAGCTGAAACAATCCCAATTCTTCACTTGGTTTACCAAGGCATCAAATGGGAATAGAAATAATTCTTCTTTTAGTTGCTCTACATTTGTTTTGTAGAGACATAGCAACTGATCCTTGGGACTGTGAAACTCATCCTTACGTTCCCAAAGTAAATGTGATTGGTCATGATTGTCGTTTGTCTTCAAAGAGGCCAAATAACTTATGGGACATGGTCTGACCTTTTGAATATGTCTTATGATCTGAGATTCAATTTTAACAAGGAATTTTCCTTGAAAACATTCCTGCATGAAAGGTGTTACAGTGACATATATTCCCTCTCATTTCCCATTTACAAACAATTGATCTTCCTTATGGATGAATGGTGTTGAAGTGATGTTACCTTCATTTTCTTTCCCTTCTTTGGTAACAAGAAATTCCTCCACAACATGCAGCTGCTTTGGACCACTTACAACCTCTAATGGAATCACTTGAAAATCTCTCCAAGTGTTTGAAGAGTATTTCTCATAGAGGAGTTCTACTTTCATCTGAAGACAAAGTTGTTCGCATTTTTAACCTTCTCATCCCACATGAAACCTACAAGATGAAATTATTTCACTTGTTGTTTTTAGGAAAAGTAAAGGGAAGCAAGACCTCCTTCATTTTCCTCCACCCTTACTTGTTCATCAAACAAATATGACTCCACAATAATGTCATCTTCATCCAAATCCTCCAAATTTGACTTAGTTTCCCCACGTGCTCCTTTATTTCTTCATTCAATGAATTTTTTAGAAGATATAATTCCTCCATTTCAAATTTAAGAGGACCATTTGAAACTAATTGTGGTCCCTGAGTATTTCCTTGCATAACACTGGGCAACTTACATTGAAGGCTATATAATGGAATAACAGAAATGGGTATTTCTATTGGCTATTTTGCATCCAAATACTCCTCCAAATCTGACAAACAATTTTCTTCTTTGTTCTCTCGATTGTGTAAAGGGTTCAACCTCCCTCATGATGTTTCCCGAATTAGTAGTTGATTCTCCATGACCTTCCTCATCTTCAAACATAAAAGCTTCAAGATCAAAATCATCTAGGAGATCAAATTTTTGTAAGAATGAAGAAAGAGAAGGATTTGAAAACCTCCGCCTAGTATCATTTGCATTAATGAATGTTGAATATACCTTAGTCTCATGAAACTCCATGTGTCTTTGTAACATAAAACCTTCCAAAAGTTGCTACCACCTTCCAAAATCTTGCCAGTTCTTGACATGCATAACAATTAGGATCATTGCATTCACTAGAACTATCTCATACACTTGAGAGTTTTTCTTCTTTGACTAGCACATGTTATTCTTCTAGCGGATTTGGAGTTGGCTCTTTCTTTTCTACAACTATTTTTTCCACTTGCGGTGATTCAATCTCCTATGAAGATATAGAGCCAATATGAATATTGCATTCTGAATAGGTAGATTGTTGGTCTTCCTCGTTCAGCTCTGGATTTGTTTCTGGTACAAAACTAGTTTGTTACACTTTTTCTTGAGCCTCAACTTTGACAGGAGGTTTAGTCAGGAATGAATTTTTTTGATGTTAAGTTTTGTAGCCCATTCCTTCAGATTCTCTACATGCTCTCCTTTGCTAGTCTCCTCAACCATATACTCCTCCTTTTTTCTCATTTCTTGATGATGTTGCTCCCAAAATGGGTTTGGGACTACAAGATGAGGGACGAATTAGGATTCAACTAATTTACTCACCATTTGAGGAAGTGGAAGAGATTCAGATTTTGGTCTTGGTGGCCTTTGCAAAAGGAAGGAAATTTGGAAAGGTGAGGAACAAAATATTCATGATGGGATGGAAATATAGGAAATGAAGGAATGGAATTATCAGCATGGGAAACTAGTAAAAACTTGGAATTTGAGGTTTATACTGAAATGACATTGACTAGGAATTAGAAATAAGGTTATGAGGTGGTGGTGTAGGACTTACCCATTAACAAGGATTCCTTACATTGAACTCATAAGCCTCTATCTCTTTGATCCAACCTTCAAGTTGAGGCAACATTTCAAATCGTAAAAGAAATATTTTCTTACAAGTTGTAAAAAATTGGAATCGGGCTAACCTATGGACAAGCTACCTTGAAGCCAATCTTGAATGCTTTCATTTGAGCTGTGGCTCTAGATTGTACCATGCTTGCCTCCATTTTTGCATCTTAAGTTGCAACTTTACATCTTCATCTGTATGATAGCCTCCATCATCTGCATGTTCCTATGAAAAATGTTGAGCAGCTTAGGTCCCTCACCTTTTGTGAGATCCTAAGAAATCTCCAATCTGATTTTGTGTTAAAATTCACCTTCATTCTACAACTTGATTCAAAATAATACCAATTCATTGAGTGATTCATTTTGTGAGCTCCTCACAATATTCTCATTGAATGTTTTCAACTTCCAACTAGATCCATTTTGATTAAATTTGTCCTCCCGAACCAAGCCTCCGATGTTTCTCCACTTATCTTGGCACAATTTTGGACCTAGCACTCATCCCTGTTTCACAATGCACATGAGCTCGAGCTCTCCATATTCCATAGCCAAGTTCTCAATGACTTGGCCTTTTCATTCACCTATGTTTTGTATACCATGCCAAGTTATTCAATGTTTGAAAAGTTTGAAGCTCACTATCTCATTATCCCTCATGCCCATTTGACTTTTGCTTAATATTCTTGCTTCGTGGATCGAGTCACCATGATTTTCTTGCTATGAGATTTGGCTTGTTTAATAACTTCTCCCTCCTGATGGACCTATGATGAACCCTCAGGCTCACCTTGTCAAGATTTGATGATATCTATGAGCCACAAAACCATCGAGAGCATCATTGTCTTTCTCCCACGCCGTCAACTCATGACTGAGTTATGAATCTTGCGCAATTCCAACTAATCTCCTAACTGCGAGCTTCAAATTCGGTTGGTGGAGAATTACTGTGATGAGCCCAAAGATTGAGCCTTCCCCGATGCAAGCCTCAATTTTTTAGATTATGCGAGTTCAGACCACCTCATCATTTTCTAACTCCAAACAACTATAAGCTCACCCTTCCTTTTGCCTGAAGACTCAACATGGCTCCCAGCTCGAGCCATTTCCTTTAAAAATACTCCTGTGCAAAATCATGATGACCAAGATTTTGTCAAACATCTCTAAGAACTTGTCAACCATTTCTTTTTCGACTTAGCATGTCCTTCACAAATACTTTACATTCACAAGCAAATTGATTTCTTCATTGTTGCAATAAAATTTGGGAATTACTTATTTATCTTAGCTAGGAGAGCCTTCCTCATACACTCGAATCGTGTTTCCAAACCGTGATAGCCCTTGCTTGACTCTCAAGCTATCTCATCTGAGATGTAAGCTCTCTACAATGATATTTTCCAAAAACTTGAACCAAATTCCAATGGACCTGATGGATTTGCAACCTATCTCGACGTTGTAGCCTTGCCATGTAATGAGTTGAATTTTTCCCTCTAGCCAATGTTGCCTCAATTTTGAATACGTGTCGTTTCGCACCTTGGATTCACTTGAATGACGTCTATTCTGAGATATCATGGCCAAGCTCAATGAATCCTACATTTTATTTCCTAGCCACCATTCACCAAGATCAAACAGTACACTTTGAGGAGTATTGCACTATTGTGAGCTTTGTCTGCCGAGTCCTCTCATTAGCTTTTTGTGATGGATTCTAGGCTCTGCACACAACTCAATATTTTTCCTCGCTTAGTCTCTCAATTACCTCTACACTTTCATTCATTCATGCAATCATTGACTCAGCCTGCAAATAACTTGGCCCATGTCGAATATTACTTGCATGCATCAAGTCCCGATTCTACACCTATGAGCTGGTCTTGCAAATCTATTCCATACGTCTTAAGCACTGATCTCAAGATGAGATCCCAATGTAACTCAACCCTCATCATGCTAACCCGAGCTGCTTTCTTATCAAGCTTTTATTAACTTATCCAACTGATCTCGTTTTCCTTATCACATGTGTCGAGTTGTTCATATTTTTTGGGCCTTCTGTAGTCAGATTAGTTCACCCACACATCAATATAGTTTGATCGAGTTGTATCGAATGTTAAAACTCCTATGTATTATGCGAGCTCACCTTAAGCCCCCTCGTATGGACCATTCTTGAACATTTTAACATTTTTTCCTTAACATCATGGAATTCATGGAATTTCCTCAGTTCTAAGACATCATGGAGGTATAACAGAAAGATGGAAAATTTTATACACCAACTTTGACCATTTTTGCCCAAGAGGAAAAAAATGGATAACAAAGATATCAAGGATTGAGGACTACTGGGGTCTATGGTAGGATTGGAAATTCAAGAATCATCAAGTGTCTAAATCAGAATGTCGTTGCATCTGGAGAAACATTCTCAAATGTTGGAGTAATGCATCTTGGAAAATAAAATTAAACCTCAGAAATCCTCTCAAATTTCCAGTCTAGGTCATGTAGCGGGTATTAATGATTTTTTTTTACTAGAATTACTTATGAAATGCATTCCTTTGCTTCGAGCTTATCTTTATAAATGCAATTCAACTTTCCAAGTTCTCCATATTTGCCAAATTTGGGGTGAATTGACATTCTGGACCTCTGAAGGCATGAAGAAAATGGTGAGTTCATTTCCTCCAACCTTTCTTGAAGTAAATTTAAACAAAATGAAATTTGGAATTTGGAGGTGGCATGTGGTAGACATTGATTTTCCTGTCATCTATTTTGAGTGACAAAATTTCTAACTTAAAATTTAAACCCTAAACCCTAATCCATAAACCATAAACCATAAACTTAAACCCTAAACCTTAAACCCTAAGACCTAAACCCTAAATCCTAAACCTTCAACCCTTAACCATGAGCCCTAAACCCTAAACCCTAAACTATGAACCCTAAACCTGAGAGCCCTAAACCTAAACCCTAATTACTAAACTTTGAGCCCTAAACCCTAAACACTAAACACTAAGCCCTAAAATGTAAACCCTAAACCTTGAACCTTAAACCCTAAACCCTAAATTTTAAACCTTGAACACTAAAAATACTTGTTGGAAAGACTTCTAAAAAGATACTAATGAGAATGATTGAAATTGGTATAAAATTTTTTGAAGGAGGGAAATTTTAGATATCCAAGAAAAATTTGGTACAACCCTTTTCTAAGAAACCCTTCTCCACGAGAAGCTTGCACAAATAAATGTTACCCAATAGAGCTATCTTATTTTTCCCATCACATGGGAACTATTTCACTCACTGTAATGTTTTGTGTCTTACCCATTCTTATTAGTATTGACAGAGTATTCAACTGAAAAGGGTTCATCTGCTTCATAGGCATAACATTCAAAGAGATTCATCAAAATTTGATGCCTTTCATCTACTGATATTTTGAAGGAGGGAAATGCCAGATATCCAAGATTAATTTGGTACAAATAAATGTTACCCAATACAACTATCTCCTTTTTTCTATAGCTTGTGAAATATTTGGAGCTCTAAGAGTGTTATAAATTGAGAATAACAAGTCCAATGGTATTTTTGGGTCTAATTGATTAGGATACCACTTCAAATTTGATCATTTTTATGCTCTTTTGAATAATTCTTTCATTTTTATAGTTTAGACTCCAATGTTGAACATTTATGTGGCAATGACCATATCTATCATGAGAAATGTGAAGTTTCGGGTATGCATAATCCTTATTGATTTAATGAGAAAAAATAGACACTAAACCCTAAATCGTAAACCTTAACCCTACGACCCTAAAACCTAAATCATGGACCCTAAACCGTAAACCCTAAACCCTAAAAATTAATCCCTTAACCCTAAACCCTAAACCTAAACCTTAAACCCTAGGCTCTAAACCCTAAACCCTAAACATTGATCCCTTAACCCTAAACCATGAACACTAAACACTAAACCCTAAACCCTAAACCCTAAATACTAAAACATAAACCATAAACCATAAAGCATAAACCCTAAACCCTGAACATTGATCCCTAAGTTCCCTAAACCATAAACCTTAAACCCTAAACCCTAAACCCTTAACCCTAAACACTCAACCCTTAACCATGCAACATTACCAATAAAGGATTTCATCTGTTTATTATGGTTAGATGAGGGTCATATATCGAGGATCATATTCATATTCGGTGTATCTTTGTTGTCGAAGAGGGAAGCTCTCTGTCAAATCGGTTATTCATTATGACGTGGAAGATGAGAAAAGCAAATGAAATATGGAGAATTATATTTCATGGGTAATTAGTACTAAGTATCAACAAGACTAATATGGCTTCGACTACTCGACTAGGAGGGCATGACAATATTAGGACCATATTTCCTAGTCTCGTGCCTAGAACCATCATTGAGTTTTCTTGTACAAAATAAGCATAACAACATGGGAATGGATAAGAACACACATGGGTTATCAATCACCTAGTAAATATTTCTTGTTTAGTTCTAAATGGGAGTCAGTTGGCCTATGGCTTAGTGACCTTCTATTCATTGATAATTCCTTCTATGATAAACCCATGGATGCTTTCAAAATCACCTTAAAAAGATAGGGGTAGTCATCAATCCTAGTGAAGAGAGTGATGTGACCTATAAACAACTTGAAATTCATATAGATTAAGAGGTCATAACATGAATTTTTAAATATCTCTATTGTTATAAATGGAAGCCAAGTAACAATGTCTCCTTGTATCCAAAGATCGAGGACTACTAGGGTCTGTGGCAGGATTGGACATTCAGGAATCATCAAGTTTCTGAATCAGAATGTCGTTGCATCTAGAGAAACATTCTCAAACATTGGATTAATGCATCTTGGAAAATAAAATTGAACCTCATAAATCCTCTCAAATTTCTAGTCTAGGTCATGTTCTTGGTCCTGTTTCTATTTCGAGTTCTAGTTTTGGTTGTGGTCATCAAATATGGAAGTTTCAGGAAAGGAATCCACACTTGAATAATTATTCCCATTTAGATTGTTGGAAATGCCAATGACAGTGGTAGTGCTATGGAATTCGGTTGGTGGAAGGTGGGGTTGTGCCCTTGTTGGTTTTTTCTCATGGTGTCATTGGTATCCTTTCTAGTATTATCGAGATAACTCCCCATACTTGTGTGATAAGTTTAAAATATCCCTCAGCTCTTGGGAACTTGTTTTTATCAGGATGCAATAACAAGGCTAGTTTTAGCGGGTATTAATAGAAAAAATAAAATAATTTTGATTGGAATTACTTACAAAATGCATTCCTTTGCTTTGAGTGTATCTTTATAAATGTGGCTTTCCAAGTTCTCCATATTTTCCAAATTTGGGTCGAATTAAAATTATGAACCTCTAAAAGCATGAAGAAAATGGCGAGTTATTTTCCCCACCTTTTTGAAGTGAATTTACACGAAATTAAGTTTTAAATTTGGAGGTGGTACATGGTAGACATTGATTTTCCTACCACATATTTACTTATTGATTATTAATTTTTATTAGTTGGATTTATTTTCCATCATTATGATAAGTGCATTTTTGAGATTTCCAAATCACTTTCAGGTTTATTCATGAGAATACAATTATTATAGTGGCACATTTGATGCAACTCCTTAAAGCCTCCCATAATTATGAATACCTCTCCTATGGAACCCCATACAAGTGGATATATGTTAACCAAACTTGTCATACCTCCTTGAGATTAAGAAGGATGTTTAGGGATGCTTTTTTGTTTTTCTAGAATAGTTTGCAGTGTAGACAAACCAAGAAGTGACCAATGAACCTTGCTCTTGTGTAATGTAAGGGTAATTTTGGTAAAGGAAAGTGAGAGGAGTATTTGGATGAATGTTGAGCAACTAGATGAGTGAAATAGGTGGTTTAGTTGTCTAAGAACATGATGGAATCCTAAAACTCCTACAAATATCAATAACACATCTAAAACTCCTACAAATATCAATAACCAATCCAAAAGGCCCCAAAACCTAAACAATGCCTATATTCTTTCACAAAACAGATATCAATTGTATAATTTAAACCCTAAAAGCTTGAAGGTTGAATGCTGAAATCCTAAAAAATACCTATGTACTGATCATATTAGAATATGAAAAACTATCTTCTAAACTGTGACAAATGGATTTGTGAGACTAGTTCCATAAGGTGCAGAGTGACCCTAACATCTTATATTTACTAAAATAAATTTTAAAAGTTTTCTTTTATTATTATTTATATTTTATTATTTCTTATACTTAAACATTTATTTTTGTACATAGAAGCATGCCTCAACCACATATACCACATAGCACACAAGAACATGAGCGTGCTATAACGTGCTCGCGTTTTAGGCTTAGTAACAACCAAACCTAATAATTCATAATGAGCTCATTTTTTTCTTAAAATCGGATTTGTGTTCACTTTTTGGTCCCCCATCTTTGTGCATAGGCCCCTATTAATTATTTCATTATATCTTTTAATTTAATCAAGACCTTTTTAATTATTATTTTTGTCAATTTTAATCAATTGGACTAATTATGAAACTTAATTTTATAGGGTTATTTAATGTTTTCATCCCCTTAACTCACTTTTTAAGCCATTTTTTCACTATTTAATCATTTTGCAATGTAAAATAACACTTTTTGGAGGCATTTCAATTACGATTTTGTTCTCATTTTCATTTTTGTGAAGCTAATCGCAACACTTCACATGTATTCTCTTCTCTCACGCTTATTCTGAGTGATCTTGAGAATCAAATATGTGAGTTTGTTGTTTTTCATTATTTTCTCTTTGTTCACCTCTCTGGAAAAATACTAACACTTGTTTGCAGGATTGTATTATGAAGACCACATCAAAAATACTAATTGCATGTTTCCTCGATCGTGAGCTAAGCAAACTACTAATTATTTATGTGCAGGGAACCTCTTTAATCAAGATAAAAATAAAAAATTTACACTTTGTATTTGCGGTGCGGTTAAAAATGCTATTTCCCAAATGATATAACTATGGGAACTTATTTGGATTAAGCCATAAAACTCATCGAGGAGCACCATAGAAAACCCAAAGTAGTCAGCAAATTGAGGGATCTAGGCGATGAAACGGGTACCTTTTGTCCCAACCGTGACTAGTACACCTTATGAGATTAGAGTCATGGATATCCAGTAGTGGCAACCCCAGTGTGATTCATTTGAGAAATGTATTTTCTCATTATTTTAAAGGGTTTAAAGTAAATCTAGCACCGGCTCGCTTGGGTATGCTTCGACACCTAGTTGAGAGAACCACCTAGGAGGCCAAAACTTGACCAAGCCAATTTAAGGTAGAGGCCAACTTCCACTACACCAATTTTCATTTTTCTTACATGTTACATAATTGTGTTTCACTCTTTTCATTCACTTTTTCTCTCTCATCCACATTATCATTTTGTAAATGAGTATAATTCTTGGGTTATGAGCATCCATATCCAAACTTGAGCACTTTCATCCTTCTTCATCTAAGTCTTGACATTGTGATACTCATTTTATCATAGTCAAGTACCTTTGCGATCACCCCGAACTCTCATTTTCACAAGTATTAATTTTGACATTATCTTTGTTGAATATTAAGCATTCCATCATCTTATGTTGTCACATTTCACATTCACTTTGTTGAATTGTTGACATCCTCTTCAAACATTTCTTCACTTTTCTCTTTAAAGCATTCGCTTTGTCTTAATTTGAAATCACATTCATTTTGTCTTTTATCTCCAATTTCGTGAGATTCAGACCTTCTCATCATCATTTCTTCACTTCTTTTTCAACATTCACTTTTTCATTCTTTAAGTGCTCCCATTTCGTTTTTTGTCTCCTCTTTTAACACACTTTTGTTAAGATTTTGCATCCTTCATCATCTTCCTAAGTATCTTCTTTTAACACCCATCTTGTTAAGAGTCGAGAAAACTCTTCCTATTTTAGTGTCTCTTCTTTCTTAACACTAATTTTTTTAATAGTTGAGCATCTTGCTTCGTGTCTCTAATTCTCCTCTTGTAGCACTCATTTTTTTGCAAGTTGAGAAAACCTCAAATAAGGCTCAGCTCTTCCTTATGAACCTCAAATAAGGTTGTGGGAAGCTTTAAGATTTTGTAACCTTGTGAAATTAAGATTGTGGGTGCTCTTGAATGACCTCCAAATGGGGATGTAAATTTCTATGAAAAAAATAGGAAATCTTCCAATATGTAGATATTGGAGAGTAAAATTGATAGACTAAGTGTACAAGAATCCACAAGAGTCAAGAGGATTTTCAAAGGGATACGTATGCTCTTTTATAGATGTTTTGTATTCGTTGGAAGTGGTTGAATGCATATGCTAAAAATATCAATTGAGGGAGGTTAAACAGTTTGAATGAATTTGTTCCCATGAGGGGTAGTAAATAAATCTAGTTCCAGAAGTTTCACCCGAAAAGGTGGTTATGTGTGTAATTTAATTGCCCCCATCTTTCTAGGATTCTAGAAGTGTAGTTGACTAGACTAGTAAAGTGGAGTCTAAGTGGGGTCCAAAGGGAACCTAAGTGGTAGTTGAATAGGAAAATAAGTGTATTTTCCTAATTAGATAACTAATTTAATTAGCTACAATGTGCAAGATAACTAATTAATCATTTATTTAATAAATGATAATTAAGCTAGCTAAGGTGCATTAGAGATTAATTTAATTAATCCTAACAAGGTGAAATGATTAATTAATTAATTGGATTAATCAATCGTAAAGGGATATGAACTAGGAAGTGAATTGGGATAATACTAGGAATGAGTGTGTGATTTTAGGGTTTACATGATGTGCGGGAGAGATATTGTGGCATGAAAATAATTGCATTCTATGATAATGCTTTTGTATGTAATTTACATACACTATTGTAAAATTTAATATTTTTAATAGTATTGGAAAGTTAATATGGATAATTCACCTATTAGTGCACAATTATCGACATATATTAATAGGGAAAAGTATCGATCAAATTATTGAATTATTTGACTTCCATTATTAAAAGATTAAGAAACATTATCTTGCAAGTACCTACACTACAACCCTAATAATAGCTCTTACTTCACATAAAAAAGTTAAAAATACCCATGACATTGTCAAAAACCCCAAAGGTAGAGTAATTTGTAGAACTAGCAAGGAACAAACAATAGAAATATTGTCTCATTTGTGTTAAAAAAGACTATGAATTGAAATATTATTTCTATTTGGATTCCAATATGGAACTTATAGTGGAAAGATGCCAAATGACCAATAATCATCATAAAGACAACTAAACAAGTCTCGGGGATATAAAAGGGAAATTGGAATAAGATGAAACTATAGAACAATTAAACATTACCGACAAAAGAAGAAAAGTCTTCAAGCGAGGAGTTTTTGTTTCTGTCGAATCACATAAAGAATCAAATTCATATATTTCTATTTGGTATTTTGAAGTGGGTGCAATCTAACACATTCTTTGGAAAAAAATATTGGTTCCTCGGTTTGAAAAACACACCAAACAAAAATCTTGTTTCGTTAGGCGATGATAACTACTATATTATCTAAGGAATTGGAGACATCTTGTTTCTTCTTAGAACACATGATTGAACAATCAAAAATTACTATATGTCTCGATAATTTTCTCTTTTTCATTTAATTTTAGAGCACAACATAAACTTTTATCTTGACCAAAATAATAGTAAAAATATGTTCCTTATATTAGATAATACCTTGAGCTCAAAATTGTTTCATGAGCATCTAAAAATTGAGAATGTTTTAAAGAGTGGTAAGGCACTTCTTGTGAAGGATTTAGACTCAACACAATTATGGAATAGAAGATATGTACATGTGAGTTTTTATACTTGTCTATAGTTAGCAATGTAATAATATCACGAGGACCGCCTCTTGGATAAAAAAATATAGATAAATTCCCAGATTTTCTATCAAGAAAACAACATCAAGCACCGTAAAAAATTACCTTTTGAGATTTTGGAAATTTATATTTGGTGCACACTAATATTTATAGATATATAATCCCTATTCATTTTGGATTTTAATACTTTATGCTATTTTTTTATGATTACTCACGCAAAATATGGCTCTATTTGCTCAAGATCAAAGACCAAGCCTTCCATCTTTTAAGTTTTTCAAATTGTTTGTGGAAATTGAAACTAGACATATGTATTCAAGAACATCAAGGGAATACACCACTAATAAATTCTCAACATTTTTGAAAGAACATGGTATTTGATGTTAGGTGACTCCACTTCACATGCCACATAAAAAATGGTGTTGCAAAAATGTGGAATTGAACTATCATGGAAACGGTGCAACGTATGATAGAAGATTTAGTTTTGGAGAAATCATATGAATTTGAAGTAGTAAAAACAATATTTTATGTGTTTAACATAATTACCATTGCACCTCTTTATGAACTGAATCCATGAGAAGTGTGGTTAGTGATAGTTCATATATAGCTCATCTTATAGTTTTTAGCTTTGAGAAGAATTCGTATTGGTGATCATCTTGTTCATCATGGATTCAAGAAGAATCTTTATGATCCTAATCTATACCTTAAAATCAAAGGGGATATTGTAATTGTAATTTCTATATCGACAATCTAGCAATAGCTAGAATTTGGTGAGTATGATTGATGCAATGAAGAAATATATTAATACCTTATTTGACATGAAATATCTCATGCTACTACACACTACTATCATGGATTGTAAGTATCACAAATAAAGCACCACTTTTTAATGTCCCAAATGAAATATTTCAAGACAATTCTTAAGAAGTTTTAGATGATGGATAGTAATTCATTTACCATTCTCATCAAGGAAAAGCTTTATTTGTCTCATGATGATCCATCAACACAAGTATATTCTACTTTCTATCATTAGTTAATTAGGAGCCTTATTTACTTGACATATAAAAAACCAAACATCGTCTATGTTTTCATATCTCTCATAGTTCATATAAGATAAAAATCTATCACTACAAAGAAATAAAGAAAAATTGAGATACATGAGAGGAACCAGTGAAATTTTCCTAGATACATGAATAATGATCAATTCTTCTTGACATAATTTTTGAATTCAAATCTTGTAGGTAATATTGATGACATGAAATCCACTTCTAGATATGTGTTCTCTTTGGGTTCTACTTTAATATCATGGGGAGAAAGAAACAAAACTTTATTTCTTAATACACCATTGAAGTAATATATTATGTTGTAGGAGGAACTATTCTTGAATTGATATGGCTATGTCACATACTTCAAGGACTAGGATTACCATAAAAGAAACCAATTTTCATATATGTTGAGAATTAAATTGTTATCAATCTTGTTTTCAATCCAATTTCATTTCAGACGTGAACATGTTTTACAACATAAGATCCAACTCCATTTTTTCCTTATACAATAACAATGTGCAAATGTATTCACAAAATCACTTACATGGGATAAATGATAATAGGTCTCATATTCATTGGAGACAACGATAAATCAGGTGGGGATATTAGGAATATTTTTACTTTTTCGTGTGTGTGGGTGTGTGTGCATGCATTTGAATGCATGTGTGTGTGTGTGTGTCTTGTACACGTGTGCATGTGTGTGTATTTGCAGACTTTTTGCGTGCACGCATGCATGCACGTGTGTCTGTGTGACATAAATTTATTATGATATAAAACAACTTTATGTAGGGTGTTATATGGTATGCTATAGTAATGGTTCCATTATTTGCTATGATTTTTCTCACCCTATTTTGTAGGGATTGTTATGAGAATTTGGTTTTTATAAATAAATTTTTATAATTATTTTCTTATGTTGAATAAAATCATTTTTATTACAGTAATGTCATAGTATAAATATTTTCACTTGGCCATGTTATCAATTGTAACATTGTATCTAGACTAGTAGTTGTTATAAGCATAACTAAATAGTGCATTATTATCTAAAATACTATCCCCAATTTCAATTTCATAGATTTAATAGTATATCATGGAGAAATATTAGTAATGATAGTTTCAATAATGGAATCCAATGGATGGCTAAAGAGTTTGGAGGGGTGAGCATTATATGCATGATGAACCTAAAATTGGCTTTAGGATATTTTTTGATGAGGTAATGAGTTGGTGAAGATTTTGATATTTTCATTTTCATTTAATAAAGATTTATAATCTTCCTAATTAGCATAAAATTTAATAGTTTGATTATCTTTAAAATATTGAATGAAATGTTATAGCTTGAAGCATCAATTTGTAGAATAGCCAATACACTAGTGACAGTCACATCATGCATTAGAATCAAAATATCGAGTGATTATTGTTTGTATCAACCTTCATATGTATAGGGGAGACATGGGGTTACACTCACCTAATTGTTTTCATATAATATATAGTGTTGAAGATAATCATGTGAATTACCTCCTAGAAACATAAAAATATTAAATACATATATTCTTTAAATCTATTCAATATTAGATTAATCTATATAATAACACATCATAATCTTAGATCCTAGACTTACCTTAGATCCACTTTCGAACTTGAAGGAAGCTACTAGTAAACTCAAGAAGTTTAAAATACCATAGGGACCACCTTCTATCATCTTGTAATATTCAATGGATAGTTTCCAAATCAATAAATCTCCCCTAGGTAATCCCAACATGTATGCTACAAGATAAATAAACAAAGACTTGCTGATATATAAAAGCATTCATGAGGTCTTTACTCAACTTTCACATAGCTTCTACATGCCTTAGACACCTCACACTCTCTTGGAGCACTCTCACTACATTGAGGATCATCATCAAAGTGGTAAAACTTACAAAACATCTCAAGGAACAATATTAATGTATTTAATATAGATAAATATTATATCAAAGATGTCTAAGTTGTAGGATTCCAAAGGTCATAGTCTAAAGGAAGGTCAATTGTTTGAGCACATGATTTTACACAAACTTTCCTAAAGGGAGAGCTACATGTAGATTGATCCCTCTTTGGAGTAATTTTATTTAGGAAACACTCACCACTTAACTAGAGATGTGGATGACACTCGAGGGTGGGGGACGAGGGGTCACTTGGGTAAGGTGATCAATAAAACATGTGATCATGCAAAGGTGATTTTAAATTATATTTTTACCCTATTGCTTTGATATAAATAAGGGTAATAATGTAAAAGGGGCCTTGACAATGACACTATGTTGTGCTAAATCCAAACCTATAGGGTAATATCTAAAATCCCATGATCATATGAATTGTATACAATTATTACCAAGTGACACCATGCTAAGGTTTTCTAACATAAAACCCCTTTTAAAGTCCCCTTATGGTCTTATGAAAACAATTAGGATTTGGATGAAGAAGAGAAGTAAAAATAACCATCACATATGATCAAAGAGTTCTCGGATATCTAGAATAAAGCTATACATATATTTTAAGCATTCCCGAATTTATAGACTCCAAATTACATTACCTAGACATTTCTAGAAAAGTTAGATGTTTCTAATCTATTATAGGGCTTGAGTCTAAGTTATAGTACTATCCACATAGCCTATCAACCCCTAATCTTATTCAAAGTATCTAATTAAGAAATTCTAAATCATTTATAGCTACTAAGATGCATCTTGTGAGTGAAATACATCTAGAACCAGCTATGTACCTCATAGTCATATTGTTTTCAAGATTTTAGGTCATGTAATCGTAACATCTACTTTAAAAATTAATGTTATTATGCCCCAACGACCTAAGTATATATTATTATTTTTCTATGTTTATAATTCATTTTATGCCATTTTGTATACAAGAATTGAAACACGTGCGAGAATTATAGGGATTTGAATTTTTGTTCATAACTTGTAAACCATATTGGGTCCATTTTTTAGTGTTTATTACATTGGAAATTTGGTTCGGAGGGTTTGGTTGTGATAATAAAATTGAAGATATTTGGTCCTTGATCGAGACCTATTTCCATTTGAATTTCATGTTTTTGGTGTTTATTATATAAAACAAAAGATGTAAACATGCTTAGGCCTTATTGGGATGCGTTTCTTAGTAGATAACATGTATTTTTAGTTTAGAATGAGATATACATGTACATGATGAGATGTTATGTATATTGATCATGCTTTTTGTAAGTGGTAAGTGCAGCAAGTTGGGGGACAATTAAGTGGACATCAAATCCTAAATTTTATATCAAAAACAACAAAACATCAAATTTAGTTTTCCACAGACTTGAACCATGCCAAAAGTCAAAAATATGTCATAAAAATGGTACCATCACGTAGGGGAGACTGTTAGCTTTGTAGAAATATTGATTTTAAAGTGAATATAATAGGATAAATATCATTTTATAATTTTTACTAATAGTAGGTCTTTAAGACACTTTTTCCCATGAATGTTTATGTCTACGTTTAAGACTACAAATTTTGTTTCACTTGTCAGAATGTGATAAAAATTATACCATCCCAAATGTGGTGAAATTATATACATGTTCAAAAAAATTTATTTGATTTTAATATTTTCTACGATGGAGTTATGGCGGGCAAACGAGAAAGTGTTATGTTTTCTTTATGTTTTCAGACCACTTTCACGGAAAAAATCATAAAAAATAAAATATCAAGCTCAAAAAATACAAAATAAAATCTATCCCAAGATAGATAGTAGTATCTAACTTCTCACCAAAGGAAAAATATATATATCAATTTTTGGTCATCCAAATCGCGGGCAAACAGACTTCTGATCTTATAGGCGTTTTTAAAAAAACCATGTCATTGAATTTTAAGTGTTTAATATAGCTAAACTTGTCTAATTTTTTTAAAAATAGTAGTTTAGAAACTAGATTCTGGATGTTATGATTCATATTGATATATTTTTTTCTAATTTTGAGTGTATGCATTGCTAATAATTCTTTCAAGTTGATATTATGTTGTTATTTGCAATATGATGTCCACTTATGACCGCTTTTGTCCCCCAATTTGCTGCACTTACCCTAAGTTAACATGGTAATAAAAAAATGAGTATTTTAGTGGCATGGTCCTCCATTTTGTCACTTATGTTATTTTTCTACTAAATGTAATCAAATGACATTATATCAATTTGTGCATTCCAAACCAATTTATTAAGGCTATCTGATCATCACCTTCTTGATATTATGACTTTATTTCCACTTGTCACTACATTTCCCTTTTTTTTTTTTTAAATTTCATTCATTGATGTATCTTTGTAGATTATATGCTTCTCATCTAGGAAGAAATTTGAATATATTTTACCAAGTAAGATATTTATTATGATACGGTGATTCTACTACAAGCTTGCAATTTTTCAACATGCTTTCTGACCACATTTCATCAAATATTACCCAAGTTTTCTTAAGTAATATGTGATCACTTTATTATTGTTTCTCATTGGTGTATATTCTTTATTTCTTCTTCCCTTATCTCTATATCAATGGATCATGGCATTTTCTTAACATCCTTTGAGATTCCCCTAATGATGCCAATGCTACATAATCATATAGTTGAGTTTACACATTGTTGAAGTTTCATTTCACCCAAGTATTTTTGCAAAAATAAGATGTTTATATTCTTTTCTTGGTGCAATTATTTGTACTTAATTTATCTGTATTAATAGATAAATATTTTTGTAATGGTTTTAGCATTAGATTGTAAATATTTTTTTGTGAAATGATGGAATACCATATTTTTAATTTTATTGTAGAGTAGGAACCCAACATGTAAGAAAATTCTAACAAAGTTTTAAAATCCTCTTTCATTTATTGTTATCCATTCCAATCATTCCCTTTCCCTCAATTTTACTATACACCTCATTTTTGTATAGTCAATATCTAATTAGAATATTAATATTTGGTGTATTTTTAAGAAATCCATACCATT
This sequence comes from Taxus wallichiana var. yunnanensis, assembly GCA_018340775.1. Lineage (NCBI taxonomy): Eukaryota > Viridiplantae > Streptophyta > Pinopsida > Cupressales > Taxaceae > Taxus > Taxus wallichiana. Next base: position 818,326,826 of record CM031242.1, on the reverse strand, counting down.
ATCTTTGGAATTTCGAATGACAATTTTTAGTTTGGACGTAAATTTCACTTCAAAATTCTACATATATGTTGTAGACTAATTTTGACTCTATTTGGATTAATAAACGGGGCATTGATCTCTACATATAGATATTTTTCATTTAATTATTTATCCCTTTCCTTTTTTGATAAATTCTACATGATAGAATACCAAAAGGAGTTCACCTTTGATCTTAATCTAGTGTTCTAAGATCATTATGAATTTTTGTTATAATTTTCTTTACGGAGAACTAGGGGCAAGAACATCATCATAATTTTATTATATAAATTATTTGATCGCTAAAGTCTATAGAGGTATGATTAGTTAATTAGTGATACATAATTGGATGGATAGTCATGGAGATATCACTTGTTATTAAATATAAAGAGTTTTCTTGAATTATTAAGACTATTTTGTGTGTAAATTGGTAGGGAATTCGATCTCATTGGTTTTAAAGAGCCATAAGAGTATAAAAGAGACCCCCTCTTGTATTTTTTTCTCCTCAAGTATGAATATATATTTGAGAATGGTATTAATGAATCCCATTGCACTACAATGTATCATTCATCATTCTTTCTTTTCCACCAAAAGTGGAGGGTCAAATTTAGGATCCATCACTATGCATTGGTTCATTCTCCTCCTTTTCTAGTTTCATCAACAATCTCTTCATCATGGGATATTATCCATGTCAAATTTATTTCATGTGATTTGGTGAAGAAACGCTCTCCTCATCCTTTTGTGCAATGTGATTTCTAGCTTCATTTATTTTATTTTCATTTCATTGTACTTATGGGAACTTGATATCTATATGTAAGAGGGGTCTATGTTCATAGAGGCCTTAATCCCCAACATGAATTCCTTAGAGCTACATGACATAGACTCTTAGTCCAATGCAGACATCTAAATGAAACAAAAAATTGTATTCTTTACTAAAAGCAAGTGACTTATTGTAGATACTTCCACACATCCACATATATAGTTACTTTATTGATGCAAACACATGAGATGAAAATACAAAAATTCTCTTTGATGGACTATACTATTATATTACACTATGTTGGAATTGGGAAAATCTTCGCCTTTACAAGATCTCTCTTGTATTTATATTGTACTTAACTCTTATCTTTCTTGATCATTACTTTTATTGAGTTATAACTCCTCAAACTATTAGAGTGCATCTTATTAAACCTTATGGATCTCTATGACATTTTAACATTCCTTGATGTCTTGATACCTTTGTAAAATGCTTGGAAACACTCAAAATGTGCCATTATTTAACAATTTTTCATTACTTTGTGTGCATAAAATATATGGGTGAAACTGATGTTTTGTGAATTCCATCAATTGTGTAACCACCGCATTTAATGCAAATAAACAATTTCACAAACATCTTCTACATAAATTGGTAGTTTCACCATCTACTATAGAAATGGTGCTTGGGACTAGAAAATATGGTTGAATTCACTCCCAAGTCTTTTCTCATGCAATTGACTCATAGGGATGCATTTGGCCTTGTCTAAGCATCTCCAACATGTACAATGTTATTATAATTTAACCACTCGCTACCAAAAACACACACAAAGATGAAACTTTAATGTTTTGGGGCGATGCAAGATTACTTGTGGACTGGTTTCTCTTGTAGCATAGGACAAAAAAATCACCACATGAAACACCGCATCACCATAAGTGCTGCGCATAACACACCAAAACATGTTATAACTTCAACACTCGTGAAGTAATGATGAGCTCAAACTAAAACCTCCTTTTTCTAATTCAATGCCCATGTTTAGTAGGCTACACATATGTTTACAATTCTTTAATAGTCCTTGGGATCTTAAACAAGGTTAATGTTCCTTTGGGATAAAAGAAATAGTCATACAAATTTAAATTAAATATTCATATAGCTTCCTTCTACTCAAGTAGCCCTCTACTTCACGTCTGTTAGTACTAAATCGGGAGCACTATATAATTAAGTAGCAAAGGAATCTCTTTTGTTTTAATCTTTGTTTTCCTATCACTAATTTTCCTCCTCCTAGTTATGCACGGCAATATAGTCACTCCAAGTATTCTTGGTTCGTCAAAACATTATAAATGACTTACTAAGACACTAGTGTCAATTCAAACTTGTCACCCTCATTAAAAAAACTTCAATGAAAGATTTTTATGATAAAATGAAATATTTTCTGACAAATATAAAATAGATCCCATCAAATATTTACTAAGAGTCCATAAATACAAGTAAATCTCCAAAAATTACAAAGCTGAAAATTACACTAGAAACCCCTAATTCTCCTATAAACACAATTACTAATGTACCCCAAACTTAAATGAAGGCTCTTATCCTTTAAATTGAGGATTGTTATTCTTTGAAGTACAAAATTTATTGTGCCTTCTTCTCTTTAAAAATTTGACTCAATTTCCTATTATTTTCTCCTCATTCTATTGCCCAAAAACTAATGACAATTTATATAAAAAAATGTACACCACAATTTCCTAAACAAATTAATTAAAAGACCATTTGGGTTTAGGTAACAAAGCTAGTGGGGTGCCACTAATTTGAAAACAGCTATAATAATAGTCTAAAATGGCCAACAAAAGCATTTGGCTCGAGATATATTCTCACTCACAAGATGCTAACCCAACCAGTATAATACAAATTTATCAATCATAAGATCACATGCAATAAACCTTATAAAATTAGATATATATGTAAACAATTCAAAAAATATAAATCTTTTTAACAATTTTTGTGAACCCACCCATTTTTTAAAAGGAAAAAGGCAATTCCTTGTACTCTACACTCTGGCCTATCGAATCTTTTTCTCTATCAATCATTAATTGTCAGCATGCACTCAAAAATTAGCTAAATTATGATCCCAAAGCACACACTATTTTGAATTCCTTGCAAATGGTTTTCTTAGTCAAAGATACAACACAATAATCAATGTTTTTATATGACCTCACTTATCCTTTGAACAATGAGAACACTATGATTAGTAGATAAAGATCTTAAACTCATAATTACAAGCAAAATGACCTAATCATGTAGCATGTACTTTCATCATAAAAATATTTGAAATTGTATAGTGGGTTGCAGGCTTCCAAATTTGTCAAATGATTAAGGAAATAAACTATTTGAAGCCTATCAGAGATGAGTAAAGCTGATTTTCTCTAACTGCTAACAGAAAAGTGATTTTCTAATATGAAGTGCGCATAAAGACACCAAAATTCTTATGTAGGGCATTGACTGCAAATAAACAATACCATACATAATTTTTTCCTGATTAAAATACATGCACATCCCACTAAATTTGCAGCCTTATTCGATTCAGTGTATCATGGGCAGTGTATATATATATATATATTTGTGGGATTTATGAAAGTCTAGGATAGATCATGTTGGGATCTATTGCGTTAATTGTATTGAATGTGAGAAACATATATTCTAATATTTGATTATTCTGTCGAGGATTAAATATGATCATAAGTAGGTTAAAATATTGGTCCGAAGCAAAAGTTGCCATCTTCATACAACAAATAAGTGGTCATGCTTAGCCTGTTGAGTCGGTGGAATACCTTTGTGAAAAGATCGATTCCATCGTTTTATTTTATTTTATTGTATTTGGGATTGGTATAATAGGTTCCTTCGTAAGCAATACTTCACATGCAGACTTATTTTTTCTGGTGCAGAGTTTTCAAGGAAATAGATTTGGATTGATTTATGAACGATGTAGTTCTTGCAACTGGATAATTCCAAAGGGATTGCATTGATTCATCTTATATAACAAGATGAATCGTGCAATCTCTTTGGAATCTTCCAGTGTGTAGGATATCCAGTGGACTGGTGTGGTCTGCAATATGTATAAGGTATGTTGCAATAATTTCTGTTCTTTTTTGTTATGATTTTTATCCTTTAAAACGGAAACCTAAGTCTGCAATTTATATTTATTATCAGTTTCCTTAAGCTTGTAATGGTAGTGTTTGATTTGAAACATCTCTTCTTATGATAAAAAACAGCATACAATTTTTTCTAGAAATCGCTCTCTATTTCTTATGGACTGTGGAAACACTATATCTCTCAAAGTTTTATTATTTTCTTCTGGGATTGCAAAGGCTCATAGCCTTGAACACAGGAATTTTTACTATTAAAGGCAATTGAATACATGGGTTTTAACACTCAAAAACACTAACAAGTGATAAACAGTCCGTTAGTTACAGTCAACTCACTAACTGTTTAGGATGTTTAATGTAAATTACGGGCACATTCTGGAATATTCCCATTGACTGACTTGGGTTTAACACTTTACCACACAAAAAAGTGCTAAAGATGCAGTCAAGTTAATGCTTGACTGCTGAATTTAACGAGAAAGTGTCAACAATATACAGTTCTCAATTTAAGTTTTTCGAAATTTTTTATCTTGATTCTTTGTCAATGTGGGCATTGCAGATGATTGCACTGTAATTGGCATTGTAATTACATAAACATTACAAGTCCCACTTTAATTTTCTAAACAGATCTTACCCTTCAAAGTTTTAGGCTTAGGATTTAGCAGCTCTAATGTCTGTGACAAAAATAAAGAATACTTCCTTACCCACTCAATCAGAACGGGACTACCACAACGATGTTGATCTTTAAATAAAAGTATTCCTATCACTGTATGCAAATAAGGCCTCCCCATATTACAGAGGCCAAACGCCCACAGATTTATCTTATTTAAGCTGAAGATAAAAATATAACTTATTTATCTAGAGAACAATAATGCCTCCAGTTTCTCTCCTGAAAATTATAGTAACAATTCAGTAAAGAAAAATAGGGAATCACATTCTCACCCTCATGATTATGATAAGAACAAAGATCTAAGTCGCTTGTTTAGTTGATATAATGTAAGAATTCTCCTTAATCTTGCATCAGTGATTTATAGATGATATGAAAAAATTACAACTTATATCCTTCAAAAATGTGAAAGGGTTTGTAATTTAATGAGTGACTGCCTTAATTCAGTAATCTGTAACTCCTAAAAACCTAATTTTGGTACGGGACTGTCAATTTTTGTGGTGTTAGTGTATTTATGTGTATTGATTATTGGTCAATTTAAGATTTTCTTAATGTATGTTTTTTTGTGTCGTTTGAACTTAGCTGCTGCTTCTTTTCTTTTTTTTTGGTGTGCAACTTTTTTGTCCTTTGTTTTCATTTTGACTATTGACCTTGTTTGTTGTTCCTCTTCATGTTTTGTCTTTTGTGTCTCCAAATGTCCACATTTTTATTTCCTAATTTTCTCTCTTACTGCCTATGTTTATAATGGTCATAGGTAGAGACGATTTTCATACAATATGGAATTATTCGACCATTTCTATACCCATTACAAAAATAATCGTTGATTTTATGAGCCCTTATGTTTCTTGATTTTTAATTTCTGAATTTGTCTTTTCTTTTCATTTTCCCGCCTCGGTGTATCATCTTGCTTGCAATTAGGATCCTAATTTAAATTCAAGAAGTCTTTTAACACATGATTACATTTAGGAGATCAATGCAAATTAGTAAACATCTTTTCTAAGAGTGATATTGAAATTGTATGAGCATTATTTATTGATTCAAAGAGCATCCCCACACCAAAAGTTGAATTCAAGTACTTACAGAGAATTCTAGAACTTACTAATAGTAGTTGCATGCATTGACACACAAAGGTTCGAATGCTTCAATACATAAGATTGATTTTTACTTCTATTGAGTGTTGATAGTGATTTTTTTGAATACTTCATGAGGGGCAAAACAACAATGGAGGGTAACACATGCCCTAATTAACATCCCCATTTTCTATATAGATTTTGCAAGAACTTGAAGCCAAATTATGATATTGGATAGAGGAATATATTCACCTTTCATTCACAATAGATATAGAGAAAGTGAGTGATGTTTTTGAACATTAGATTTGGGTCATCATATTTATAGAAATATTTTTGCATTTAGTAGAATTGACTAATTTGTATCGATTTCAATTTTTGGTAGACCTATTTCATGAAAATGGTCAAGGTCATTTTCTATGTCTATAGACACCTAATTTCAGTTTTGGCACCTCTTAGAAAATAGGACAAGTGACACATATTTGAATATTTTAACTCACATTTGTCCCTTATGATTACCTCCACATTACCTTGTTTATTTATATATTCTAGTTTTCTCAAGAATCGTCATATGCCTCTATACACACTCCCCCATTTCCAAATCCCCATTTTTAACCTTGGGGTCAAAGTTCGGCCTTGAAGTTTTCATTATCCATCGAATTGCTAATTTTTCAAACTAAGCACTTTCATGAGGTTGGTCTGGACTTTATTTCTAGGTCGATTGCATTGGAAATACACAAAGATTCTTATCCATGACAATACCTTGCAATTTATTGTACATCATTTATCACATTGGAGAACAATACACAAAGAATTCACACATCATAAATATTCTAAGAGTAGTTCATGATATGAATTATAAATTTGAAGCACTCACAAATCTAAATTTACATGTTACTTGTGCTCATAGAAGGGTTCACGTAGTTGTATTGAGTCAAATCTAGGAACATCAATTCGGTATAAAGATTCAAAGAGAAAAGCATGAAAACTTCACTTACATCGGAAAAACATCAACGTTGATTCTTGGTATGTATTTGAACAATTTCACCCACCTAATGTGTGGGAAGTCGATACATGCTTAGTGTAAGACTCATCTACCGATAATTTGTTCAAATATTTCTAGGTTAAGAGCAAAGGAGAATCGAATTCAAACGCATCACAACACATTGCGGGAGTTCGATTTTTTAATATAAGAGTAAAGACATGGGAACATCCAATCAAATTTGTACAACTCACAAGAACAACAAAGGATAGGTTTGCTAGCTATCGACAAGTTCAACCATAGCTTTGACCCTCTCCACTAAACTTGACCCAGGACATGGTTTTAAGCCACCAATTTTTTCAAGGTTGTTGACTAGCCTCTTATGATCTTGTTTCCATCTTCTCGAGTCTTTTGTGCATCCATATCACTAGTAGAATCAGATTTTATTATTCTTTTAATCATACTCTTATATTTTCCTTTCATTTTTATTGGTTAGATTGTCCCTTATCAAAATAATTCAAACTAAGATTGGTTTTTTACTGTTTTATTTATGAAATCTGAATTATATACAATTGTTTTAAATAGAGTTAAAACAAATTGGTGAGCCTAATTTTTATTTTGAACACATCATTCTTAGGGTTTCATTTCTCTTTTTTAGGTTGTGTTTTTCTTTTTTAAGTACAATGAATTAAATTTGCTTGTATGCTATCTCTTGGCATTTTAATGATTAGTTTTGTTAGTTCTTTATCTAAGAATCGATCATATTCATAATCTATTGACTCAATGTTATGTTATGCCACTTAAGAAAATAATGGTTGTTAATGATGTAAATATGGTTAGTTTATATGTAGATGTAAAATTCAAAAATGGCAATGATGATCATGCTTTCAAAGTAATTCATACAAATGATAATGGTAATGGTTCAAATGTTTTCAATGTAATTTATACTTGTAAGGGCTTGTTATTTAGAAGGATACATTTTGGTGTTTTGAGCCTCATCTAAGATCATCCAAATTTTATTTTTTCTAAAATCATGTTCTATTGTTTTGCAGACTTTTTAATATTTATCTCATTTTTAATTAATTTCATATACTTTGGATTAATTTGATCTTGGATTTTTGGGATATGCTTAAATTAATAGCGATACTATCCTATCATGATCCTATCTTAAGCTCATTATTCAAGAGAAAGATAGTTCATTACTTACTCTAAGTGGAATGTATTAAAGCATTGTGGGGTGTTGGTTGTTTTATCCATAAGATTCCTAATAAATATTTCAGGGAGCACTTGAATGTCGAAGTAGGAAGAGATAAGCACCTTTGGTTTCTCAAATAAGAGAAAAGTAAATATACCAAAGAGCGTATGGATATGTTTTCTCGGACTCTAGGATATCATATGGAAGTAACTAGTTTTGGGATTCGTCGGGACTTTAACAATGCACCATTCATGACCCTAGATGCTTCTAAATCAAGTCTACATGTGTTTGACGTTCAACCTATTGTTTTATCTGCCTAGGATTTCAATTTGTTTCTTTCATGTAAATTTCCAATTATAGACCCCATTATGGAAGATTTGGGAAACACACAAAACCTACACCAAAAACATATGTGCCGGCCTACAAAAATAGTTTGATTTTAAGACAAGAAAAAAATAATGTTAACATGGTTGGCATTGAAGAACTAGTGGTTACCATAAACTCTAAGGATAAAAAAATTAAGATGATATACACCTTCATTCAATAGATTAATCCAATATGAAATATAGATAAAATATGCTGCGAAAATGAAGTGGAAAGTAACTATATTGTATTAAAGAAATCAGAATTGCATTCCATATCACGGGCCTCTTCAAGGAAGAAAAATCCTTCCAAAAATTTAAATACAGTATAATTCATGGATGCCTTTACACTAACCTATGTATCACACTAATAATAATTTTATTCTAGTCAATTATTGCTTCTCATGCATATGGGATTATTGTAAATAACTCTTAAGGATGAAATACAAAGCATATATGTCGGTAGATTTTGTTAATAATAAAGTTAATAAAGAAAGAGTCATGACATAAGGGTCCTAACAAGTGCCATCTTCCCTTCAACCACACTTCTCTCCTCAGCTTGTCCCCCTTGGAAATATTTTCCCTCAAAGCTAAATCTTATGGAATTGTTTCTAAATTTGATGAAGTAATCCCATATTACATCTTCAAGTTAAATTTTGTGTCATTGGACCAATACTTCCATGATGGATCTATTATGGATTTGACATGAACACTTATCCGAGACTACTTTTGGCTCAAGAATTAGGAATCCTTCAACATCTAGCTTGGGAGGTAATATTTAAGCGGTGATGTGGCGCTCAAGAACTTTCTTCAAACATGAGATATGAAAATAGGAAGAATGCAAGAAGAAGGGGGAAGTTACACCATGTAGGTGATAGAAATAATATTTTAAAGAACTTTATGAGGACCTTATAACTTATGTGCAAGATTTTAGTGACCTTTCATCTTCAAGGACTATTTATAATGTTGTAATCGAAGGAAAACCATATAACCTAGTTGGAAATCTCATTCGGGATGGTGTAGATTAGATGTTGTTTCATATAGTTTTATGCCACATGGAGATATTTACGGAGGACTTGCAGAACAATTTCCTATGCACTAAAGGTGGTGTTAACTTCTTGTATATGAGTACTTCTTGGAATGTAAGAGAGGGTAGAGGGTGGATTCTAACCATATACTTCTTCATGAGGAGACATCCTAGTGGCAATGTGATATGTGGTGTTCTACCACCATTTTGCAAGAGTTAACCACTTGGCCCAATGTTATTTTTGATTAGTCATTAGTGTAACAAAGGATCTATTTTTTTTAGTATTTACATTGTACCATATGTTTACAAGTAATATTCGCAACACATTGTTAGTTGTGTCCCCATTCATCTGAATAATTATAGATACAAAAATTGCTTGTAAAAGTTTACCCATGATAGAAAAAAAAGAAGAAAGAATGTCATAGGCGAAAAACATTCAATCAAGAAAGGTTTTGGCTATGATTGAAATGGTGTAGGGGTGATCCAAAGCATAGAAATGGTCATATTTTAAGAGTTTATCCACCACCACTAGTATGAATAATTTATCCCTATATTTTGGAAGGCCTTCAATGAGATCCATTGAAATATCTATTTAGATCCTTATAGGAATGGGAAGTGGTTATAGAAAGCCTAGATTTTCCACCATTTCTCCCTTATGATGTTGGAAAATGTCATGTTCTTAAAAAAACTACTCACTAACCTACTTAATTGCATGCAACAATAAATTTCAAAATTACCCAATAATATGTTTTTAAAAACTGCAAATGACAGTTAAGGGTGACACTTGTAGTTCAAAAATAATTTTTTGTCGCAACGTTAACTTGGGAATTAAGGCCATATGTTTTTTATACCCTCAATAGTGATCATCCCAAGAGTACTTGGGTGATATGGAAGGATTGGTAGATAATTGTTGGATATTTTTTTGTAGTAGGGTATGTTTCCATTCACTAAGAGGTACTGAAAAATCACATCGCAACTCTTCATCCTTATATTTTGAGAAAAGTGTATCTACAACCGAATTTTCCTTTCCTTTCTTATATGTGATTTCATAATCATAATCCATGAGTTTTTTCACTCATTTATACTGATCTAGGGAGGATATTGTTTTTATATGAAGTATTATAGAATTTGATGTAGAAATCTTGTCCTCCCAAGTATAGATGCCACTTGTTGATTGCATGTAATATGGCCGTCGTTTCCTTTTCATAAGTGGACTATACCAATTTTCACTTGGAGATGGCCTTGTTAGTGAAAGAGATAGGAAAAACTTCTTGCACAGGGAATAGTGATAATCCATTTCCACAAGCATCACTTTTAATAATGAATGTCATAGAAATATAACATTGCTAAAATAAATGTAGTACAAATAGGCAATTTGAGTATATCAAAGGCATGTTTTTTACATTTTTTCAAAAAAAACATCGTTTTTAGTATAGCGATCAATGGGGTGGTGATTTTTCCATAATACTTGAAATGTTTTGTATAGTATGTCTTAAGAACCAAAAATATGCTTAGGATTTTGAGTGTTACTGAGTTTTGGAAAAAAATTCATGGGATTAGTTTTCTTAGATTCAACGATAACCCGTGTTATGGAAAGGATGTTCCTAAGGTATTCAAATTTATATAAATCAAAGGATAAATTGAAGCATTTGACACATAATTGATTATAAAAAAAATTAAAGCTAGATCAAGATGATGTACATGTTTTGCCCAATTTTCGCTATAGATTAAGATATCATCAAAGAATAACAAGATGAATTTAGCAAAGGAATGGCCAAAATATATTTTCATCAATCTCTTGAATGTTGATAGGGAATTTGCAAGCTCAAATGGCATGATTAGTAATTCATAGTGACCATCATGAGTGTAGAAAGTTATTTTGGGGATATCCTCTTGATTGATATTAATGTACTAATAGTGGTAGCACATATCTAATTTGAAAAAATATTGTTCATCATGAAGCTAATCAAGTAGTTCATAAATCACTAAAATAGGAAATGTGTCTTTGAAAATGATTATGTTCATTCCCCAAAAATTCATGCATAGTCACCAAAACCCATCTTTTACACAAAAGAGTAGAATAGGTGAAGAGTAAGGCTTGTGTAAATTTTTTCTAAAGGAACATGTATCAAGACAAGTAAATTTTGTATGGAACACTCATGAAAGGGGCTAAATGATATGGTTCTTATATTTTTGATGTGGCAAGGCTATTTGATGCGGGGAGCATCCAAGGTTACAAGTAATCTTGTAATACTAAATAAATTAAAATAGGAGAATTAATAAATTTTGAATTTGACTCATTGTCTCTTGTTGTAATCTCGGAAAAAAAAATTCATCTACATATTATTGATTGGAGACTCTAAATATACTTCAAAAATGAATTATAAGGGTGTGCTTGATTTCACAAGGACATGATGTTGTTGAATCTGTTTGGGAAAAGAAGGCCCATAAAGGCATTTACATATGCATGAAAATCAGCCCGAGAATGCTCATGAGAGGAAAAAAACATTATAATTGGTTGTTGATTTTTTTATGAAGATTATTTTGGTGTGCCCAAGGGATGGGGAAAATGCAGCCAGAAGTGGGCGAGAGTAGCTTTAAAAAAATAACAAAACAAGTGAATGAAAGAGGAGGAATGACCATTTTTTTGGGAGTGACATTGAGGCTCTGAAAAATATGTCGAAGTGTTTGAAAAATGTGTATAATCTCCAATAGATTGTTTTATCCCAAATAGAATGTTATTGAGTATGTAATTAGGAAATTTTAGGTTTTTATGATCTTAAATTAAATTAATTATAAATAAAATTTCATCCCAAGATTTTTATAATATTTATATGTATGTGTGTTTCCTTTAAAGAGGCTCATAAACTATGTTTTGATCCAAAATTATAGTTTATGTCATGTGCAAATTTGAACTAAGGTCATGAATGTGTTAAGAGATTTGTTTTTAGTACTCATACATTCTATCTCCTCTCTCATTCCCAAAAATTCTAAACTTAGTGCAATTCATTAGTTTACTTGATTAGCAATCGCATGTGTTTCATGAGATGTGAATGTCGAATGGTATATGTTATTTGTTTTAGAGGTATAATTATTACTTTTGTAGTTGATGTTGATTAGGGATGTGACTGATTTTGTAAGTGTAGAAATATAGATGTGCCACTTAATTTGAAGGTTGTTTCTACATTTCAAACTTGTTAAAAATTTGTACATGAATACATTTGATATCATTTTTGATATTTAATTTATTTTATAGTTGATGTTGTACGTATTTAATTCATGTTTATTATTTGTGCATCGGTTGTTCGGTTGGTGTTTTGTTGGAAAAACATTTATTGTACAATTGATAATGTGTGTGATTGATAGTTGTAGTGTAGGAATTTAGTTGAAACATTACATTGAAATGTTGTATGTGTACATTTAATTCTTTTACATATTCGTACAATTAAAGTTGCATATCATATTTCAAAACATCAAATAAATGTAGATCTCACGTGCACATAATGAGACATGTATACATTTGCAGTATTTATATCATGAATGGTAGCCTTTAGTGGGCAATTTTAGTTTCAATAAACATGATTACATTTGATACCCCTTGAACAACAATGCCACTTTGGATAGAAGAAGTGTTGAGTATAGTAGTGGTGGAGGTGCTATTAAAGCAGAGGGTAGCTTTTACGACAGGCTGAGTGATAGTAGTGGTGGAGGTCCTATCAAAGCAGAGGGTAGCATTTTACGACAGGCTGGTGGAGGTGCTCCAATCTCTTTCGGGATACTACCATTGAGTTTGTTGGAATTTAGAAGCAGATGTTCTAATCTGGTCAATGTTGTTAATATCTCAGATGGAATTGGTCCCTCAAGTGTATTATTAGACAACGACAAGTGATGCAATTTTGTGCAATTATTCAGAGAATTGGGAATTTGTCCAGAAAGTAAGTTATTTTTTAGATTGAGCACTATTAAATGCCTGAGAGCACCTAGTAAATAGAAATAATAAGATAAGCTAATTATTCCCTATAAAATAGAAATAATTGAGATAAACTAATTCACATCCATATTTGTTGTATAACCAATTTCATCAACTGTATCAGGGCTGCAAATCAACCATTTGTTTGTTTATGAGTTGATTATCGTAATTTTCATTTACTTATTTAATTTTAAACTAGGGATATTTGGGACGGAAACACAACTTTGCTTATAGGCAATCATTCAGATCACAAGAGAGTATCGTTGATCAGATATGTGGCTGACTATCTCATCCACAAATTCTTCAAGGAACTGTGTAAAGGCGTCTGGAGCATAACTTACCAATCAATCAATCTGACTTCTCGTGCTTCCACTGTTGTTTTCTTTTATTTCTCGTGTCTGTATATTCTCTGCGTCACTCTAAATTCCTGAATCTCCTTTTAATCTCCCTTTTTACTTGTGTGTTTTGCAATCTATTATTGATCTCCCTTTTTCTATTTTCAGCTCAGCCTAATTAAAAACAAAAGCTAAAATTGTTAATTAAAAACAAAAGCTAAAATTGTTAATTATTAGAAACAAAATTATTAAAAATAAAAGTTAAAATTGTTGTTAATTAAAAACAAAAGCTAAAATTGTTAATTATTAGAAACAAAATTATTAAAAATAGTAGAGATTTCTATTTTCAGCTCAACCTAATTAAAAACAAAAGCTAAAATTGTTAATTATTAGAAACAAAATTATTAAAAATAAAAGCTAAAATTGTTGTTAATTAAAAACAAAAGCTAAAATTGTTAATTATTAGAAACAAAATTATTAAAAATAATAGAGAAAAGCTAAAATAGGGAGGAAAAGCACAAACGTCAAGATGGCCGTCAAACCGTCAAATTTAACACAATCGTAGAAACATCCACAGTGCCTTTCTATAGGGCGTCTTCGGCGTAATTAACATTTTCCATTAAAAAGACAAAAATTCCAATTTTCAAGCGAGCAACCACTAAAAGGTATTAGATAGCATGAAATGGGTGTGAAATCCATATATTAGTTACATTTTGTAGATAGGACTCACTTCCATTCATTTTGTCCCTCGACATGGACTACATCACTATTGGATCCTCGAGTATTATGGCATGCTTGCTACAATATTTTGTAAATCACCAAATGTATTGTAATTCGAAGATGGACTCTAATGAATGGAATATAATTTAATGATGACACCATGACATCCATTATTAAATATATTCTTCATCAAATGTGAGTTTAGAATCATTGTGGACCCATGATGAGGCCTTCTAATGTGTAGTTTTGCCGGTTATCGGATAATTACCTCATGTTTGAAAAGAAGAGAAAAGTAAATATACCAAGGTTCATATAGATTTTCCTTCTCATATTATAGGATATCATATGAAGTAACTAGTTATGGAATTCATTAGGACTCTAACAATGCACTATCAATGACCATTGAGGCTTTCTAATCAATTTTTCATGTGATTGATGTTTAACCCATTGTAATATCGTCTAGGATCTCATTTTTTTGTGTTTCGTAAATTTCTAATTATAGCCCCCATTATGGAAGATTTAGAAAACACAAAAGATATTACAAAAAAATCATATGTTTCAAATTTAGATAAAACATGCTAATACTATAAAAATTAAAAATTATGTTAACATGGAGGAGTTGCCCCGGATAATTATTCAAGGCCTCCAATCTCGGGTACCACTCATATCTATCTAGATAAGAGGTTGTACTCCCCACGGCTACGTTCTTGGGGCACGGTCAGGGGTCAGTATATCTCTATTTATAGGATGGTGAATGGGCCACTCCCCTGATATTTTCTTGTTATTTGACACACCCCCACTCTATAGTTAGATCTCGAGGTATACTACCCATAACTACAATACCATGGGCCACTCCCCCTCACCTCTAGTTTATTGTGGAGCGACCACCACCCCTATCTACTACTCGCACATACCCCCACCTCTATTTTATCACAATGGATTGAAGGTGGCTCGACCATATCCCATATTTATATAGGGGGAGGGGGCTGCCGAGTGAGTGTATAAGGTGCAAGGGTGGTTATTTTATCTCTACTTTGGCATGGGCATTTATGCCCAGCCCGACGACCTCCACTATCTAGCGAGAAAGATATAGCCACCCGAGAAAGTATCTCTATATTGTATGTGTTTGGTTCCTTTTCTATTTATTCATACAAGATAGAGATTCGAGCCTATCCTACCTATAGGGAGAGTGTCTCCTTCATTAAATATGAAATAGGATATTACATAAACCATATATAATAGAGATCTAAGATAGAGCATCATCCATCACACATCATCCATTATATACGTGATATAATACCCCAAACCAAGTGTGGATATTCTCTATTCTCGCAAACATAAATTGAGTAGCTCACTCACCCCCATATATAGATAGGGTCATTGGTCGAGTTCCCCCTCTCTCTATATGGGGGAGATATGGGGTTTCTAAACTAAATCAATCGACTTCCAATTAAACTCTATATATATTGTACTACACTCACTCAGGGTTGTCATGGAAGAATGAGAGGTTTTCATAAAGTATGAGGATAAGAAAATCAAATTGATACATACCTTCATGCAAATAAATTAATCCGATATGAAATATAGATAAAAATATGAAGTTAAAATGAAGTTGAAAGTAATTATATTGCATTAAAGAAATCATAATTTCATTTCATATCACGAGCCTCTTCGAGGAGGAAAAATCCTTTAATCAAGTTAAATACAATATAATTCATGGATACATTTACACTAGCCTATGTATCGATTTATTATAATTCCATTCTATCCAATTACTACTTATCATGCATGTGATATTATTTTAAATAACTCCAATGATGAATTACAAAGCATATGCATCTATAGATTTTGTTAATAACAAATACAATAAAGAAATATTCGGGACATAGGGGTCCTAACAAGTTCCATTTTTCCCTCACTCACCCTCCTCTCTCACCTCCCCCCAGAGTATTTTCCCTAATGCTAAAGCTTATGGAATTTCTTCTAAATTTAGTGAAGGGGAAACCATGTTACATCTTCAAGGTACATTCCATGCCATTGGACCAAGACCTCAATGATGGATCTATTATAGAGTTGGAATGATCTCTTATCCAATACTACTTCCAACTCAAGAATGTGGGATCCTTAATATATAACTTGGGAAGTAATGCCTAAGTAGTGACATAATTATCAAGAACTTTCTTCAAACATGAGACGTGAAAACAAGATGAATGCGATAAGAAGGGGGAAGTTCCACCTTGTAGGTGACAAGACCAATCTTTTTAAGAACTTTATAAGGGCCTTAGAACTTATGGGAAATATTCTATTGACATTTAATATTCAAAAATGATTGTTTATAAGGTCATAAACGAAGGAAAACCATATCCCGTAGTTGTAAACTTCATTCAAAATGGTGAAAATTACATGTTTTTCATACATTTTTGTGTCATGTGGAGATCTTCTTAGAGGACTTGTAGAACATTTTCTTGTGTGCTAAGGATGGTGTTAACTTCTTATACCTTGGTTACTTCTTGGACTATAAGATAGAGTAGAGGGTGGATGATAACCATATACTTTTGTATGTGGATACATCCTAGTGGTAGTGTGATATGTGTTGTTCTACCACCATTCCAAAAGAGGTAAACATGGTTTATTAGTCTTTAGAAAAACTTTGGAACTATGCTTTTAAAAAAAAAATTAACTATTTCTATTCAACCATATGTTTTCTTGTAATATCCATGACTCATTTTTAGTTGTTTCCCCATTCATATGAATAATTATGTATATAAATGGCTTGTAAAAGTTGAGCCAAAATATAATAAAATAAAAGTATGAATGCCATGGAGGATAAACATTTGGCTAAGAAAGGTTTTGGCTATGGTTTGAATTGTATAGGGGTGGGCCAAGGCATAGAAATGGGAATATTTGAAGAAGTGATCCACCACCACTAGTATGACTAATTCATTCTTATATTTTGGAGATCACTACTACATAATGTGCAATTAGTGCCATGTTTTGCTTCATTTTTGATCAAAAATTGACCTTTTGTAATAATTTTCTAGTGTGTTTCTTGTAATAAATTGTGTCGATGATTGCGGTGTAAATGCAATGTAATAACAATACGTCAAGACATTTTTATTTTCATCATTTTTGTGTCACTTTTACGTTTCATTTGCATTTTGTATTTATGATGGTAATCAAGACACTATCCCAATCGTGAGTGGCACAAATGTGATGCAAAAGTCCCTTTGACATTTTTTAAAAAATGCAATATAATTATTTCAAATATGAAATAATTATATTACATTTATTTATATATAATGTTTTTAAATATAAATCAAATTTATCATACTAATATTGAATACCACTAAAACAAACACAATTAATAAGATCATAGTAACATTTACGTAAATTAATGAGGATTAAAACATATATTTAAAAAAGTAAATGTAAATTACAAACATCAAATCATGTTTTAGGTAAATTAATAACAAAGATAACAATGTACTCATGAATATGAGAAAATAGTTAATTTCTCATTTACAATACAATAATATGAATTCAAATTACAATATATATAAATAAACTACTACTACGAACTAGATGAATCATCAACTACTTGTCATTGCCATCATCATCATCTAAGAGCTCATCATCACATCATGATAATCTATGTGATCATTGTCTCTATAGTCTAATTTTTTCTCCATTATATGCAATGATGAGTTCCCATAGTCATAGTCAAGATATTCATCATCAATATCCACTCTAAACTCAAACATATCAACTAAAATTGAAGGTTTATTCACCTACAATAAAAAAATTTAATACTTATTATAATATTTCATATTTTGTGAATAAAAAATTGAAAATAAAACATTGTCACCTACTTGATTTTAATAATTATTTAAGAAAGTAATGACACATTATTGGCATAAACCCACAAGAATGTGCCCATTCGTTGAATGCATTGGTGTTCCATCCAAGGGATTTGAGTTGTGTCCACACTTGTTCTAGTGGATTTGAAGTCATACATCTTCTCTATAAAAATTATTTAAAGTTAGAAATATAATTGAGATATGAATTAATAACATTGTATAATACATTATTGAAATAAACTTACAAATTTGCAAGCAACCTCATCTATGCTCATTTGTCTCAAATGATGAGTCACTAAATTCCCCTAACTCATTATGTCTTGGTGGGATTTTTCATAGATACTTAGGACCCCTATATTAATATCAATACAATAAAAAATTTGAATTAATGAATTTGACGAAAACATATTTTTTTAAAATTTTATATCGTTGTTCTTCGATATTACCAAAATCCCATTTTGTGTCTGTTTCAGCCAATTATCACATTGTATTTTCCACGAAGATGCATTCATGTCAATAGGTCAGTGTCTAGTCTCTCCTCATGTGTATTACCGTTTTAATTCTCTTGCACATTAAATCAATCATAAATTAATATAAAAAGAAATACAAAACAACATTTTAATGTTTTCATTTTCATATATGTTGCCTCATCTTCCTAAGTGCCTTTGTGATTTAACAAAAATGATTTTTATTAAACCCTATTGCAAAGTAACTGATGTAAACTATGATATGCAACTACTAAGTACAATATGACACAAGTAAATAAGTAAGTATGAAACCCTAAGCAAGAGATATAGAAAGAATGACTTATTTGATTTACATCACCAAATTTGAACTACCAAATGTCATTATTAACATCACCTAAGGTTTCATCCAAAAGGAACCTAAAGAACTCCAAAGGCATCCATCTAGAAATCCATTTAAGTGACATGGGCTATAATTCTAAATACACTTGCATAGGAAGGGGAAGTCCATTTTTCCATCCACACATTCTATTACATTGCTACATTTAGCTACAAACCGCTATCAAGTGCAATTTCACAAGGGCATCCTAGGGCATGATTCTTACACACACACAATCGAACTACATGGATTATGAGATGTATTACAGTGCTTTATCATAATTTCATTCTCGGGGTGACTGTCGAGGTCGGTCTGACTCCACATTTTGCATCTTTCTTTTTTGGAATTGATGTGGTTGGTGGGATCTTACAGGTGATATATCTTTTGTAGATTACGGTGTACCTTCGACGATGAAAGTGAAAAATAGGTGATTAACAAGGAATATTTACAACACTTGTGTGACACAAGAAATATCGTGTTCTAACAATTTTTGCAATCACACGCACCCTTTCGATGAAAGATTAGGTGAGCTCTTTAGGTTCCTTTTACGACACTTGTGGTAGGGCTCTTCGGGTTAATTACGAAGTTAGATCAAGAGAACCATATAAATATAAAGTTATGAAACCATAATGAGGAGAAAACACTAAGCACTACTATCATCACCTAAGACTGCATCCATTTAGCTCCATCAAAAAGGCACAAGGTTGGTTCATCTGCATCACACTGCATAGGAGGGAAGTTTATTCTATTCCATCCACCATTCTATTACATTTTCTACACATAGTTATTTCTCTATACTTTCACAAAGTGCAACTAGCACAAGAGCACCTAGGGCATGATTGCACACACTTGCACATAGAAATACATCAAGTTTGAGATGTAGTGTAATGCTTAGTTAGTAAGTCCACCATTGTGGCAGTTGAGGTTAGTCCAACCCCTTCATATGCATCTTTCATTTTTAAGGTTTGATGCTTGTCTTGGGGTTTTACAGGTCTCCTCTTCATTATTGATTACCAACGACATACAATACATGTGGCAAAGGATTCAGATCATCTAGTGACCCTGTAAATCTAGTTTTTAGACCCCATGCATAGACTAGGGCACCATGATCCTCTCCCAGTGCGCCCCACCACTCAAATTTATCGATCGATAAGTTTATGGACCTCAACATAGTTGTTTCCTCCTCCATTTTCTCCAATCAACTCGTGATGAGTCCAAATAAGTTCATCGAATCATCTAAGCTCCTTCTAACCCTTCTTTGCATATTAGGGTTTCTATTTTCATTAGCCTAGTTGTTTGGGTCACTTTCTATATTTATTTACTACTTTTATTTACTAGTTATTCCTAGTTAGATTAATTTAAAATAAAAAAATTTAAATCCATGTAAATAATTTTTTACTCAATAATTAAATATAGTCTCAATATGTTGTCCATGGGTCCATAATTAGTTGTTTGGAGAGTATAAAATCAATTTTAGGATATTATACATTAAAAATGCATTTTTACATCAACTAACCACTAGCACATGTAGACACCTAAAATATGCTTACACTTAGCATTTCCTCCAATCCATTCAATTAACGACACTTCGTTAATCAACCCTTCTTTGCTCCATTCTCAAATGCCCATTTACAACACCTTCTTAGTCGTATTCCTCCTATAATCAACTTGTTTGGTTAATATCTCTCTTATTAGCTAAACATTCCTCCTTTCAACCATTCAGAACCTCCCTAGTTCTCTCTAGACCACTTCTATTGGCTTTGTAGGCTATCTATCACCAAATTTGGCTATCCGGACCCTCCCAACTTTCAATGAGTCTCTAATCACTTGCTAATAAAGTTTAACTAGCCTAAACCAATCTTATCTAAGCCTAAAGCATGTTTATCCTAATCTAATCTAAAAGAGCTTTTTGATCTTTAGTCCCACATGCACCCAAATTTTCAACTCTCCCAAGTGGAAAACTATAAATAGAAGGTCACCCCTCCCTCTCAACCTTACACCTTATATTCATAACAAAAATCTCTCATATTTGGAGATCTTGGCATTAGAAATCATTTGTGATAGCTTTAAGCTATAAAACATTTGGATCTTGGCAATACTCCATCGTTAAGAGGTTCCCCATCTTACATCCATCCATTCCAAATATAGTTAGTAAGAAGATCTAAAACTTGGCCATGTAGCCAACTTGGAGAGGTATCTTCACTATGTTTGAGAGTAAACAACACATAATTTGATTGCTTAGAATCTATCGAGCTTCATTTTCATTAAGTTTTCATGGAGTAGAGAGTAGTATATATGCTAGGGTTTGAATGTTTGTTTCAAATTTATATATGCATAGATAGTCTCTTGTTTAGCTCTAATATTATGGTGCATGGTTGAGTTTATTCAAGCTTGAGGTTCTTTAACCTCATCCCATAGATTTGCAAACCTTTCCATTGCATACATTTAGCATGCAGAAATATTTGTATGAGGAGTTGTGCCCTTACCCATTTGACAAGGACATGCTACGAAAACCCTTCCCAAAGCACTTCACTATTCCAAAGTTTGACAAATATAAAATCAAGGGTGATCCTCGGGATCACATCAAAGACTTTTATATGGATTGCCAAGAGGTTGCATATAGCGATAATTTCTTAATACGAATCTTTCCTCGCAGTCTAGGGGAATTGGCATTAGAATGGTTCTTTAGCATACCTAAAGGATCTATTACAACGTGGTTCACGCTAGTAGAGAAATTTGTTCAGCATTATTCATTCAACATGGAAAATGACATCACAATGAATGACCTCTGTAATACTAAAAAAGTCCCATGAGACCTTTGAAAGTTTCTTGAAATGATGGCGTGGGTTGGCGAGCCATTTCCCTCGCGTTCTTGAAAAATAAGCTAGTGAGAATATTTTTTCCTAACTTAAACCCAGAAATAGCCTTCCATTTACAAATGCACTATGACTCTAACTTCAAATAAGTCATAGAGAAAGGCGGTCAAATCGAGAAGACCCTCATTACAAAGGGTACGCTTAAACCATTTGTTAAAGAAAAACATGAAGCTAAATCAATGGAAAAACTAAAGTTATTTAATAAGAACAAGCATGTTTTTGGTGATGGCATTACGGACTCCAAAAGAGTACAATCCGTGTAGATGGGCCCACTTTTAAATCTCTCACAAGGACCTCGTTCCAAGGTACCCATTAAACATATGTTTACACCGTTAATAGAATCCTTATCTTCCATACTAAAATAGTTAGATAACGTAAACATGGTGGAATACCCAACTGTGATAGTACCATACCCAGAGGATGCTCCAAAACCTATTTGGTTTAAAGACCATGAATACTTGTGACTTCCACCGTGTTAAAGGACACAAGATAGATAGGTGTTTAAGACGGGTATACTACATACAAGACCTCATTGAAGAGGGTAAGACAACCGTAGACTCTCCCCGACTCAATATAATATCCAAACGAGAAAATGGTTATCTATAAAGATCTTTTTCCTAATCATGTAGATAAAAAGAAAAGGAAGCCGGATCACGGAAAACCTCCAACAACTATAGAACTTCCGCTTATTGTTACCCTACCAATGATAGTCCCTTTTATTCTCTCGTATGATGTATTCACTCCTCTAATGCACATGTCAACACTATTCGTATCTTAGAAAATAGTTGTGTAGTAGGGATGAGATGGGATTGTTTAATAATACCAGATCCCATGCCTATCCCTCAGGAAGGTCAATATAATTTAATAGATCAGTTAGAGAAAACACTTGCTAGGATATCCATTCTCGATCTCCTCAAAATCTCTACTACCCATAAGAACATACTATATAAAACATTGCAAAATTCAGGAGTCTCTACAGATGTAGACCCTACACACCTCCAAGCCATGATTGCACACCTAGACCCTAGTGATCATATTACTTTTGATCGCACCACAATCCCACGTAACAACCTAGAACACAACTTGCCCTTATACTTAGAAGTGGTGGTTACTCATCGCAAAATCAAGAGGGTACTTGTGGACGGTGGATCCGGTCTAAACATTTACACTTTGAAGTTGGTCAAGCAGCTAGGCCATTCAGAAATGGATCTAGGGGCCAAGACTATTACAATCACAACATATGACAATGAAGAATGAGAATCGGCAGGTACCATACTAGTTCCCATGGAAGTAGGCCCAAATTTTCATGATATGATGTTTCATGTCCTTGACTTGGACCTTCCATACAACATGCTCCTGGGGCGCCCATGGATCCATGCCATGCAAGCTATTCCATTGAATTTTCATTAGTGCATCAAGTTATGTCATGAAGGTCAAGTAGTTACCATTTTGGGTGACCCAGAACCATTCGCACATTGTATGGATTTGTACAGCTTCTCTCATGCAGATTATTCATATCCTTCGGCGATGTTTTCATCCCCTACAAATTTAAGCTATTAAAAATTGGGTAGATCTAGAATCACTCACACCTTGCAATCAATATTTTCCTTCGTTGGTCAACCCATTCTCCTCATTGGAGGCAACGTCAGCAAAATATGGCCCACGTGAGCCATTCACTCTTGAACAAGCATTGTTAATACCAGATTTATCAATATATCCCAGAACACAGGGTAAGCCTTATTTTCAGTTCAAGAATACACGAGATAAGTTTCCTAAACGATTAGACAAATTTGTTTCTAGTGGTATCCTATATAAGGATAAAAAGTTAGAATATCCTACCAGTAGAGTGTCAGAAGGTACCATGGCTTCATTCCATCAAGCATCAAGATATAGTGGGTTTGGATGTGGCATTAATACACAAGGCCGGATAGAGCCTATTCCCATCCCTCGTTTTAATTCAGATAAGCATGGACTGGGGATAAGGCCTCATAATGCTCTACCCTTTGAGATTCACACCACCTCTTCGGACGTGAGGACATTTCATCTCATTTTGATAGTGACATAGATTCCCAATGTAGCCTCTACGAGGATCTTGCTTCCACTAACCTATTCCTAGATTTAGTGGTCCTTACCTTATCCAAATCCATCCCCTTAAATAATTATCAAGTAGCCCTTGTATATCCTAAACTTATAGATTGGGATCAACAACTTCACATGCCGCTAGACTTCTTTGAAAATGATGAGGCATTTGCAGAGTTCATGGGACTCAGGGATTCTATTCCAGCTAGGGACCACAAGAAAGGATTTGCAATTCAACTAGACACCTGTGCATACTTTGGGAAGAAGTAGAGATGTGTGGATGTTTGAATAAGAAGATGGTAAATAAGAGTACAACCACTTCCGAGAAACATGGAAAAAGTATGGATGGAAATCTCACAGTGACAAACTTTTTGAAACACTCATAGATAAATAGAACGAAGAGTCTGTGGATGTAGTTTATCCATTTAAAGATGATAATGAGCTAGCGCAAAAGTTTGATCTTACTCTTCCCCATGATCTAACATAGATGGAAGATTCTTCTAAGATGTTTGTTGAGGAAACAATCAAGCATCAACATTGGCTCGGAAGAGCAACCTATAATGATAAAGTTGGGAGCTTCACTCTCGTTCAAGAACAAAAATCTTTGTAGAGATCTTAAGAGAATATGTGGATATATTCACATGGACATATGCAGCTATGCCCGGTTTAGATCCAAAGTTAGTTGTGCACAAGCTCTTTGTGCACCCGGATGCCAAACCCATCAAACAAAAGTTAAGAAAGATGCATCCTAAGGTGGCACTCCTTGTCAAAGAAGAATTGGAAAAACTACTAGCTACTGACTTTATTAAACCTATCGACTATTTAGAGTGGATCTCTAACATAGTCCCCGTCTGATGAAAGAATCACATGTCGACATAAGAATCTACACTGATTTCTCGTGACATTAATAAGGCATGTCCTAAAGATGACTTTCCCCTACCTAACATTGACATGATAGTTGATTCCACTATTGGTTATGAAATTTTGTCCTTAATGGATGGATTTTCAGGTTATAACTAGATACAATAGAAGAAGATCAACATAAAACATCCTTCATCACCCCTTGGGGACATTTTTCTATAAATTCATGCCTTTCATACTTAAGAATCTGGGACCACTTATCAACAAGAAATGACTGTCATCTTCCATGATATGATGAATGACATCATGGAAGATTATGTTGATGACATTTTAGCCAAATCCAAGAGTAGAGAAGAGCACTCGGAGGTGCTTAGGCATATTTTTCAGTGTCTTAGAGATTATAAGGTATGCTTGAATCCCAAGAAATGTGTCTTTGGTGTTTTATCAGAAAACTCTTGGGTTTCATAGTTTCACAGAGAGGGATAGAAGTGGACCCTGCTAAGGTCACAACTATTATAGAAATGCCTCCACCTACAACTCTCAAGCAACTGAGGAGTTTACAAGGAAAGATTCAGGAAATCCGTCACTTCATTTCATAGCTTGTGGATAAGTGTCACCCATTTACTCATTTACTGAAGAAAGACGTTGCATTTAACTGGGGACCTGACTGTCAGAAGGCATTTGCATTACTCAAGCAGTACCTTTTCAATCCACCTGTACTCATGCCGCCTACCCCAAGTGAACCTCTCCTCCTGTACATTTCCACCACCCAGTTTGTTGTTGGTGCACTGCTTGCCCAATATGATCTAGGCCATAAAGAAAGAGCAGTTTATTATCTCAGTCACACCTTGATTACTTATGAGTTAAATTATCTACAAATTGAAAAGGCCTACTTGGCAGTTGTCTTTACCTTCCAAAATCTTCATCATTATCTCCTAAATAATAAAACCAAACTCATATCCAAAGTTGACCCTCTCAAATACCTTTTATCCAAACCTACCCTCACATGCCGAATGGCTAATTGGATCATTCTCTTGAGTGAATTTGATATTGAGTTTGTAAATTAGAAATCCTTGAAAGGACAAGTATTGGTTGATCAATTGGAAGAAGTGCCTCTACCAAGTATGAAACCTTTGTGTCTAGATCTTCCAGACGCATCTATGATGTACATTGAAGAATTTGTAGAATGGTAGGTCTATTTTGATGGATCGTTCACCTTCCATGGATCAGGAGCAAGAGTGGTGCTTATCACTCCCATAGGTGATGTCATACCAAGAGCATTCCGGTTGGGATTTCCGTGCACTAATAACATTGCAGAGTACAAGGCACTCATTGTTGGCCTCAAGCTAGCTATTACTTGGAACATCAAACAACTACGAGTCATTAGAGACTCTCAACTTATCATTAAACAAGTTAATGATGAGTACAAGGTTAAAGATGAGAAACTTATTCCATATAAGAAAATGGTCAAAACTCTGAAGGAGTACTTTACACAGATCATATTTGAGCAAAATCCAAGGTCACATAATAGATCCACAGATGCTATGGCTACTATTGGGTCTCTCTTATGCATCCCACCTGAGGAGAGTAAAATGACTTTCTTCATAGAGCATTTACAAATGCCCGCATATGATATGTCAGAGTCATGTTTGGCATGTGAAGTTGTTGGTCCTTTATCCCCTAGTATGATCCTATCTTTCGATACCTACAAGATGGCACTTTTCCACCAGACATTACTCATTCTAAAAAGAAATCCTTTATATGTTACATATCCCATTATACTCTCCCAGGAGGCACCCTTTATCGTCGTGGCTACGACGGCAATCTACTTCATTGTTTGGATATTACTCGACTCGATTCACACTATAAAGGAAGTACATGGTGGTATTTGTAGAGCACACACCCGGTGGCATGGTCTTAGCTAAGAAGCTTATTGAGAGTAGGCTATTATTAGCCTACCATGGAATTAGATTGTTGTAACTTTGTAAAGAAGTGTGAACTATGCCAGAAATATGGAAACTTAATACATGCGCCAACACAGGCTTTGCAACCTATTGCAACACCTTGGCCATTCTCTAAATGGGGCCTGGATCTCATAGGGAAGCTCCATCCTTCTTCTTCAGATGGCCATACTCACATTATCACTACCACTGAGTATTTTACCAAATGGGTAGAGGCTATCCCTCTTACTTATGTCACCGGTGCACAAATTTCAAAATTCATCATGAACCATCTCATCTACCGTTACGGTATCCCTTCAGCCATTATCACTGATAATGGTAAATCCTTCAAGAAAAAAATGGTAAAGACATTGTGTCAATGTTTCTATATCCAACTCAAGTGGTCTACCCCCTATTACCCCCAAGGTAATGGACAAGCAAAGGCTACTAATAAAACCCTTGTATGTATTATGGAGAAAATGGTCAGTAAAACCGGTCATAATTGGCACTTACAGATACATCCCGCCCTCTGGGCCTATCGAACCTCCATTCACACTCCTACTGGTGCGAACCCATATTCACTTGTCTATGGAACTGAAGCCATCATACCTTTGGAAGTGGAGCTTCCTCCCGAGAATATCTCTCAAGGACTATATTGATAAAGACGAGGACTACAGAGTTTCTCGCCTGGCAGAGTTGGAACGATTAGATGAAAAGTGTATCAGAGCACTCAATCACCAAGGTATATCAAAATAGAGTATCCTAAAAATAGGATATAAAAATTCATCATTCATCAACAATTTGATGTACGTGATCTATTCCTAAAGGAAAATCAGAGGAACACTGTCAAGGAAAGAGAAAAGAAAGGTAAGTTTGAAGCTAACTAGCTAGGCCCTTATGTGGTGGTTGTTAAGTATGGATCAAGAGCTTATAAAATTGCATACTCAGATGGTGAAGAGATTCTAAAGCCTATGAAATCCATGTACCTCAAGCATTTCTATGCTTAGGCATGACAAGAATATCATATAAGAACTAAAAAATAGAAAAACAAAAAAAAATGGAAATTGAGAAAACAGTAAAGAAAAAGAAGGTCGTCCACATGTGAAAACCACGTAATTGTGGTGAAGTGGGTAGGTATTTGAGTGAAAACCAGTTTCTGGCTCTCAAGGAGGATCCATCGTTCACAAGTTACTCTTGCCTTGGGATGGGTAATTCTTGTCACTTTCGAGGGTTAGTTTCCCTTGCTAGGTCTAGGAACCCTACCAAGTCTACCTTGCACAACTTGTGATCTGGCTTGTTTTACTCTTGTAATTGCATGAAGGATGTTGCATTTGTATATTCCCATCCAATGCTAGGGGCACCTTCACATTCCACTATCTCGTACATATGCGTGTGGCATTCTACCTTTTGCATATTACCACATCACGCTGGGGGCATCCACGCTTCTTTGTTCTTGTACATTGCTTTCAGAACATGACCTCGTAAGATGCAAAAACATTCAAAAATCTCCCTTCTAGGGATAAAGCTTTTATTTATCTTTCAAGATAACCCAAAAACATAAGAAAATATATCAATGTTGTCCTGCAAAAACAAAGTAGTGATTAAATTGCTTTTAGTTGTTAGTTTGTATAGTTTTGGCTATATATTTAGTTTTGTTAACTTTTTCTTATGTGTTTCTTTACTGCATATTTGTTTGTTATCACATATATCATCTATCATTCATCACATATAACATCATTTACTACATCATATATACATAAATGCTAAGTATTACATCATGCGTGTATGCTAAGATAATCATCACATATTGTATAATCAATAGGGACAAGAGGGGTTACGCATGATCACAAATCTACCCCCCGCAATATCATCTAGTATCATCCCAAGTGCTAGAATCTACCAGAATATCTCATGTACAAGACATTTGATATCATCTACACCATCCTGGGGCATTATTTTCCACCTAGCGCTTATCTCTTCACCACTGGGGCATGTTTAAATGTTTCCAGTGTTTCTTGTCTTCTATTTTCATCTATCATCATGATTATTTTTAAATAATTATTGTTGGCCCATTTGTCTTCTCGCCGGAGCATTTTCTTGCCACCGATACCCACTCTCTTTGCCTTGGGGAATTTGCATGTACTTTTAGGATATTTCCTATCTCTTAAATTCTTCTGACTAATCAAAAATTTAAAAATTATAAAACCATCCAAAAATCCAAAAATCGTAAACACTTTGAAAATGGACTAAAATTGGTAATCAGCTCATTTGTAGCTGAAATTTGTGTCTCTTGCATGGCACTCATCTCATATCTTGCTAGGAATTTTCATGTGTTTTGAAACAATGACTTGTGGATCACCTTGATCTACAACCATTTACAAAAGCTACACTACTTACTTTGTCAGTACTCTGGGGCACTATATGTTTCTGGTAGCATTTGTGTCATGCACATTGATTTTCAATCGGACCCAAGTTTCCTCCATCCTTTCCCTTGCATGTAAAATTTTCTTGGGGCATCATTCCTACCCTTTTTGTTTATCAAAACATTTGGGATTGCAACTTGATAACAAAATATTTTTGCAACTATCTTGAATGTTGTTGGTTTGAGTGTGTGTAATTATACTTATTTCCCTGTTAAATGAGTTTGTTTACTTCCTCGTATTGCATTACATTTTGTATTTTGCATGGAGTTGGTGTTTTCAACAATGGATATTTGTTCGTATATGGATTTTCATGTAATACTACACTTTTGTTCATTATTTTTAATAAATATCGATGATGAAGATCATTAGCAATATGGTGAAAAATAAATTTGTTTAAAAGGCATTGGATGGATGTTGGCTCATTCCCCTTCCTCATTCTCCTTTTCTTCTATATCCATTTTCTTCTTCTTCACACTATTATTTCTTATGTTATATTTCTATCATATTTTCAATTGTCGATCAAGCTCTTCTCTATCACCCCATCAACAATCAAGGGGGCATCCTTCATTGTACTCATTTTTCTCCTATCCCTTCAAAAAAAATTTACTTGTTTATGATTGTCTACTTTCTTTGAAGTGACGTCGCTTACGCCACCCCAAAGAGGGGCAAGTGTAAACACCTAAAATATGCTTACACTTAGCATTTCCTCTAATCCATTCAATTAACGACACTTTATTAATCAACTCTTCTTTTCTCCATTCTCAGATTCTCTTTTACAACAGCTTCTTAGTCATATTCCTCCTATAATCAGATTTTTTGGTTAATATCTCTCTTATTAGCTAAACATTCCTCCTTTTGACCATTCAGAACATCCCTAGTTCTCTCTAGACCACTTCTATTGGCTTCGTAGGCTATCTATTAGTCAAAATTGGCTATCCAGGACCCCTCTCCCAACTCTCAATGAGTCACTAAAAACTTGCTAATCAATTTTAACTAGCCTAAACCAAGCTTATCTAAGCCTAAAGCATGTTTATCCTAATCTAACCTAAAAGTGCTTTTTGATCTTTAGTCCCACATGCACCCAATTTCTGAACTCTCTCAAGTGGAAGACTATAAATAGAAGGGTCACCCCTCCCTCTCAACCTTACACCTTGTTTTCATAACAAAAATATCTCATATTTGGAGATCTTGGCATTAACAATCATTTGTGATAGCTTCAAGCAATAAAACATTTGGATCTTGGCCATACTCCATTGTTAAGAGCTCCCCCATCTTGCATCCATCCATTCCAAATATAGTTAGTAATAAGATCTAAAACTTGGCCTCATAGCCAACTTGGAGAGATCTCTTCATTATGTTTGAGAGTAAACAACACATAATTTGATTGCTTAGAATCTAACTAGCTTCATTTTCATTAAGCTTTCATGGAGGAGAGAGTAGTATATATGTTAGGGTTTGAATGTTTGTTTAGAATTTATATATGCATAGATAGTTTCTTGTTTAGCTCTAACATTATGGTGCATGGTTGAGTTTAGTCAATATTGAGGTTATTTAACCTCATCCCATAGCTTTGCAAACCTTTCCATTGCATACAACACCTCTCCCCTACCTACAAATCACAGTTTGTGGAGGTTGTCAAAGGAAAGAGATGTACTATTATAAATTATTATGGAATTGGCAAGAACCCTAGCCTAAATACTTTAATGTTTTCTTATTTAATAAAAGATTGAATGATAACATAATAATCCTTTAGGACATTATCATGGGTATAAAATGACATTTCTTTTTAGGTTTAATGTCAATAAGTGAGGGGTATCCATTCCTCTAAATTCATTCTAGGTACATGATTTTGAATATCAAGGGTCTATGAATGTAATTAGATGTCATTTTTCTTCATCCCTAAATTTTGATTGATCATCTTTGCATTTATCTTCACATTATTTTCCAAAAATAGTTTGCCTTTATGGGTTCTAGATAAGAGTCACTTGGCAATATCATCACAGGTGATAAATATAATGAATTGTTACACCAAAATCTTAAGGTGTTACTCAATATGAACACTGGGATCATAACATCCCACCACGCTTCCATATCCCAGGACCACGGATTATATTTGTGCCCTTATAGTGTGACCACACCCTACCCTATACGAGCCCCGGGATAACATTGTAATGTCGGCGTAGCTAGCCATGTCGGAACTTGAACCTAGGTGGTTGCTCGATACCAAATGTAACAAACGGTTACACCAAAACCTCAATGTGTTGGTAAATCCACACACCATGATCTTAACACAATACACCATCTCAGCTTGGACGATCCAACAAAAGGTTTGAGTAGTTGAAGAACATAGTGAGCACCAACAAGAGATACTCTCTAGTCTTCAAGAGAGTTTTCCATAGTCGCATAACAATTATATTTCTATCTTGGAGAATTTTATTTCACTAAATGTTTCATCCCAAATAGAGTTACCCAATCTAGATAAAGAAGGCCACATCAATTTGGAACTCAAGAAAATTCTTCAAAGGTAAACTAAGTGGGTGAAGAAAAGAGTAATTAATGAGTATATTTTCAAGTGGGAGAATTAATAAAATGAATCTATAACATGGGAGGAGTAAGATGTCTTATATCGACATCTAGAGATCATCAACATGGAGGACTATACATTTTTAAAGCAACATCCAAAAATTATCAACGTTGGGTATAATGTTCCTTTGAAGGGGAGGGGCATGTTATGTTTTTAATCATATGTCTTATATCAAGATATGTTAGTGTTTTCATTGATTTCAAATACATTGATGGAAAAGGGTGTTATGAGGTCATATGAATCTCTATGAGGTGTTAGTTAATGGTCAAACATGAAGGTTGATTGGTAGTGTCATGTTTGGTGATGTTCTATGGTGTTCTAGAGCTTGGTCCAATAGGTATGGTCATAGTTTGAGTCCTCCCAAGTTAAATGAATATTTTCATGATGTCCATCATGGTTGGTATGATGTGTCAAGAGTTTCTAGGAGTCTACATGTGGTCTACAAGGTCAGTTCAAGTGATGTCATGGTGTGAAGAATTCATTCTAAGCCTATTTCTAGTCATGGAGCTTGCATAATGGTATGGTGATTCAATATGTAGAGCCTATAAATATTTTTGGAGCATGGTAATAGTATGGTGGAAGTTTATATGAGGTGTATGATGAGTTTTAGGTCAGTTCTCAGAGGTATAGTGCATGTATGAGGTCCTTGGGAAGCAAGCAAGTGAAGATAAGGTAAGTTGGCATAGGTAAGTCTTAATGGCTAGATATTTTAAGACCTATATGAGCTAGATGGTAAGTATGGAAAGTTATAGGATGTTTTCATGATTCTTCATGAAAATTTTTAGGTCATTATGAAGAATATTTTGTAAGATATGAATATTGTGGAAAAAATGGGTTTTCTAGAGTGTGATTTTGAGGTAACTATTGACCTTTTTATGCTTGTGGATTGTATATTTTCATAGGACCCTAAGGATTGCAAGTATTTTTAATAGAGATTAATATTTTACAAAAAGAATGAGGTGGTTTGATCATCACATTTTTATGAATAATCATTAATAAGATAAGTTGCTTTGAAACCCTAGCTAAACCCTAGCTAAAAGTGACTTGGAGGAAATTGAGTATACTGAACTAGTTTGTTTTGATTGATTTTTCAAATGTGATTATTTTAGGTTGTATAGGTATCGTCCATATTTTCATAAAGGTATATTAGAGCATGTGATTGTATGCGGCCCCACCCAAAAATTCTAGTTTCAAGATCATGTTCGGTTTGAGGCAAAGTTTCCCAAAGAAGGTATGAAATCAATTTAAAAAAATTATCCTAGGATTTTTTCTAGATGTCCATGATAGTTTCATATTGTGGTTGATGTTTTAAATGGAAAATTATTCCCTATTAATGAAGATTGGTTTTTGGGGTAGTTTAGAGCTCAATCTGTGGTAAAAGTTTAATTACAGGAGCTACATGTGGAGTTAAGACTTGGTTCAAGTATTTTTGTGATCCTAGTTCAGATATATTTCCAATGATATATCAATTTTTTTATAAAGGATGAAAATTGTATGACTTATTATTTGAAGGTCAAATCTCAAGGATGCCTAGTTAAGTAGGTCTTGAGTTGCTTTTGCACGAGGTGAGGTGATAGTTATGAGTTCTTCATGATTTTTTAAGGTTTTTGAGTGCTTATACAACATGTATAAGGGTTTTCCATGATTTTTTTAAGCTTGGAAATGATTTTTGAGGTGATGGAGCAAGTTGAGCTCAAGCCTAGTTCTTGAGCCCTAAAAGCCTAAAAGAGTAATTTTAAAGATGGCCACGTTGAAGATCTTCCACTTGGATTTGGAAGGAAATGTAAGGTGTTCTGAAAATATGATTTATATATATTTCCAATGGTGTATGATGTTTTCATGATAATTAGTTTTGTTTGGTCATCCAAATCAATTTCTCAAGACGAAGGTTTCTTGTTTTCAGGACAACATTGATCTAGCTAGAAGATGGAGGTAGAAGATACATGAGATGAATTATTTTATGCTTTCTAAAATTTGGAGAGTGAAGAGGGGTGCAATGTTTTCCTATTGAAGGCATTTATAGGTATTGAAAGTGGTAGAAAGGGTACAAACCATTTGAGTTCTTAAAATAACTTTCTGGGAAGCTCAATTTGGTGAAGAGGAAACTTGGTGCAATTTTCATGTATGGATGTTTCATGAGCTTCAGAAATAATGGATGTGATATATAGGATAGTATATTCCCAATTAGTTTCTACATGCCATATTTTATATCTTTTGGTGTGAGTTTGAGGCCCAAAGGTGAATACGGTGTTTGAAACAACTATTTTATTAAGGATATAAGCCTTCTTGGTAGTGTTATGAATAATTTAACTATTAAAAGATAATGTACGACCATGTATGATGTTTTTATATCATATTTGACATGTGTGATGAATTTTGGAGCTTGAATAATCATGGTGATGATGTTGGTGATCTTTGATGAACCGGTGAAGGGGTTTTGAGCTTGTTTAGTGTGTTTTACATGGCTGACCTACATGGGTACATTATTAATGTATTGTTATGTTTTTTAAGATGTATTGGTCAAGATAAATTTTCTATAACAACTTGATTTATTTTTTTAGATGAGAAGGGTATAAGGTGAAGGTTTTAGTTCAAATTTAAACTATTTAGTTGAGAGGGAAAATGAGACGTGCTTGAGATGGTGAAAGTGGTTCTTAGGCATGAAATCAAAGCTAATTATTTTGGAAAAAATATTAATAAGGTTAAAAATCATATGTGCAACTTTTTGAATCCAAATCAAGGCATCAAAATCCAATGTTGCTTGAGTTAAAGGAATGAGGGTTTGAAGAAGGTGTGTGAGTTGAATTAGTGATCTCCATCATTTTTGGCAGCAAAAAAATAAAATATCTTCATCTACATGTGGTTTATTTTGTGCTTGATCATATTAAGGGGTTGTATCCTTCTTTTTGAGTTGGTGTTTTACTAAATTAGGGGTTGGTGCTCCTCGTAGGGTTGTGATCTACTAAACTAGGGGTTGGTGTTCCTTTTGAAGTTGGTGCTTCACTAAATATATTTTCTTTATGTAATATAAGTAGAGTTTCAGTGGTTTTTCTTACCCTTGAGGGTTTCCCACTTAAATTTGGTGTTCTTGTGTATTCTCTTGCTCTTTCTCTTGTGTATGGTTGATTTAATGCTTAAGTAAACACATATATGGTTAATGTTTGATTGAATGGTTACATGAATGATAATGAATGATGTATGGAAATGGTATAAAGTTTTAATAGATAGATTCACCCCCTCGAGTCTCTTGTGCTTCCAAAATTGGAAACAGATCGATTCCTTGAGAAGTAAGTTCAATCACTTGAAGGAGATCCTTGAAGCACAAGAAATGGGAAAGTCTTTAGATGTTGAGGATGCAATAGGGATGAAGTATAAAGTTGTAGATTCATTGATTCATAGCTTACAAGAATAGATGAATTTTATTAAGATATAAAATGGTCAATCCATCAAGGGTTTGGAGTCACAAAGTTGAAAAAGTATATAAATACCTAAAGTTCAAAGAAGAATCTTGTTCCATGTATGAAGAGAAATTGAAGATTCTAGAATCTGATTTAGAGAATACATCTAGCGATTGAAGATGTATGACAAAGTTGGAAAAGAGTTATGAGTCTCTTGATGAGATCTTAGACAGTCAAATGGATGCTAGTGATAAGAATGGTTTAGGTTTCAAAGGAAAGGAAGTGGAAAATGATGAAAAATCTAGAGCAAGCTCTCAAGCAATTAAGAAGGAGACAAAGAGGACTGATTTAAGAAGGTCTAACCTTATCGACAACCTAATGCTGCTAGGTATCGTGCTTTCTTTAATGGTTATTTCTATGTTTTCATAATTTTGGAAACATAGCTATATATTACTAAAGAAGGTCTCTTAGGAATGTTGAAAGTATCTTCAAAGATGAATGTTTTTCATGTTCAAGGATTGTGTCCGGAATCTAAGTGTATATGAGCCAAGAGGAAAGAAGGATGTTATTTTGCTACAACTATCAAAGACCAGGTCATATAACAAGACTATGCCAAAGAAAGAGGATGTTCATTAAAAGGTTTGATCCTAAATAAATAGTCAAAGGACCTAATCATTGAGGTTAAACTAAGAAGGATGCTATAAAATCATAGGTGTTCACTATGAAGAATGATCAAGAGAATTTTGTGAAAGAGGGTTCTAATGCAATCAAGATGGAAAAAAAATTCATCAAGCCCAATTCAAATCTAGGAATTATGTTTTCTTTGGTTGAAGAAACAATATCTAGAGAACATCATATGTGTCTATCTTCCATCCATTCTCCTATACATGATAATTTGAGAAGGCTAGGAGTTTGGTACACTTCTAGAGTGATAAAGTATGATATGTGATCTGTCCATTTATTTTTGAGATCTTATTACTTGTACGTGTCTGAGTTTTTCATAATGAGTCTGAGTCTTCTAGGTGTGAGATTTTTAGTCTTGGTCCAAAAATTCTATCACAAAGGTCTGATTGACAATATGAAATGTCATATTGATGTGTCTTTATTCCTTAAATATGAGAAGAATATATGTAACAATTAGTGAGGAAGTGTCAACTATGAATCATATCGGGTGTTATATAGCAAGGTTTTAAGAGTGATGTGTTTTTAAGAAAGAAATAGTTGTAGAATGTGTTTGTGTGTGTGTGTGTGTCAAATCCATGAATCTATGTACTTAAAGTATTCTATTGTATGAACCTTAATGGTCTAGAGTCCTAATATCCACCATGGAGTCTTGAATAAGGTGATCAAGGTATGTGCATGTCCAGTAACACTTTTAGAAGCCAATATTCCTTGGTTTGAGAATTCTTTGTCATTAAGTGTCTCATGTTAGTCAAGGTACTCAAATAAGTTATAGGATTACATTCCCTAGGGGAGAAAAAGTGTGTCCCAAAGGATTCATCAAATAGGATTGTTGGTTTGAAGAACTATGAAGGTCAAAAGGTGAATTTTACCTTGATAATTAGCCTTGAAAGTCCTGCAGTACAAGATCTCGAGAAGGAGTTGAAGTGTATAAGTGGACCGATAAGAACAATATTGATTAACTAAAAAAATAGAATAAGAATATCAAGAAGCATGAATCTATGGTTTGCGATTGCATCAAGGTCGATAAGTCAACATGAAAATGGTATTTTTAAAATAGATGGTGTTTTTGCCTATGAAAGGTCATGAAATTTGATATGTGCTTGACCGGAATGTATAGGAAGAAAAGTCCGGGATCCAATAGTATGAAAATGCTGACATCAAAGTGAAATATTATGTCGGGTGATTACAAGGTCTAAGTTACTATTGAAGGGTGAATAGATGGTTTAATAGGTTCTCTTAGCCTAAAATGTATACCTAAGTCTTGAATGAAGAATATAAGTTGATTATACAATGTAAGCTATAGATCGGGAGTGTCATCAATAGGTAATACAATGATTTGAGATAAAAAGTGAAGTGTCTTGATGAATTACAAGCTATGTAGGGTCCATTTATAATGAAGACTCGTCTCAAAGTATAGAGGTATCCTTGTTAGAGGAATGATGCTAGATAATGTGTCTTAACCCTTGAGATATGAAGCCTAAGAGAGGATGATGGTAACATGAAAAGGATTATTCAAAGACGAAAATGAAATAAGATCAAGAGTGATGTTGAGCCTACAAGGATCATGAATCCTATAAAATATCCATAACATGTTATCATCTTCTATTGTTGATAAATAGAAGTATGAAAAGGTGTGTCTTGATCATCCATGGTATGAAAAATTATGAGTATGATTTTCGAGATAAAGTAAGATCAATCCTCCCACCCTATGGAAGTGTATCAAGTGAGTTATCATGAAGGGTTTCGGTGTGAGTATGTTATTGCATCAAAGCACGGTAGAAGGTATGATTTAAGGTGACAGAGGTATGTGTCTTAAGTCCACTCAAAGGGTTCCAAATATGTGTAATGTCATTAAGTGCTCAAAGTTACTTCTATGATTCATAAGGTATGAATATCATTATTTATCTTAGCATGTATTCTTGAGCTCTTCATGAAGGTTGTTACATGGTTACATGACCGTGATTGGGAAATTAGAGAATGCATTGTTGTTCCAGCATTTAGAGAAAGTAAAATAATTGTCAAAGAGATATACACAAGTATTTAAGTTAATTTGATCTTTGTCAAGGCAATAAAGGTGTAGAACGGAAAGCTACATGCCCGTAGAGGTCTCGATGAAGTAAGAGATGGCATCCTCATGAGTTGTATGGGTCTATATGTGTGTTATTGGTTCTTGGTATAGGTTTAAGAGGCATCAAAGAGTATAAAGACTGTAAATGAGATTTTCATGGAATATGTGAGGTCTAGAATATTTGTGGAGTTTGTGGAAGATATATTAGGTTTAGTTGTAGACACCTATAATTTATTTGCAGCAATTTAAATATTTAAATTGCACTAATTATCCCCTTTCCTAAAATTTAATGACATATCATCAATATCACACGCTTTCTCTTTTTCTATCGTTGTTAATTAATTACATTACGCTAATTAATTAACCCTTATATCCAGCAAAGAAGATAATTAACGACCTTTCATTAATCAAACCCCTTTTCACTTGAATTTAATTAATTATTCGTAATTAATTAAGTTTCCTCTTCTATTAGATAAATAAATTGTCATTTATTTAGCCTAAACCTTTCCTATTCCCTAAATCATACTAATTTTTCTTCTAAAAGCTTCTATAAAGCTTGCTCACCTATTAATTAATAAATCCCCTCAAACCCCATGAGTCATTAAAGGACAAAATAAACTCTCCTAAGGTTCACTCAACCCCTTTCAACCATCCTTATCCACAACTAACTCAACCTAGCTATTATCTCACATGTAAAGGGATGTAGAGATTCTTTTATCCATTAGGATATATAAGGAGCCCTCCTCCTACCTTTCTATTTACACCTTTACACCTAAATGAGCATAGAACCTAAGCTATAGCCATTTTATCATCTTACAGAATTCTTCCATTAGAGGAGCTACTTATCTTCATTTCTTGCATTCATCCATCTGATTTTGAAGTCATATGGAGATATGTCAAATGGTCTTGTAGCTATGGATTGAAAAGACTCCATATTGAAACCTTGGGATTCAAACATTTAATTAACCCTTTTTATTGCTAAAGATCTAAATAGGTTCATTCCATTTATTAGCATTCAATAGAGATAGAGATTGATTTCTTAACATATTAGTTTGATGTTTATTCATGTTCTAATGTAAAGATGTTGGTAGATTAGTCTTGTTTAATTTCTAAGCATGATGGTGCATAGATTTTAGTTTAGCTTTGTTTTAGGACTATTGGGTGCTAGTTATAATTCTCTTTGCATAGATATATAATTTTTACACACATTAGTAACTGTGAAAAGAGAGAAAAAATATGAAGCTACATGTCCGAGATGGTTATCAAGATAGGGGAATTCCATTTTGATCATGATCAAGAATGAAATATGTCAAAGAAGCTAGCTAATGAGTGTCTTCATGTAAGTTAGGTATCAAAAGGAGTTGTGGAGTGACTTAATAATGAATATTTGGCATCCTTGCATTTTCTCATGACTGTAATAATATGTTTAAGGTCTGTTATAGGTGTGAGTTGTATTGAAAACAATATCAAGAAGGTCATGTGAGAAATTTAATCATAGTTTCTCTGAGGGTGAGCTTGACAAACCTCTAAATAGATGTATAGAGGCAGGATAATAGGGTGAGTTACTATAAGACTCAAATAGATGCTTTATGATGAAAATAAGGTAGAATTCACTAAAGTGTTAACTAAGATCTATGGCATTTGTGTTGATCCTTATCCATGACTTGTATAAAAGGTAAGTTCTTGAATTATTGTGTTTATGGTTAGATATTGATAGTATAGCTCTAGGGGAGTTAAAAGGTGATGTTTCATAGCATCTTTTGTCTTCTAGAGCATGGAGAAGTTTTACCAAGATGGATAGAGAATGAGCTTTAGGGACATTGATCCTAAAGGTTGGTATGGTAGTGCTTGAAGGTAAAATGGAGTTTTGAGCTTGAACAAGACCTAGAAAGAGGTGTATTACTAAGATGAAGAAAAATTGTGGATAATATTAGTTCATGAGGAGCTGGTTTGCATGCTTTATCAGGTCCATGGATCATCATATGTTGTTGTTAAGACAAGAAAATGTAAGTATAGTCCAAGGTGGAGCCATTTGAGAAAGTAAGTATGTCTAGTGCATTGTTTTCATTGTTGTTGTGTGATGTCATTTTCCACATCTAGTTGTCATTATAGAATTTTCATACATGTTAAAGGGGTAAAGAAGCATTAAAAAAATAGAAATTAGGTCATGTATATGTGGTTTGTCTTGAGGTTTCCATCAATGTTTCTGAAGGTGGTTGCCATCAATGACAAAGGGGGAGATTGTTGGCCATTGTGTGTTAGTGTTGTCATTGATGTAAATTCCATTTATAGAAAAGGGTGTTATGAGGTCATATGAGTCTCTATGAGGTGTTAGTCCATGGTCAAACATGAAGTTTGATTAGTAGTGTCATGTTTGGTGATGTTCTATGGTGTTCTAGAGATTGGTCCAATAGGTATGGTCATAGTTTGAGTCCTCCCAAGTTTATTGAAGTTTTTCATGAGGTCCATCATGATTGGTATGATGTGTCAAGAGTTTATAATATTATGCATGTGGTCTACAAGGTCAATTCATGTGGTTTCTTGGTGTGAAGGAGTCATTCTAGGCCTACTTCTAGTCCTTGAGCTTGTATATGGTGATTTGATATTTAGATTTGATCAGTATTTTTGAGCATGGTAGAACCATGGTGGAAGTTTATATGAGGCTTATGATGAGTTTTATTTTATTTATCATAGGCATAGTGTATGTATGAGGTCCTTGGGAAACAAGAAGGTGAAGACAAGACAAGTTGGATAGGTAAGTCTTAATGGCTAGAGAATTTCAGACCTCTTTGAGTTACATGGTGAGTATGAAAAGTTAAAGGATGTTGTTATGATGATTCATGACAAGTTTGAGGTCATTCTAAATAATATTTTGCAAGATATGAATATTTTTGGCAAAACTAGGTTTTCCAGAGTGTGATTTTGAGGTAAATTTTGGCATTCTCGATGTTCATTGTTGATTGTATTTTTACATGGGACCATGTGGCTATTAGGCATGTTTTCCCATAGAGATAATAATATTTTCCAAAAATAATGAGGAGGTTTTATCCTAACATTTTTATGAACGATCGGTAAGAAGATAAGTCGTTTTAAAACCCTAGCTAAAAAATGACTTGGAGGAAATTGAGTATAATGAACCAATTTTGATTTCTTTTGAAAATTTGACAATTTGAGGTTGTAGAGTGCTTGGATCACCCATCCATTCATTAAACCCTCCCCTCTTCCCATAATGGTTATCGAATGTGAAAATTTACTCTGAAAATGAGTTGATTTCCTATATCTTTCTAGAAAGGTATATTAGATGATGTGATTGTATGCGGGCCCTACTCAAAAATGCTAGTTTCTAAAGATGTTCATTTTGAGGAAAAGGTTCCCAAATAAGAAATCAAATAAATTAGCATATTTTTTATCCTAGGATTTTTATAGATATCCATGATAGTTTTAGATCATTTTTTAGATCCTAAATGGAAAAGTGTGCATTATTTATGAGACTAGTTTTTGGGGTAGTTTGGAGCGGTGGTGGTAAAATTTTAATTACGAAGCTACATATGGAGTTAAGACTTGGTTTAGTATTTTTACGATCATGGTTTAGATAAATTTTCACTTATATATCAAAAAATTAAATTGATAAAGGATGAGAAATTTATGACCTATTCTTTGAAGGTCAAATCTCGAGGATGATTAATTAAGCAAGGTCTTGAGTTGCTTCATGAGGTAAGGTGATAGTTATGAGTTTTTAATTATTTTTTTATGTTTATTAGTGATTAGATAACATGTATAATGGTTTTTATCCTATTTTTAATATTGGAAGTGATTTTGGATGTGATGGAGTAAGTTGAGCTCAAGCCTAGTTCTTGAGCCCTAGAAGCCTAAAGGAGTAGTTTCAAAGATGGACTTGGTTGAAGATATTCCACTTAGATTTGGAAGTAAATATAATGTTTTATAAAATAAGATTCAAATATATTTCCAATGGTATATGGTTTGTCTCATTATGATGAGTTTTTATAGGTCATCCAACTTAATTTGTGAAGAAGAAGGTTTCTTGTTTTCAGGACATGATTGCTCTAGCTAGAAGATGGAGGTATAAGATGCATGAGATGAATTATTTGATGATTTATAGAATTTGGATAGTTAATAGGAATTAATTATGTTCCTATTTAATTATTTTATAGGTCTTAAAGGTGGCATAAACGTTTCAAACTATTTGAGTTCCTAAAACTACTTTCTAGGCATCTTAGTTTGGTGAAGAGGAAATTTGGTGTGGTTTGCATGTATGAATGTTTCATGAGATCTAGAAAGCATGGATGTTATATAAAGGTAAATTTATTCACAATGAGTGGTTACATTCCATATTTGAGGTGTTTTGGTATGAGATTGATGCCTAAAGGTGAATATTGGTTCCTGGAAACAGTTGTTTTGTGAAGGATATGAGCCTTCTTGGTAGTGTTATAAATAATTTGATTGGTGAAAGATAATGTATGACTATGGATGATGTTTTAATGTCATATTTGACATGTGTGTGGAATTTTTGAGCTTGAATAATCATGGTGATGATGTTTGTGATCTTTTATTAACCGGTGAGGGGGTTTTGAGCTTGTTTAGTGTGTTTGAGCATGGTTGACCTATATGGGTTCATTATGAATTTTTTTATGAATGTATTGTTATGATTTTTAATATGTATTGGCTGAGATAAATTTTCTAGACTGAATTAATTTATGTTTTTCAGATGAGAAGGGTATACTATGAAGTAAAAATGCAACCTACTTGAGAGGGGGAAAGAGGTTCTAAGGCATGAAATCATCATTTAAGATGTTGAATTTTTTTTTGAAGAAGGTTATAAATCATATGTGAAAGTGTTTGAATATAAATAAATGCATGAAAATCCAAGTTTTAGAGAGTTGAATGAATGAGTTTTTGAAGAAGGTGTGTGATCTTAATTAGTGATCTCCATTAGTTTTGGTAGTAAAAAAATCAGATATCTTAATCTATAGATGGTTGAGTTTGTGCTTGATCATATTAGGGGGATGTATCCTCCTTTTTGGAGTTTGTGTTTCACTAAATTAGGGTCTATGATCCTTGTATGGCTAGTGCTCTTTATGAAGTTAGTGTTTCACTAAATCTCTTTTCTTTATGTAATATAAGCAGAGTTTCAATGGGTTTTCTTCCCCTTGAGGGTTTCCCACTTACATTTGTGGTTCTTGTGTACTATCTTGCTCTTTCTCTCGTGTATGGTTGATTCAATGCTTATATACACACATATGTGGTTAATATTTGATTGAATGGTTGCATGAATGATCATGAATGATGTATGGAAATGTAGTAAATTTTTAATAGATTGATTCACCCCCTCTCTCAATATCTTTTCTTCCAACAAATTGAAGTAATTTTTTATAAGATGGATTTAACCTCCCCCTATTATTCATTGTTCTTCCAATAATTTGTATCGAGCAAGGTCCTTATGAAGAAAGTCTAATATCTTGGAGGATATCATTGAAGCACAAGTATAAAAGGGAGTATAGTTCAAGATGATGTAGCACCTCTATTCAAAATGAGAGCATGCCTAAAACCCTTGGGATTTGATATAGGAAGTCAACCTTTGATGTTTTCACTCGATCTCTATGTTATCAATGATGCAAATTAAAGAAGATGACAAAGAAGATAAAATTAAAGGCAATGATTCGAGAGTGAAGATGATGGTATCAATTTTGACACATTGTTCATGATTGTGGTAAAAGGAAACAATTCAAGAGATAAGAACTAGATTGGTGTGGGTGATTCACATGAAGAAGATGAATAAATTGACTTCAAGGTAGAGTATGAAAATTCCTTAGAAGATCTAAAGCTTCTAAATAAGAAGAATAAAAGACTGAAAGAAACACTCAAGGAACATGAAATACAAATCATTCTTATAGAAAGGATACTAAGAAAGGAGGAAGAGCTGTATAAAGAAATCAACAAGGATCTTGAAAATCATCTTGAGTTGACCACAACAAGTGTAAAAGCTAGAGAGGAGGTTTGTGCCAAGATGAGTACATAATTGGAGACTTTAAAAGAAGAGCTATAACTAGCCTCAAGAAAGCAAAAGATGTACCTATTGATGGTGAATCATAGCACCCTTGAATGCCTGCAACTCGATGGGTTGATACTCTCAGTGCGATTGCATAACATGGAGCTTTTCCCAAGTGTGGGACCTTATGAATCGGGAAAGCTCTCCAGATGAAGGCCGGTTCTTATTCCTCT
This sequence comes from Taxus wallichiana var. yunnanensis, assembly GCA_018340775.1. NCBI lineage: Eukaryota > Viridiplantae > Streptophyta > Pinopsida > Cupressales > Taxaceae > Taxus > Taxus wallichiana. Next base: position 818,282,742 of record CM031242.1, on the reverse strand, counting down.
GTTCAAATGCACACATAAAAATGCAGAGGGTTTACTCAAAAACCTAATCTAACTTGCCAAGGAAACAAGGTAAGAAGATGCATAAAATAAACTTAAACTAACAAAGGTGATGCACCGAGGAATGAAGAACACCTGTCTTGCCAATAAACACAAACCATTAAAATGCAATGCAAGATCATGCACAGAGATAACTGCAGTTTGCAATGAAAGATCAAGAGGATGCAAATGGACATAAAGAGGGTTGAGAATCATCCATAGGCATGCATTATTTGCTCCAAATATTGACACAATACACTACAAAATGCCAAGAGGCAAATTTGCATTACGCTTTTAGATGGGAGGTTTGAACTCCATAAATTCACTGCCAAAGAGAAGAAGGAGGGGAAAATAAGAATTTCCAACCTTTAGAAAGAATCCTCCTTACAATTTATAGGAAGAATGAGAGAGGGAAGAGAGAGGAAATCCAAATCTACCCCAACCACCTCTAGACTGCATTTAATTCATCTCATTATGGTGGTAGGTGAGAACCCTAGCAAACCCAAAAAGTGGTGAATTGTATTTTGCATTTTTGAAGAAATTTTTCTCACCCAATTAAAGATATCTAGTCGTAGTTGGATAGAGGACCTTGTAAGATTTCCAAAATTCCAACCTTGCGTGAATCCGAGCTCCTGTGAAAAGTTATGGCCATTTGAATATCTGCGTCAGGGTTTGCTTCTGTCGGGGTGTCAACGCTCAAAATGTTGCGCCTCCTGAAGATGCGCCTCAGCACATCCATCCTTATGTTGACATATTCTTACCTGTGCCATAGGCACATCCATTTTTGTGTCGACATCTTCTTACTCGCACCATTAACCTACGCCGAGAGCGCAATAAATGTTGGGTCTGAGTTTCTTTGATTTCCATATTCTCCGTTTGTCTATATCTACCTGGGGGAGATATATACAACAAAGATACCAAAAAATTGAAAAGAGAACTTGTGATATTGATAATTTATTGAAAAATAAAATACCCTCTTATGACATACCTGGTTTGGGATATAAGGAACAAACAAATAAGGATGACCCAAGTCAAGGACCTCATCAAGTCAATAAAGACATCGATGTTCACAAGGATGTCATAATACAACCAAATGCATTGAATTTCTCAAGTAAGTTCAATTGTTATTATTACTCATGCAACAATTTTTTTCATAGAGCTAGGGAATGTAGAAGGATAGTCATGAATGATCATCCATGGAGAGATAGTAGAAATGACCAAGAAAGAAACAACTTGTTATAACTTTTCTTGCCTCTAAACTTTTGCACACATTCATGGACTTTTATTTCCTTTAAAATTTTGTGCACATGTATTAAAAAAATCTTAAACCTGTCATACATCTGATAATATCTCAAAATCTTCCCTCATACATGAAAAAAACTCTTCTCTAGATCGCACTACTCCCCCATGCTAGACTAGCTCACAAAATGAGCTCAAACTTCATTTTTATATGAAATTCTTCCTTCTAACCAAAAGGATGTCAGTACCTCATGATAAATATGAACCATGCATCATTGAAAAACATCTCATAACTTTTCCATGATAGATACAAGTGACCTAAGTACGTCGGCCTAGGAAAAATGCTTCAGTTCATGATCCAAAATCACTGAAACACATGCATTGGGATGCCAAAATTATCTTCATTCCAAAACCATGATTATTCATGAACCCATATTCATAAAACATGAGTAATAAATAATTTAAAATTTTAATATTTTTGTGATTTTCATTAACCAATCATATTATATAATTTAATGGGGTCAGTTCCTTTTACAAATCTCAAAATAGTTGTTTCTTGCACCCTCGAGCACCACTGGAAACTTCATCCGATCACCAAATCACATATAATAAAAAAAAAAACATTACATTTGAGCACTAAAAAAATTCATAACCTGTAGACCACTTCTAAGAAATTTATAAGTCATGAAACATCCTTCACTTAAAACCACAATAACATTTGCCTTCACATATCAACCTTCCATAAACATTGTTTCCAAAGGTTAGCTCATAAAATAATTTATACATACATTAAAGACCTCAAATTTGATTAATTTGATGCAAAATTAATCCCTATTCACATTATAGGTGATAGGGATAATCACTGAAACCATCTCATGGTTCAATAAACATCAAACTTGCACAAACACATATGTTGTCTTGAATTGCCAAAAATATTCTTTTTTAAAGAATGAATTGGAAACCCTGTAAAATGACCTCATCATGAGGAAATCCATATATCACTAGAAATATCTCTAAATATAATTTCCAGCAAAACTTTAATCACCTCAAACCTCCACCTTTAGCGCAATTATGTTCGGTTTACTAGACCCTTCTATTTGAGACCCCAAAATTGTCCTTTGACCACCAACCTATATGGTCATAAAAAAACATGTACCTACATGAAAATTTCCTTAAACCTAATTTCACATCAATATCAACTCCATACATCACACAATGACAATTTATCCATTACCTTCTTTGGAGAACTTTTCCTTAGACTAAAAATCTTCATAAACTTCCATTTTTAGGTGGGGCCCACATATGACCACATGCTCTATCCTAAATTTATGGAAATTTGTAATATTACTCTAGAACATAAAATCATAAATTTTTATGAACCAATCTAAACCGGCTTCTACATGTACTTTTCTCAGAACTACTCCTAGCTAGGGTTTAACTAGGGGTTCAAACCACTTTACCTTTTTAATGATCGTTCATAAAAATGTAACAATCAAACCACCTAATTATCTTTTTTAAAGATTCATAATTGACCATATAATCTATGCCTAATATTTCAAGTCCCCATGCAAAGAATACAATTCACAATGAGCATCAAAATGTCAACTTTTGCTATAAAAACACACTGCAACTTACCCGATTTCATCAAAACTTACATATATTCAAAAATATTCATCATAATGACCTAAAATTTGGAATTAAGCACCATGAAAAAATCCTATAAGTTTTAAAATTCACGACATATCCCAAATATGCTCGAAACTCTCCATCCATTACGACTACACATGCTAAACTGCTTGTTCTCAACGATTTTCTTCCCAATGACCTCAAATGTGCACTAAATCACTTTGAATGCAGACCTATGAACACTTAAAAACATCATATGTACCATTTTTTACCTCATGAAACACTCTAAGTAGCTTGGGAGACCTTATAATGTGACTTAACACACTATACCATGCACTAGGATAGTTCTAAACTCAACAAATGACTTGATCAACATATATGACAGCTTTGAATAACATCATAGGGAGACTCATACATCACCATGACACCCTTTTCCATCAATGGGGGCTGAATTAAATGACAACACAACCACACAATGGCCAAAAATATCCCCATTTTTCATTAATGGAAACCATCATTCATAAACATTGATGACAACCAACAAGACACACACCTACATGACCTCAAAACCATGTTTATGAGCTTCTTTCCCCATTTTCCATCTATGTCAAAGGTTATAATGAATCTCATTACATGAAATAATAACAATACATGACTTAACAATGGAAATAAATGGACAATTTTGAATTACTTGTTCAAAATTCTCCCCCTAGATCGTATTCTCTCTCTTAAGACTCCAACAACAACAAATAAATATCCTCTGGACCCGAAAAAGGATCCTCCTCACCGATACACCTCATCTTGTCATTAATTATTGTCTTACATCTCATTCTAGGCCTATATCATGCTCAAGAACTCAAAAGTTTCCTTTAGTATTATCATACCACAACTTAGGTCAAATGTCCCTAAACACAAATTTCATCAATCTAAGACAAACTTCTCACAACTCTAAATTCACCTCAAGCATACAAAACTACCTTCATTTCGCTCCTTGAGATCATAGTAACCGTATCTAACTCGAAATCACAAAATTTGAGATTCATACCTTGAATCCAAGCCTTGAAGAGGGGTTAAACACTTCACTATAGTCTTGAAGCGATTCACGTATTCTTTGCTTTTTTATACAAAACTTGTACTTACTTGGTCCAAAACATGCTTTCCCTTGAATTATACATGCAAATAAACATTTCACACTCTCTCTCACCTTCTTGGCATTTTATATACTAGAATGTTGGCGAGAAAATTTGTTGAGTGAACAAAGTTGTGGATTTCTTTCCAATGCTCTGGGAATCTAAGTCCCTCTACTTAACCAATGTAACTTCTGTATATGCATGCATGAGTAAAGGTGGATTTTCCTAGTGGCCTTGTGGTCGAAATCTAACAGGGGCACTCCACTGACCCTATGGCAAAGCTATCAATCTCTTGCTAGGGAATACTTTTTCTGAAGAGTGGGAAAGGGGAGTGAGAAAAGAGGTAGGAGAACTAATGTTGCAAGTAGAAAATCATATTCCTGCACACACTAGTTAGAAATTTCATCACATGCACTTGAATTTAGAAGAAAACAAATATGTGTAACAACAACAAGACCAAATAGCATTTAATGAGCACAAAGTACCACTAAAATTCTCAGTCAAAAAAGGCTAAAATTCCTTCTTCCTTTATTGAATCTCAAGAAAAAAATTGTACATAGTATGAGAATGGAAGACATTGAGAATAGGGGAAAAGTGGCTAACTCTTTTCACTCACAAGTGAGAAAAATCTCTCTCATGAACTTACAAGAATACAACCAGCTAGAAGAATTTTAGAATTAAAACCCTTTGAAATGAAGAGCTCATTACATATTATAACAATTTGAATTGTCCTTTCACTTCCCTCATATGACTCTTCATTTCCATATTCCTCTCATGACCTTCCATTTTCCATGAATTAAGTATAATTTTGAGAAAATACTTTTTACAAATTTAAAATAGGATTAAATATAATAATGACACATAAATGAAGAATCGAATGGAGAGATAAAGTAGAGAGGGAAAGAGAGGGAGAGGAAGGGATGGATGGGAAAACACTCCTCGTGATAAAATAATTTGAATGCCTTGTTGGAGCCATGAACTTTGAGTAGGTATTTTTTCTAGTCATGATCTTCTACACTGATGAAGATTTATCACTTGAATAACTTTGAATCATTTTCGCAATCTAGCGATGACCACAAACTCTATGATGCATGGACATCCTGGACCATATAATGAGTGTTTAGAAACAATGTTATGATGTTTACCACTGTAAGCTTGAGATGAACACATACAATGCCCATGATGACCCTCCTTGAAACTTGGTTGATGAACCCTTTGACTTGTTGAAATTGTTCTGACCAATTCACTTTGGATCACTCGGTTCCTTAAGTGATGAAGATGAATTCACATGATGTGCCTTGCAATGCCTTGATTTGCTTTTGTAAACCATTACACTCAAGATGATGCTTTCAGACATACATGAAGTTCTCATTCCTCCTTTTCAACTCATGAAACCATCTCATTATCTAAAAGGGAGTCCAAAAAGTAGTAAGGTGAGTGAAAACAAAGTCATATGCAATTTTCCACTCCGAAATGAAAACTTTCTATTTTTAGAATATGAGCCTGTGTTCTGCTATTCTAGGGCATATCACCTGTCTTGCTCCAATTTCACCTTCTGAACCATCTACCATATTCCAACCTCCTCTGTTCCTAAGATATTGCTATTTTTATCACATTTCTATTTTTAGCAGGTTGTTATTTGGGGACCTGCTATTTTGGGAAGAAGTCATTTTCTGTCTTACTTTCCATTTTACCCCTTTTTTATTGTCCCAAGTGATCAAACTTGTAATTAGTGGGACTCATAATTTATAGCATGTGAGGAAGTATAACATATTCGATTTTTTATTAAGTGGTTAAAATGACCTCTTTTGTGTGACGGGAACAATTTTTTTGGATTTTGTTCTTTGTCATGAACTTGTGCTCCAATTTTCATCATGATTCACTTTCTAGAAAGCTTAGAAATGAAAAATGAAAATTTATGTCAGTATGAGCTTCGGGTATGGATCTACAAGGGTAGAATATTGATAAAAAATGAGTCCTTCATACCTCGATAAAATTAAAACTTCATCGTGCAAAAACTAGTTTGAGATAAACTAATTTTTTTGGAGACTCTTCCCTTTGAATTTCGGATGATTTCACCCACTTTGGATCTTCGGGAATTTGAAAATTTCTTCAAAGAGGGAAGAATGATGATAAAAAAACATCCCTCCATATCCCTAAAAAATACTTCATGGCATGAAAACTAGTTCACGTGAAACTATATTTTTCAACAATCGTTCCCTCCAATTTTCGTGTGATTTCACCCACTAGAACCTTGAGAAGTGGAGAGGTAGCTCGCTGATTTTTTCCACTACTATGTCATGGCAGCCATTAATGGAGCTTGAAATTTTAGGTCTGGTTTTTTTCTCCATTCGCAATGAAATAAACTCCATTGCAATAGGTTTTTGCTTCTTGTCTCACTAGTGAAATTTCTCTTCAATCGATTGTCGGTTTGACGAGAAATTTAACTTTGTTCTTTGTGGAGCTGGAAGAGAAATTTTTTTGTTGTGAGAACTCCTTGCTGCAAACAAGAGGTTTTGATATTTTTTTAATGGACTTCAAGATTGAAGAACTCAGTAATAGAAGGTTTTTCAATCTATGCATCGGTTTGGAAGATTTCTTCAAATTTTGATTTCATGGCAATGGGGATTTCCACTATTCTTCTTCTCTATTCTTCGTTTCTTCTTCTTATCTTGATGAAATATTATTTTGAGACCTACCTATCATCATGTGGTAGATAATTTCATTGATTTGGTTAAGCATGTTTGAGATTTGGCAATGGTGGAGTGGTGGTGAGAAGTTACAGAGAAAGTTACAGAGCAAGTTGTGCACGAAGGAGTTAGATGTTAGAAGTTAGAAGCAGGAGGAATTTTTAAAATTTAAAAATTATGCACAAAGAGGGATGGGTGCATTTTTTTTTCCCTAACATCCCTCACCTCAAAGGGACATGAGGGACATCAATTTCCATGGTAAGAAAGAAGATGACACGTGGCAGCAATCTAATGGCAAGGAGTGAGAGCTCCAAAATCAACTTTAAAGCACTAAGGGGCTAGAAGCGGGTCACATGGGTGACCATAAGTCTATCCCGGGGGTGGGAACATTTTTCAAGGTTTGATTTCCCTGACCTATGAGGGATGTGAGGGACATCAAATTCCATGGTGATCCTAGATCTTACACATGGCGGAGATCCGATGGCAAGGAATTTGAGCTCCAAATTGCTCCCGGGATGAACTGGCAATCCTGATGGTCGCATGGGTCCAGAAGTCACATGGGGGTTAGGGAAATTTTTACAAGGTTGATTTCCCTAACCCTAAGGGATGTCAGGGACACAAAATCCCACCAGGATCCTGGAGCTTACACGTGTCCTCCCAAAATTTGGTTAACTCTTGAACTCGCTTCAAGAGAACAACTTGTGATGATGATAACTTGAGCTCTCGATGGACTTTTACCAAAAAATATATATGATCCTGACTTTAAATTTCCTTTGAAATCCAATGGTGGGTGTCTCATGAACTTATTCTTCCATTTGATCCCTGAAAAATTGGAATTTTTATTTGGTACTCCACTTGTTCCTGAGAAAAACTTCCTGCGGAACTAATTCTCCAAGGTGTTACGAAAAACATGATTTCACCATCTTGTATGGATTGGAATTATCTTTCTAAAGATGTTTAGTTTTTTCCTAACTCCATTCATAGCTCCCGAATCTCCTTCCAAAGCTCAACAGATTGTTTTGGCATGTGCACTTGATTAGGCCTGTGAACCCTAATTTTGGCAAAACTACCCCAACTTCTCCGATCCCTTTCAGAATCTTCCAAAATCACTTCCATGATTTTCCAAGACCTTTGAATCACCTCCACATCTATTTTGGATTATTTTCTCTACTCCATTGGGGTTTCTCCCACCCTAGGAAGTCCAAAGATAGCCCTTTCCATGACTACCCGTAGCTTGAACTTTAAATGAACTCCTAAAATAGCCTAAAGGGAATGAATGGAGTGACTGGATAGGTCCGGGGTGTCTTGGAATGGTAGAACTTGAAAAAATTGACATAGGGGTATAGTTTTCATTCTTGAAAATTGTTAATTTCCTTGTTGAACATTTGCATAACAACATAGAACAAGCTCAAAACTGATCTCCCCTATCTTAAAGTATTTTCTCGGACATATACCTTAACCTTCAGACTTGAATCTAGACTTTATTTATCTTGTCAAACATCTCTTACAATCTTGAGAAATAACTCAATTTGAAACTTGAAAAACTTTATATATATACCTTTCATCTCAAACATCCTGGATACATATTCTTTGACCTGCATGAACTATATGAATCCCTAAAACTCTATGTGTCACCTCTTTTTAACACCAAACATGATTAGGAAAACCTTGAACTATAAAGCATGACATAATGCTACAAGAAACTCCCTCTACACTCCTCATGTAACAACTTACCAAGATTGAGTAATATTTGAAACACCATCCATGAGAATTATGCAAGCTCAAGACTTTCATGACTACATTAAAACTCATAAGACTGCTACTGAGACATGTATCTTAACACTTGCTTAGACTTGTGGCATGCATGTAAAATAGCTTCATGGACCTCCACAATCTACTAGCTTAGTATCTTCACGCTTTTGATCACTATGATAGTGACACAACCACTCTATCCACTTCCAAATATTTTGGCTTGTCTTCAAGTTAGAATTACCTCCTTGTATTGCCTTTGTCACTTCTTCAATCCTCGAATCTTACTTTATCATTCCTCTAATATCAACATACCCTCATAGCTCATCAATGAATTCCCGTAACAAGTTGTACCTCAACATTTTGATAGAAGAAGCTACATATTGTGCTTCATGCCCATATTTTCTTTGAATTATTGTATTAAGACCATTGTAGGACCTTTGAGCCAAATAAGGCCTTTAATTTACTTGTGGAGATCGGTTTCTATATCACTTAGAATAACATCTTTGACTTTACACCTTTAATTATAGTCTTTATAGACATCTTGTACACTTTGTCAAATCACTCTTACTTAGTACTTATGCACAATCATATTGATGCCATTGTTCATACTTGATAAGACATCTTAGAGATAAGGCATCTTCGAATGATATCATTATACAAACCTCCATGACCCTTAAAGAAACATTTCCATATCTCATAAATTTTTACCTTATCCTAGGTCAAGGAAACCATGCAAAGACCATCTCAATGATTGTAACATCCTTCTACGGACCTTGTAGAGATCACATATATCATTTGAATGAATCCTCTTAACCTTGTCACTCTTAAGTCTCTCGACCTTATGATGAGATTCACTCTCTTCATATATCAAACACCTAACATACTATTCTTATTCATAATACTAATTGAAGACATTTGATGATCATGTACGCTTTATATATCTAATGAGTGCACATACTTACTTTAGAAACCACTTTACATGCTTGTAATGCATAGTCAAGATGTAACATCCTTACAAAATGAATTCATTCATCAACCTTAAATTAAATTCCATTGATCTTCACTGAATCAATAACTGAGAGAACAAAGTATAGTCTTCTTGATCAACATTTGAAGCATTAGAAAAACCCCATACTCCCATATACACTTTAGCATATCATTATGAGTTATAATAGGGTTTCATGTTCAAACCCTTGATCTTAAGCTTCAAATACAGTGACATCATTAAAAAAATCTTCAACCATAGTTCACTTACCATCTTTTGAGCAGACATGTAAACACATTATTACTTGTGAAAGACATTATACTGATAGTAATGACTCTTTCAACCAACATACAAACCACATTGTCTTAAGAAACTCATCTTGAATATAAATCTAGGTATCAATACCATTTTACCGCCATTACTACACTTCACCTTGTAAGTAAATTTTTAAGATTTACTTTGAAGTTATCCACTAGTTCATAACAATGTAATACCTCTTTGAATCTTGCTTCAAGGCCTAGAGCACATATACTCAACCTTGAGAGATTCAACAAGAATGCGTACACTCATTAAGCTTCATCTTTACATGCTTCTTAGCTCCATGAATCATTTCACAAGACCTTGAAGATACTAATACAAAACTCTAAACCTCTACATCGGATAATATACAGAGAATACATGGTTCATCAACATTTACATCTATGAGAAATAAAACATCTTCACAACTGAGAAATATTCCTTCATTACTTAGTAGCATCAAGACCTTGATCTTGGATTTTGCTTCCTCACTATCATTCTAAGTTTAGACACACTTCAATTTGCATATGGTTTTCTCTGCATAACTTATGACCTCCAACTTTCCACGAGTCCTACGTATTTTTGCATGAGCTACCCGATTTGACTAATCATGATATGACAAGCTTCTTAAGCATATACACTCACATCCAAATACTTTCACTTTTGACTTAGAGGAACAATACATGCTTGACAAATAAGATACTTCTATGATACACCATTAGACATTCTTGGAAAACACAAATATGAATTCGAATGAAGCTAGGAGAATCGAGCAAGCAAGTTCAAGATACATCATATGGATTGAAAATCTTGTTTGAATTACAAATAACACTTCATGATGTGTCAAACTGACTTTTAGGACATAAGAGCATAGAACTACTCACAACACTATTATAAACATATGAACATAAGTGCAACATGATTGAGCTCAAAGAATTGACTTACTATGATATCTTCAAACTCAAACCGAACATAACAAATTGATTACCTATAATGACCTTATGATGATCTAGATAGGAATATACAACAAGAACTCACAAACATTCCTTTGAAAGATGCACAATGATAGGTCGACTCCTTGACAAACTAGATCATGACTTAGACTTAGATACCTTACATATGACAAGGACTCATATGACTAAATCTCATATTTTGAACACTTAGAATCCTTCCACTTGTCAAATGACCTATGACCTCTTTGCTTGAACAAGAATAAACACTTATAACACATAAATACATACCTTTCATGATGAAATGGTAAATTTTTGTCTTTAGGATCACTTAAGAGTGTCTTTCCTTTCTTATCTTGGTCATCCACAATTATTTACTTCCCATGGCTTTTCATATAGAAATCATGGACTTCTCTTATTTCATCCTATCTTGTGCTCAATTCAAGAGAATCATAACTCATATGAACTTATTCCATACCAGCTCATGGATAATCTTCATTCTCATCTTGTAGAACATATTTTCCTTCCTCTTTAGGGTTTTTATCTTCTTCATTTCCATCTTTAGGGCATATTTCCTTCCAATCAACATATATTCTTGTTTTCCTTATTCACAAGATCTACCATGACTTAAATTTGTAGGAGAAGGATTGCATACCTCATATATGGACTACCATATGTCAAAACCTATGGGTTTCGGAAAAACCCTCATTCTCGATCAATGGATTCATTTGACCATATTCCACTTTAGGGCCATATTCTTCATGAGCATCATCATCTTCTTCACATGAATTTCTCCTCAATTCTTCAAATATTTTTAGTTCTATATTTCCATCCTCTAGCTCAATTAAAATACTCTTCACCTTTTCTCTTGTGGATCTAAACTCCTTTCTTTCATCTATATCCACTTGTGCTTCTACGATCTCCTTCAAGTGGTGAAACTTTCTTCTCAAGGACCTATTTTGAAACTAATTATTGGAATCACAGGGACTAAGAGGGGGGGTGAATTAGTCATACAACAATTACAACTTCATTTTCCATTTCTTAGATTCATCATTCAACTTAACCATTCAATTTCCATAAAACATGACAACTTATTATGTGTGCAATAAAAAATCAAGAGAAGAACACAAGACACCAAATATAAGTGGGAAACCCTCAAGGGGAAGAAAACCCACTGAAACCATTGCTTATATTACTCAAAGAAAGGACTTGCAAGAATATTACACATCCTACAAGATTTTTTTAGTGAGGCACCAACCCCACAAGGAGCACCAAACCCTAAACCTTTGTTGATATTACACACAAAAAGGGACTCAAGTGAATATTACGCATCACGAGATATTTATTTAGTGAGGCACCAATGCCACAAGGAGCACTAACCCCTAAACCCTTGTTGATGTGACTCACAACAAGAGACTCCAATGAGTATGACTCGTCATAAGGTATTTTTAGAAGTGTTACCACTAAGAATATGTTGATACCACAACTAATAGTGATCCCAAAATTCCTTCAAACTCTATTTCACAAAAACCTTCTTCAATTAGCTCTCTCTAGGTATTCATGGACTTGTCTTGCCTCTAAAATATTGCACGCATGTCTTCAAAAATATTCAACCTGTCGTGCATCTAATCATATCTCAAAATCTTCCAACATACCTACAAACAACTCTTCTCTAGGTTGCACTACTCCCCCATGAAATACTACCTCACCAAATGAGCTCAAAATTCACTTTTATATGTAATTCTTCCTTCCAAACTAAAGGAAGTCAGTACTATTATCTAATTTTCCCCAAGGTAACTTAGAAAATAAGGACCTAATAGGACCTAGACACTAGAAATAGCCCTAAGGATGAAATTTTGTTACAGGAGGTTTTGTGGGTCTCAGGAGCACATTCATGCAATTCTGGAGTGAAAATCATAATTGAGGAATTTTTCCTCTTCTAGGATTTGAACCTTAAGATCACTTTAAAAAATGATGAAATGCAAGCCCCGTGGACCCACAACCAGCCAAAACCAGCAAAATTGAAGGAAGAATGTGTTGAGCCTCAAAACCTCTTGCATACACTCCCATTCAAGCCTCGACACAAAATAATTCAAAACTTGCTAATTTGAGAGCTTTGGGGTCAAAAAAATCATATTTGAACCTTATAGAGGCCACCAAGCTAAAAAGTACTTGGGGAGCTGGAGCTAGGCATTGCGGGGCAAGTCAAAGGATATCTCTCCGAGTAGCCTAGAAGGCTACTTGGTGAGATGAGTTTCAAGGATGGTCCGTCAAGCTCTTTGTAGGGGGTCGCAGTGCAAGGGAACTATCGGTGAGTTGAGGTGGGTGAATCATTGGGTAGAGCCCATTTGGGTTGGAGACCGAGCCATGAGCGAGTCGGGAAGCAAAAGACACCGACTTGGAAAGTCCGAGGTTAGCTAGTGGCGATTCGGATGGAAATGCAAAGGGACAATTTCAGCCAAGAAAGCATGAGATTTTCTCAGATCTTGCTTTGTGGTTTTAAGGGCTAGGTGGGTAGTTCAAGATTGAGTTTAAGCTCATGAATGAGAAGCTTATGGGAATATGGTATTAGTGGGTCCTATGCATGCATTGGCATGGAGACATTGAGATCGATCAAAGGCCGAGTTGAATAAAGTCATCCATGAGGGCTGATATAACTAAACATGGGTGCAACAAGTAGTAGTGTGGTAAGAAGAGCTCAGCATTGGTAGTGAAGGATCGGGTGACACATTTATAAAGGGATAGGAAAGATGGTGATGCAAGGAAGGAAGGATCAGGTTTAGCTGATCGAGTCACCGAGATGGAGGTCGATGAGAGGCCAACTTGGTGGGAGATGCGAGAAGGAGGTGTTAGTGCTCAATTTGATCTAACCCTTTTATCCAATGTGTGCCTTCAAAAATTTCCTTTGAATGGTTTGTAAATGTTTTAAAAATGTATGCTTGAAAGATGTAAGCATGTTTAATGCGAACAAAATCTTGTGCTTAAGTTGTGAATCCTCTTTTTTTATCAATGAATGTGACAACCATGTTGTTTCTATGAAATACTTGGGAAAACATTGTTAAAAGATCATGTTTAACTTTGAAAATCCTCCATGTGTATCATCCTTTAGACATTCATTTAAAATTTCATATTTTATTATGGAACCTAAGATACGTGGCGTGTTTCCATTGGTTGTGTTGCAGTGGGCTTAGTTTGTAAAATTACACTATTCACATAATAACTACAAAGTGAAAACCTAGCCCCGCAGCCTGATGAATATTCCCATGAATATTTGAGTCAAAGGATGCAAAAGGAAAAATTAACCCCACTCCCGAAAAGGAATACATGTCGAATAAGATTGGAGAGGGGAATTGGACATATAATATATTTTTACAATAACGATCCAATGGAGTGCAAAGTGCAATAAAACCTCTTAGGCCCACCAACGACATGTGTCATGTTCTCAATAAAATTAAAAGACATGGGGTTTCAGGTCAACTTAGTAGTTATGCATACCATTCATCGGTTGTGCTTAAAAAAAGTCACCATGGGAAATTCGGAGGAAGTACCTTCGGTTTCTTCACATTCGCCTCGACTTGTTTTTTGTAATCAATTGGTACAGCCTCTTCCTCGTACCAACTTGGTAGGTTTTATTTCCAAGTAATATTATTGGAATTTGGCTATCTAGTTACCCCATTGACTGCCCAACTCTTGTTGGGTCAAAATGGATTTAACTGTAGTATCAGGAACTAGAACAAGAGTGTGAGAACTCAAGACATAATACCTGAAATGTTTCACTACTCTCACCACTGCATAAGCATGTTTTTCAATTTGTGACATCTTCAATTCATGTTCCTTTAGTAGGCAGCTCATGAAGGAAATGGGATCTTTAATTCCCTCTTCGTTCTCCTGCATCATGATAGTTGATACTGTATGTGCGGAGGTGTAGTTGTACATGATGAAATCCTTCTTGAAGTCTGGGCATACTAGAATAGGAGTGTGAGCAATAGCTCTCTTAACTTCTTAAAAAGTGAGCTTTCCTTTACTGCTCCATTGAAATAGAGTTTTACCTTTCATCATCCCAAGGATATCCTTGGTTTTATCGGAAAACTTAGGTACGAATCTTCTTAGGAAATTGACCTTTCCAAAAAAGGAATGCACCCCAGTTTTGCTTGTAGGAAGGGTAAGACTTTGGATAGCCTTAACCCACTGGGATCAATCTTAGTCCCTTCTTTAGTCACGATGTGACCCAAAGAACTTCCCTTCTATTACTCTGAACATGGAATTTTTAGGATTTAACAAAATCGCATGATGCCTGCACCTTAAGAGTACCTACTCCAGGTGATCATAATGATCACTTCACTTCTTAGAGAAGACTCTGTCAAGTCATCCGGATATACAACTATGAATTTACCCATCAAATCTCTAAAAGCTAAGTCCATGGCTCTTTAGAATGTGGCTCCAAAGATTAATCAAACCAAAATGCATCCTCATGTAAGCAAAGGTTCCCATGGGGTAGTGAATGTTGTTTTATGTTGATCCTCGCCGCCACCTCAACTCCGATTATATCCCCCGAAAATCCATCAAGCATGGATAAAATTTCTAATTCAAATGATGCAATGTAGTACTTGATCCATAATAGGAAATGGGTAATTATCTTTCAATGAAGACTGATTAAGGTTCCAGAAGTCAACACAAATCCGAATATCACCATTCTTCTTTCTAACGGGGATGATGTTAGCAACCCAGGTAGAATGATGGATTGGAAAGATAATCCTTGCATCTAACATATTTTGGATTTTCACAAGGATAATACCGAGATCTTCAGTTGTAATGCCTCTACTTCTACTTTATGGATTTTACATCAAGTTTCAAAGGAATGTTATGTTGCACATGCTTGGGTTTGAAAGACTTCAAATCCGCATAAGACCATGCTAAGACATCCATATATCTCTTTAGGAGTGAAGTGGATTTTCATTTCTCCTCGGAGAATAGAATTTTCCAATGTTTACCATCCGTGGCTGGTCAACGTGAGCGTAGATTAATTTGATCCACTTTTGACAAGGAGGCTCCTTCATTTTGCCTCTTATTCTAAATAAAATGATCATGCTTGTCAAACAGTCCTTCCAAGGAAACCAATCCTTTCAGAATCTTATTACCTTTGAAATTGGATGAATTCACCGTCAATTTCTTGATATGAATTCGAGGCGACTCATGGAAAACTGATCTGATCCTTCAAAATTAATTTCGCTGAAATTATCATCTTTCTCGAGAAAAGACAATAATTTTTTATCATCATTGAATACTTTCCAGCTTTGCTGAATTATCCGGAACATTCGACAATACAAAATCTTAATAGTATATGTGTCCTTCTTGAACTATGGGCGAGGAAGGAGAAGAGCTCAAAACTTCCTTGATAGAAAAAGCATCAAAGCATTCTATGTTGTCCCACACCTTGTTCTGTAATGCCTTTGGCGATCATTTTTCACCTCGTAGATTCCCCTTACTTGATTCACAATCAATTCGACATCTCCTTGCACTTTGAGATTTTGGATTTATTTTTGCCTTTCCATTTATAATCCTAATAACAAAGCTTCGTATTTGGCTGTGTTAGTAGTATTATCAAACCGCAGCTTGAAGGCGGAGGGAAAAATCTTGAAATCTTGAGATATAAGAACCATGCCAATACCGACCTAGAAGTTGAATAGCTCCCATCAAAATCAAGGGTCCAAACAACATTAGGATCTTCTTCCTTGAATTCTATAGAAGGCACCTCAAATTTCATGAAATAATTACCCAAGCCTGCATCTTTGAAGAGAATTTGAGCCTTGGGATCATCTGATTTAGTAACCGGATATTTTGCTTGTGCTTCGCAATGAAGGACACGAGGAACTCCATTTACTAGAATTTTCACTTTGGTCCAGTCCATACTGATTTCTCCTTTGACATCCTTTCAAAACCTCTTCCTAAGAGAATACCATACACCTAGAATATCAAAGAACCAGGATAGTAATTTTTATTCTCTTTTCTAGGAATGCAATAAATGCAAACTATGCATCTTTGATTTGGCCAATCAAGGGCACTTTTTAGTTTCCATGGAATAACACCACCCATAATATTTAGTCAAGGCAAGTCCAAGGGCATGGGCTACTTTGGTGGGAATTACGTTATCGAGGATCCCGAGTCAATTATGCAATTGCTTTGAGTTTAAAACCGTTTATAAGTAAGGACAAATAAAACAGTTCAATTTATCCCAAAGAAGTAGCAGAGGTCATATTACTATGAGGTAAATGCTAAGTGGGGCTAGGAAAATTTCCTTTCAAAGAATGAGGGATAGCAGCCTTTCTTCTAATGAATTTGGCAAGTTTCTCAAATTGCTCAGGGGTTTCACTAAAGATACTCAAACCGACATTTGGATCTTAATCTTCTTTGAATGATCGATAATGTCGAAAGTGGTATATGAAGGAATGATTGTAGGCTCACTCTAGTTACACTAGTCTAAGCTGAGGTACTAGCCTTGAAGGTAGGAGAAAAAGAGTTAGAAGATGAAGTTACCTTTTTAGTTGTCTCCTTTTTAGTTTGTGCTGAGATAGGAGAGCCTCTTTTAGCCATAACTATGGGAGCTTCTTTACTTTTATCCTTAGAGCCTTTTACCGAATTTCGGGGTTTTGTGATTGAGATCAAGTGAATACTGCAAATGATTGTCCATCATGCTCACATTCATCTTCTCGTATTCCAAGTACCCAATGTTGAAGTCACCAAATTGAATCGTCAAAAGACTCATCAACATATCCTGAAGCTTTGAAAATATCATGAGAGTCTAGATCTTCTGGTTCTTCATCCTCCTCAATTATTTCTACTACTGCGTTGATGATAGGAGCTTCAATGGCTAGCCTGGTGGGAGTAGCAATCAACCGATTCCTGTCTCTCGTGGGAGCACCATTGGTATTATTGAAATTCCTTCTAGGAATATCCCGATAAGGAATGTCGGCCACTTGTTGAGACATCAGTTTCTTCAAAGTGATCAAATCATTGGCCATCCTTTGAATCATAAGATTAGTATTACTTTGAGAAGAACTCTTATTTTTTAGGTTTAGATGACTCTCTTCTGATCTTTCCAGCCAGAATGAGATCATCTTCTATTTCAATGGTAGTAGCTTGAGCAATAGATAAATCAGGGATAATCGAACTTCTTAATAAGAAGCTCACCTCAAGAGGTTGAGCATTGATGAAGAAACACTTCTGATTTTTGAAAGTGGGAATGACTAGATCTAGAATCTTACGAATCATCTTGTTAAATTTGGCTATGAAATCCTGCATGGGTTCATAAGACTCCTTCTTCATATGCGTGAGCTATGCTAACAAAGCATGAGAATCCTCACCGGTTTGAAAATTTCTTCAAATACGAGATCTCATGGTAGCCTGCTTGATTGGTAATGCATGCATTTGGAAGATGGTAAAACCATTCTGTTGCTACACCATGCAATGTTTCAACAAAGAGTCGAACAAAGACATCTTCATGATTAACCCCAAGGATGCCACATGAAACAAATAATGAAGCAATGTGTTCATCAAGATGCGACTTTCCATCATCATTGAAATTAGGAATATTCTTTCATGATCCATGTGGTAGATCATGCAACGGTAGGGTAAGGGAAAGAGGACCAATGGCCGCACCCCAAGGCACAGTTTTTTCTGCCATCCTTCTAAATGAAGTGTGTATAGGAATCCGAGTGTCGGACAAAATAGTGCCTAACAGTTGCGAAGCTTCTTGGTCCCATGAAACTCGAGCTCTTCGAATAGGCGAAGAACTTCTTGCTCGGCTAGATGCAACACTTTTGGGGAAAGTCTGAAATGGTGTTGTTGCAACGATCAAAGAACAAATCAGTTTCACCACAGGGTTCAGCTTGACCAAGTGAAGATCTTTCTGGCCAGCTTGAACTGGAAAATGGATCTTCTTGAAAATAAGGCAAATACGGAGTCACCAGACACCAATAGGATAAGCTTAGTCTTATCAATCAATCAATTCGTATTCCCCAACGGAGTCACCAAAAACTGTTGGTTGGATATTTTGTCAAGCCAAAATATGAGGTTCAACCACAGTACATGGGATGAAATCCCTCCTCAAAGACAGGTGAGGCTTCCTGTTTATTACTAATCTAAAACGCAATGAAATGATTATATACAATATTCACACTAATCTAATCGTGGGGTTAGGATACAATCCCAAAGCCATATCAACATGAAATGGAGATATTACAATTTGGATCGAAAAGAATATGAGAAGGGAAAGTATTATGGTCGAAACAAAGTGGGAAGGAGATTAAAGGAACACACTTTCTTTCAAGCAAACATAGATCA
Source organism: Taxus wallichiana var. yunnanensis (assembly GCA_018340775.1). Classification (NCBI taxonomy): domain Eukaryota; kingdom Viridiplantae; phylum Streptophyta; class Pinopsida; order Cupressales; family Taxaceae; genus Taxus; species Taxus wallichiana. The sequence continues at coordinate 818,263,697 of CM031242.1, read as the reverse complement.
AGAAATACTTATATGAGTTTTAGATAATGGGTGTAATTATTTGAAATAATTAAAACGATTAAGAACACTAAACAAAGAATATCTTAAGATCTTGAATGTAAGAACAATCTCTCAAGATAGATGAATCCCACAACACAAATTTTACAAAATAACACCCGTTCTATTCTTCAATGATTAAAATAAAATACAAAGTTTTTCTTCTTCTTCACAATAGCTCTTAATATTCAAAAAGTCGCTCCTAAAATTCACAAGCATCCCTTATTTATAATAAAAAGGGTAAAATAGGATAAAATCCTAGAAAATAGTCATTTAATAAGAGTCCTATTTTGCTTGACTCTCACGTAGGAGAACAAGTCAAAATTTGCTTCCTATGTGATGAAATGAAAATGAAAAAGACATGTCAATTTCTAGAAGGAAATGACATGTAACATCATTGCTTATTTCGTTTCGCCGTCCTTGTCTTCTTCCAGCAAAGCCTGCTTGTCTTGAAATTCTTGAAACTTCCTAATTATGCCTTGCATTTCAGCTTCATCTGGCGCACTAGAATAATCACTTAGAACCTCGCAAGTTTCCTGAGTGTCACTTGCATTACTAGGAAGTTTCTTCAATATCTTATTGATTTTTCTCAGTGATTCTAAAACATTCTCGATCTTTATAAATTTATCAATGACACTCAAATCGAAGATGGAAGCTGGTTCTTACTTGATTGATTCCTGAATTTTTATAGAAATCATCAACAAGGTAGAATGGTTGCACCTTCATCCAAAACTTTGGGGAAGATCTTGAACAAATCCTCTTTTATATCGCTGGTGGCGTCAATCAACTGATCCCTAGATTCCCTCAACTTGCTACAAGCTTCACTGAGAATATTTATCTTGAATATAATAGCTTTGGTTATCTCGGAAGTGTTTATCCCCATGTGGAATGATTCCTTCTTCCACTAAGACCCAAGATGGAATTTTCTTCAAATGCATTGTTGGTCACGTCAATCAATTGATCCCTAGATTCCCTCAACTTGCTACAAGCTTCACTGAGAATCTTTATCTTGAACCTAATAGCTTTGGTTAGCTGGAAGTGTTTATCCCCATGTGGAATGATTCCTTCTTCCACTAAGACCCAAGATGGAATTTTCTTCAATGCATTGAGGGCCTCCAAAGTTAGTTCAAGGTCCCCAATCTCCCCGTGAAAATCATCATTCATCTTGTCACCATCCTTTTTCATTTCCTCTAAGGATTTATAAACCTCCACTGTATCATCAATGACTTTCCTTCCTTGAAGGAGTAACCTCTGAATCCATTCATCCACCGTTCTCCCCTTCTCATTTATCTTCTCAATAACAAGTACTAATGAGAAGTTGAACCTGATAGGAGTAGGAGTAGAAGATGACAGGGTTGAGAGGGATTTGAGAGCTTAAGCAATACTTCTATCAACTATTCCACTTTCTCCTTTAGCTCATCCCTGCTCACCTTTGTTTCCTTCATCTTTTGGCATAGCACGTTCATGGCATCTTGTTGTGCCCCTTCTATTGTTACCTTTCCCATATCCACCCTTGTAATCTGATAATCAAAATCAGTTATATCCTCCTTGGTTTTTCGGCCGCGAGAGTGGAAATCTATACAAACTTATTCCTTGAGGCATCTACTAAAACCCTTGAAACTATTTTAGGTTTCTTAGCAGATTTGGCAGGAGAGGCCTTGAGTGAACTGAAGTCGAAGGCTAGTAGGGGAACTACCACCTTCCTCTTTCTCGGGGTCTAATCAAGTAACCATTGAGGTACAAAAGAAGGAGTTGCCCCTATTGGAGGTGTTATGGTCACATCAGTAGGTGGAGGAAGATTTATCTGTGGAGTGGTGATGACAACAAGTGTGGTGATCGTGGAGATAGATTCAGGGAATGAAGGTGCGGAAGGAGGAGGCATTTCAATGGCCATCTGAGGTCTGACAGAGAGAGGTGAAAGATCAGAGAAGATGCTGGCCATGACTGATGAAAGTGGCATAGAAATATGAGATGATGAAGATTGGGAGAGAGGAGGTAAAGATCCCAAAGCTAAAGCTTGAGAAGCAAGAGAAAGACTTACTTCCGATGAGAAATCAACAAAAGGAGAAATGAGAGGTTGAACAACCTCAATTTATGGAAGAATTCCTCTTATCTATGATGGGGAAGGTGAATCCAATACCTCAATTGTTTGTGTGGGAGTAGTAGATGATTCAACCCCTTTCTTTTCTCCTCTTCTGACAAACTTAAATTTTATTTGCCTCTTGGTAGGGCTTTTATCTTTTTCCTTTTCTCCTTTGGAGGGTCCCGCTTCTAAAGTGGCTATCTGGAAAATCTCTTTTCCTTATAACTCATTCCCCAAGAAATGAGCCATGCCTTGGTACAGACAAGAATCTGGGCAGCCCTTTCAGCAATAGAAGCTTTTCAACAATAGACCAATCGATAGTTGGGAATCTGAGTCGGTCTCCATCTGACTATTCATACCTAGTGTCCAAAACACTCTCATTGTCTATGGTGCCTTCTGGGATATCATCCAGATCTAATGCTTGGATTTCTTCAAGTGTCAGTCTGCTATTGTCTTTTCTTCAGATGGAAACTTCATCCCGAAGATCAACCCAGATGTCCTCTACATGGGGCACATGTAGATACAAGGTTCCATATGACTTAAGGACTCCTCGAATATTGAATCCCTCTATAAACTTCATATGCTTTTTAAGTTTGTCCTGAGGCTCATGCGCCAAATTATTGGCCTTCACCACTGTAGAACATGTGTACCTTCCAATGGAAATTGGGAAGGAGACAATGGCCTTGTGTCTGCTTTGTTGGAACTTGTGGAAATCCAACAATTGTCTGACTAACTCCATAAGGATGAGTTTGTCACCTGGAAACCTAGGCAAATGGAAAGGGTTACCTTGGAATTTTACCACCCGAAGATAGGTGAACTTCTTGAATTGTAAAAATATGCAACCCCACTTTGACACCTCTGCCCATGCCTCATCAGAAACTCTTCTCTTTCTCAGATTAGGGTCCAGCCTGTAAATATTTTCGTAGAAGAAGGCATCATTCACTCTTCTAAATTGGTCTTCAGACCCTTTTATTGTTAGCTAAGGGAAGTACCGATATATGTGTTCATTTTTTTGGTTCCCCTTTGCATCCAACCCCGGTAGTTTCTCATACCTACTACTACATAGGTGACATATGACATCATGTAGAACTTGCCAGTAGACAAGACCGTTTTCATTTGAGAGTCTATCTCATCACTTATTAAGCTACCCGATCAATTCCTTGGTCATTCTTCTTTATGACGATGTGAACTAATACATCCACCCTTGGAATTATTTTGACTCTGGGAGTCCAAATAACTAGCTCAGTAGGGTGATGATATCACTGACTTCATGTATAAAATCACTTCTAGGACCAACTTAGAAACCTAGAAACAACGGCTTAACCTTGATTGATCAAGAATTTCTTGTTCACGTGCTTGATGCAGTCTTCTTGATCTTTATCCTAGGCTTTCTATGCTAACTTAAGATCTAAATCAACATATTCCATAAATTTTGGCAACTTTAGGAGTTGATCAAATTAATCTTCGTCTAATTTCACTATAGACTCTCCTGCTTGATTTCTCACTGAGCGGGAGGCTGAGTCATAGTGGGAACGCAAGCTTGAATGAATTCAGGGCATTGAGCTGACACTAGAAATCCTGCTGTAAGTGGGAGACCACTGTTGGCTATTGACTTCATCCATGAATTCTGAGAATAATCCTCGATTCTTTTCCATAAGTCTTCCATGTCTATATTCTCCGAGCTCTGTGTCCCGAATGTCATAATTGTAACTTATATAAGAAATGACTCTGTCTTCTAATATTTATACTTCATCTTTCCAGACTTATCTGACTTATCCTTAGATGGGCCAGGGTCCGACATGAGGAGTCTTGAAAATTCTTGGAAGAGCAATCGGGTCTGGATGCTTGTTAGACAAGTGAACAAACCCACCACACTATTCAGGTTTTGAAACTTAAAGAGAAGCCTCGTAAATCCGACATCTTGGATTGTGTGTCGGGGAATTAGACCGTGTCAAACACCTTTAGAAACTTAAAACACCGGTGGAGTTTGGAGGATGTCAAAACTTTGAGAAACCCAACACAAAACGGAAATGAGATGATGTCAAGTAGGTAATAATACCCGACACACTGCGAACTCGAAGTGTGTTGAACACCTTTAAGACCTGATGCAAGGCAGAGAAGAAAGATGCCGAGTAGCTAGTAAAGCCCGAAACAAGGTGAAAACTGGATGATGTCGAGCACCCAGCAAAACCCAAAAGAAGAATATTGGGTTTACGTCCCGCTTAACATGAAGATTTTCCTTCCTTGATCACTTATAAATTTTTAGAGCTTTTTAGAAATCCACAACTTACAACAAGTAAATAACCAAAGGGGGAAAAAATCCAAATGAGAGCTCACATAAAAAAGACAAGAAACAAGAAAAACAACCTAAAATGGTAAAGAAGAAGAAAAAGAAAATGAAACTCCAATCAATCCCTTCACAAGTAACCCAAAACTCTTCAAAATACAAAGAATAGAAGAATACCTTTAATTCGATAGAAAAATAATCAATAATGGACGATGAAATTGATGAAAAGTTTAATCAAGTCCGGAGGTGGGAGAAGCATGCAAAAAAATCCAACGCATCAAAAATGTACCAGGTAACAAATGACGTGGAAAACCACATATTTATAAAACCATAACATTAATTACACCTCATTTGACACGTGTGCCAACTACCAGATAACTGGACATTAATGACATGTCATCATGCGTGGAGTATCCAAAACTTAACACAAATGATTTGGTTTAATTTGGGTTTCAGGTTTTGGAAGACATGAAGCATGACGCATGAGATGTCGAGATGATTTTAAGTCCCGAAATCCCGACACAAAGGCTATGATCGGGTTTCGGGTTTCGGGGAACACAAATCATAAAACATGTTCTGATGCATGGGAGTTCTGCAAACTCGACACAAAGGCTAAGACCATTGGGTTTCGTGTCTCGGGAACACCAGACATGAAACATGCAAGAAGCATGCTTTCATGTAATGAAAGCATGAAAACCCGAATATCTCCTTCAAACAGGAAATTTGAAGAGATTAGTCTAAAAATTTTATATGGTTATCTCATTTTTAGTCTAAATCACTAAAATGAGATAACAATTCAAAAGCAGTACTCGGGTCAAATGTGTGAACTTGTATGCATTTGAAAAATAGTGAAAAAGTGAAAAATACTCCCGGGCCTCGCAAAGCATCAAATTGATCCACGTGGATGGTCCACATTCAAATGGAAAAATAAGGATAGACGACTAGGATGTAACACATTTATGGTTTCCACCATTAATGTGTTTTTGCATGAATCAAAGAAAAATTATTTGAAGCATTAAAACACTTTGAGTCTTTATTATTACATAAAAAAATTTGAGTGCCCTAGCTACTATAATTCACAAAGGAGCAAAGTAAAATCAACCGAGAGGTGTCGATTTTGAGCTAGAGAATTCAAAATCAAAGAAGCAATGGAAAATTGCACAACATTTTCATGAAAAATGGGTAATTATTGTACTCGTATTCATATTTTCATTGTTTGATTCATAATTTGCAAGATATTAAAGTGAGAAGTTAGGGTATAGAAAAATGAAGCCATTACAGTCGGATTTTCACGTCACATCTAGTATCACCAGTGACTTGGATAAAATCACGACACGAACTTGGTAAATGCTGATTTGAATGATTTCTTGCAAAGGCTCAATAATCTAGATAAAAGTGAATTCATGAGAGCAATTGAGGCCAAGTAACATTTCCCTAGCCACTGTTATACCTCCCTCAATGCATTGTCCCAAGCTAGTAAGGCTTTGTGCTATAAATTATGATCTGGAAAAAGAGAGGTTTTGGATGGAAGTGGTGAAGGGGTTTTGACTCTAACACCCAAATCTTTTAGGGTAATGCTAAGGTTACCAAGAATCATAACCCCAATAACTCTAAGCATTGAATCATCTCTTAAGGATTTCAAGACTAAAAAGAAGGACTATGTCAAGGTTATAAACACTAAATCTTGAAGGTTACCACCAAACTCCTTAAAAATTTTGTTAGGTCAAAGTTTGTTGAGGAAGTAGAAGACTTAATTGTGTTACTAAGAAGAATGGTTGGCCTAGAATTGGCTAGTGAATTCAAGGAGTGGATGTGCCCATACATCTGGGTTATTTTAGAAAATAAGGGAAGTATTTATTGGGGTAACACTTATAGCTACTTCAATTCACGCACAACTTTTTCACCGCCACAAGATTTAACATGGGTGTTACTGAGGATCTTGAATTTTATATGATGTCATTCTGATATACAATATTGTAGGTCATAAGTATTTTCCTTGCCTCCCACCATAGGCATGTTTCAAAGAGTGTAAAGTGCATGATATTTACCCGCAATTACAATTGAGTAATTGGAAATAAATGTGGGATTAGTAAATGATGAATTTTTTGCACCTATGATATGTTTGTTCAAAATTGAATGGGAACATTATAGAATGTCTAAGGAGGCTAAGAATGCAATAATGGAATATGGTTGTTACTTTATCTAGTATATATTCCTTACTTATATCAGAGCCAGTGGTTTGATGGGAAACCATGCACACTACCTAGATATTTAGATGATAAGATGGCCTTGTGTGATCTTTCAAGGTAGCTAATACCATTGCACAAGTTGATTGGAGGAAGACACACAAAAATATCAAATTCCCTATCAGAATTTTAAGATACTCATTCCCCTCCATTGCAAAGGCTAGATTAATAGAGGAGGAGATGGAAAGGTTTGACATGGATAAGTTTGAGTCAAGATCTAATTATGATATCAGATGGGTTGTCAACACTACCTTGGGAAGTTATTTTGAACATGAACCTCACTTTGAATATTATTGGATGAATTTTAGAGATGAAAAGGAGGTTAGGCTCAGATAGTTCTCAAGAATGGCTCTTAGGAAAATTATTGATTTTAAAATTGTTGTGGTACCTCATCGGATTATGCATGACCAATAAGATAGTGAGTCAATAATATATTGACCACAAGGTTGAGGCACAACTAATGGCTCCCATAAAATGAGATGAGAAAGAGTCGATAGTCCATATGAAAAAATTACTAGTGTAATCATAAGGACCTTTACTTGGCTAAAAGGAAAAGGTATGGATGTATCCATTCAAAACAAAAAGGTACTCAATGAGTTCGGGATTTGGGAGTTTTGAAAGAATATATTCCCTTTTGAGAGAAGGAGCTCATAAGATATATCCTTTGGGAGGAAAGGCTCCTGATTTTCTAATGAAAAGGCCTACCATAGGTATCATTGATGAATGGACTCATGTTTCAAAGTGAAACTGGAACCTCCATGTCTCGCTTTAAATAAGAGGATAGGAAAAATGCTTTTGAATTCCATGCAAAACTCCCCCATTACTTTTGTAGTACCAATACAGGATAAAGGAACTAGTGTGATGAAAATAGGGACCCTCATAGCAATATTGATAGGGACATCCAATTCAAGCAAGACAATGAGGGGGTCTATATCAGGTGTGGACCCGACATCTCAAGTACAAGGTGTAAAAGGAAGGGGACGCCCGAAATTAAATGTTTTCGAGATGACTTCAAAGAAATCCAGAGTAGTAGTGCCTTTGAAGAGAGATATGGGTAGTCATCATGAAAGTAAGCACAAAATAAGGGAGCTTGAGGTGATTGATCATCCTGCTCTGACTAGGGAACAAAAAAGAGTAGTTATTTCCTTAGCTCATTAAGTAACATCACCACAGTTCAAAGGATACCCCAAGTTGATCCAATTGCACAACCAATGTCTTCAACTTTAGTCTTGTTTCCAGGGGAATAATGGCTGAATTAATCCAAGAACAAGTAACTCATGGTAATCCCCTATCTAACTAGTTGAGCGATTCCAGACAAAACAGGGATTAGAAAAATATGATGCAACACTATTTAAAAGTATGGATTTACCTCACTCTAATCAACCACATGAACAAACAAGGAGTCCAGTTGAAATAATGGACATAGATGTAGTAGGAGAGGTTCCTATACTTGAACCCTTTGATGTATCAATTGAGACACATATGGTAGAAGGTACATGTGCTCTTCAGTTGGATGAAAGAATGAAGGAATCTACCTAGTTTCTAATCTGTTGAAAATTAAATTCCAAAGATAAGAGATATCTATTGAAATCCAAATAGTTTCAGAAGTAGATGGATCAAAGATTCAGAAAATTGCAAGTGAAACACCTATGGAAATTATTGCACTAACCAAAGAATATCCTCAAAAAGAAGCAAAAGTCATTAAAATCAATGAGCCACCTCAAAAATTAGAATTTGTGAAGAAATGGTGGTGGAAACCACAAAAGAGGCCATTGCAAAAGTGGAAACCAATGACAGAAAAATGTGTAAACCATTGATAAGGGTGAAGGACTAGTTATTGGATCTCAGCACACAGAGCAACAAAAGGAAGAGTTGATAGAGCAAAAAGTTGTTAACATACCAGCTCAAGAAAAATTTTCTACTAAACATCAACCTCTAAAGGAGGCAGACAATGAAAAGGAGAGGAATTGCCCAAAGTAGCAATACCAATCCAAGAAACTCCAAAAATACCATAGAAGTGATTACTACCCCAGATGAGGATACAAACAAGGAAAATTCTCCAATTGATAGTGTGACTCAAGAAGCACATAATCAATCCCAAACTTAGGATTAGGGAAAGAAGTGGGTGGAGGTAATAGTAGTGCATGATAAATCCAAAGAGTCAGTATTAGGAGTGGACAAGGCACAACAAGAAATGCCATTGGTACAAGATATCCAAGAAACATCTAAACAATTGGTGGTTTTCTTTGAGAAATCCCATCCTACATCACAAGAGGAAACAATGGGGACTACTCTCAAAACTGGTTAGTTGGGAGGGTTGATTTCAGAAGAGGAAGAGGAAGTTATACCATAAAAGGTCATAGATATTACAACTCTAGCCTTCCCAAAGCCCAAGAAGACTTCAAAAAAGGAAAGAGTTATCACTAAGACTCATGTAGATCCATATGGGTCTAGAACCTTGGAGATTACAACCCCACACCAAGGAAAGTCAAGGGATGACATTACAGTGAGTGATTATGACATCAAGCATATCCCATTGGGGAAACCCTCTAGGAAACATTAAAGCAAGAAGTTACAGTGGCAGTCGAAGGTTTGCTACACAAGTTGATGAGGACAAGATATCAAAAAGGTAATTAAAATACCAGGTCAAGTCTTTGAATTCATGCTTACAATATTTAGTGGGCCCATCAAGTGAAGATAAAGATGTCTTTGCCATCACTCCTGAAGTTGTTGGAAGCATTGAAAAGGTTGTTAATAAGGTTAAGGATATTGATAATTGGGTTGAAAATTTAATTAAAAAGGGAAGAAAATCTTTGAGAAAGAAAGAGAGAGGTATGAAGAACTTAAGACCAAGCTCAGTGAAATTAATGATTTGATTGAACAATGTGACAATGAGCTTTTCTACTTTGAAGGAATCCTTCCCAAGATAAACCTTATCAACCAACTTGATGAAGATCTAGTTGAAAAGGAAGGAATTATGCCACTAGATAAAATGGGAACCCAATATGCAATAGAAGATTTGTCTAAGCTCAGGATTGAAGTTTTGAATCAGGTTAGAGAAAAGATGGAGGTAGAAAAGAAATGGGTTGAAAAAAGCATTGATACCATAGATATGAAATTGGAAGACATGGTGTTAGATAAATGCAAAAAGAGTTATGGTAACTTGGAAATTGAATTTTTAATCAATTCCTTTGAGAAATACATCCGAGATGAAAACTTTTCTTATGAGGTTATCAAGAGGCTAATGGTTGTGGAGAACATAATTGTAGAATTTAAAAGAAAGTAATGGGAATATAAGCAAAGAATGGACCAATGTGTGCATGCATTGAATAGGTAGATTCTGATATTCCAACATCACACAGGTCTAGAGGAAAATGACATAAAACAATTATTCCAAAGGTATGATGCCTACAGAGAAAGACAACTAGCTAAGGAAGAATATGAAAAATATGAAGATATAACTCTAATTGATCGGTGAGAAATCTTCGATTTTCTTTCCTAACACTTCTCATATTTTCATTATTGATAATTTTGTTTTATGTTGATTAAACACTACTTTGAAATGTTAATTTCAAACATGTATGTAACTTGATACAATACAATAGACTTTTATACTGCTTTGATATAATTCTAAATCTATTATGAAGCATGTGTATTAATGTAACAATTTGGTTTTTTTCATTGATGAAAAAAGAAAAATAGGGGTTCTATAGGGGCCCAACCCATGGAAAAATTTCACATACATTCTTGATATTACATCCGATAGAAACTAAGAAAATTACCTAATCTTCTACTGATATAAAATCCTCTCTGCAAAGAGGAAGTTTTTTCACAAGCCTATTCTTTCTAGAAACAAATTTTGATGTTCCATTTTCCATTTTCACAAACACAATGTCCCCTGCTAGATTATAAGACATACCCAAAGACATAATCTCATCAATACTTACCACAGGACCATCTAGAAGACCTATCAATTTTGATCTCCTCTCATAAGAGAAAACCCATTCAGTAATATCTAGACCACCTTTAGGAAAATCCTTCTTCCCAGATGCTTTGAAAGTGGAAGATGGACTAGAAATCCATGCAAAAGCTGGAAGTGTAACTACAATTGATTCTGGAGAAGATGGAGCAAGAGGTTTGGAACTAGACTCACCCCTACATTTCTTCACGAAGCTTGGTCACATCCCGAGAGTCTGCATAAGACATAGTCTTTATTGGTTTATTTTCTAGAATTGAAACATGTTGCTCTAATTCATTCATTTTGTGAAAGAGAGTAGGCATGGTACCTAATGAAATCCCTTCATCAAATGCATAATATTCTAAGGTAATTTCCTTTACATTGAATCCCTCATCACAAATTAAAGGGCATATGTTTCTAGATGCACTTTCCACAGATGGCCTGCTCTTGAGCCAAAATTGTTTCAACACCTTAAGAGTTTTCTGGTGCTCTAACTTGAAGAGGTGAAAATACATCATTTGGAAGGTGAAGAACAAATGATTGATCCCGATTAGTCTTTGTATCAATGCAACTCAAATACCCCGAGATGTCAATGGCAAAGTGTAGTCTTGAGATCAGCAGTCCCAAATAACATTCTCATGAATGCTTCATCGTGGCTTGATAGATCAAAAATCAAGTGCAAATCCTCTGAATATATGTCTTTCAAGCTAGATGTTATTGGTATTCCTGCCATATTGTAGATAAAATTTCACCAAGCCTCTTGCACTCAAAATAGAAGATGTGAATTTGTAAAGGAAATAATATGCCTTTATAGAAAACACGAGGCTAGCAAGTTGAGTTGAGTGTAATCATGGTGATATGACGTCTAAGATTTCTATGTGATATCCACATGAAGGAAATAATTTTGGAGGAAAATGAAACTATGAAAAATAGAATGGTTGGTTTGATGTGACATAGTCCATGCGAGAACACTCAACCCAAAGATATGAAAATAAGTGTGTTCTTCGAGATGGATTCTCAAAAGGTAAAGGGATTACACATCAAATCAAATCATCTAGATGTGCTTGAAAATCATTGAAAAGTATCTCGAATTACCTAAAAAGGAAATGATTAAATAAATACCAAAAGGGTGACATGGTGTCCTAGTCATTCTAAGAGAATGAAAAAATGTAAATCACTCATAATTCCTCCACTTGACAACATGGAAATATAATATTTTCAAAGGAATAATAATGAATCATATTGTGTGCCGTAAAGGAAAATATTCTCGAAAAAGATTCATGTTTTTCAGGGGGAAAAACCAAAGTCAAGAGAAAATAAATTATATACATATGAGAGGAGTGTTCTCATATGGGGGCGTTAAATGTTTTCTAAAATTTTAGAGAAAACAAAGCAAAACCGATCAGTACCTTTTCATGAGAAACCCGAATCAAACTAAAAACCATTGAGTTGTTTTACTTTGTCTAAATCTTCTCGTGCCTAGGTGATTGCGAGTGTACAAATCATTAGAGAGAATTGAGGCCATAGGATTTATGGTCCTCACGAGAAATTTGCATTTCTTAAAATTAAATGTGTGTTATCTCCCGAGAAATTTTGTCTTTGTTCTTAGGGTAGAATACTTTAAATCAATTGTTTGTCTTCCTATTGTAATCTCATATTGATAGTTCGTTTCAATTACACTAGATCTCGTCTTGGCTTGTGGCATTTTGGAAAATACAATTGCATTGTAAATAGAGCCTTATTTTTGTAATGTGATAAACAGTTTTAAATCCATGTTGTTATCATTCATTTGAGAATATTTCGTAGTATTTTGAGTGTATCTTGAGTGTAATTGAATAGGATCTCGTAAATGTTTTATTAAGGATTTAGCATGAGCTTTTGTGTTTAAAATTCTCAAATATAGTGTAAAATCTTGTACTCCTAGGCCTCCATTAGAGCATACCTTCTAGTTAAATCATTGATATTAGTCTGTGTGATGTGTTATTATTTCCTTGCGTAATGTTCAATCATTTATAAGGTTTTCTTGTGAAATATGTGTAGTCAACTTCATCCTAGTTTAACCTCCCATTCAATACACACAAATTATAACCTATAATTCTTAAATCCTCTTGAATTATCTATGTTTTCCCTGCTTATAACCATTTGCTAAGTGATTTTACAATTTCTACCCTCCCTTTCATAAATATGTAGAAGAAACCTAAGATCTACACTGTCTAGAGTGACCTGAAGTCCTATTTTGAAAGATATCTACATTATTTAGAGTGATAACTCGTGAGAGTTAAATAGTTCTTGCATTGACCATGTATTTCTAGGATTGCCTTTCATGTTTTAAAGAGAACATTTAGAAACTAAAAATTCATCCATTATTCTCATAATTACAGGTCACAAAATTGGGTCCTCTCACCCTAGTTAAAGGCAGAACCTAAAGTAGTAGGGAAGGTCATCCCCTTTTGTGAGTGCAGCCTAATATTTTCCAAAGTCAAGTTCCAAAGAGTTTTTCAAATATGTCCCTGGCTACAAAAACCATATCTTCAGTCTAACTTCCTCTAAGTATCCACTTCAGTTCATGAATGTTGTTTAAATCTCAAGGTGGTGTATATTTGGGCACCAACAGGAGGAAATCTTAGGAGTAGAGCCGAGCAAGTAGAGTAGGAAGCCCAAAGTCCGAGACTCAGAGACTTCGGAAGATGGAGCATTTGAACATCATGGGTAATCCACTTTGTATGTTGAGGTGAGTAGAACTTCAAAACTATGTACACAACAAGTCAAAACTAAAAACCTAAACTTTAAAGTAGGTCTCATCCAACTCTAAGTTTGGAGGTTAACGACGGGTGACTTTGAGGATTGGCGGGAAAAAAATCAAAGACAGATCTCGCAAGGTACAAAGCTAGAGGATCCCAAAGTCTGAAATTTTTTAGACTTTGGAGGAGGAAAAGTTTGGAACTCGGGGTGAACAAAGTCTGAAATGTGAGTGAGGAGATATCCTACAACAAAAGTGTTAAAAGCTCAAAAGTATTAACTCCCACCGAATGAATTTCAAAATATATCACCGAGTTGGTGTGTTAGATGTCGTGTTGGCTCGGCACGTCAAGTAGTAGGTGAGTTGTATGGGAAAATGAGCTCTCCCTAAGCCAAGTAGGGGTAGCATGTGATGAACTAATTTGCATTGAATTCTTGGGCTCGGTGGGTGAAGATTGGAGCTCGGTGGGCAAGAGAAGGAAAAATGGTGGCCCATTTTCAAAATGACATAACTTTAGCAATTTTTAGCCAAATTCAACAAAATTGTACTCAATGGAAAGGATTTTCAAAGTATAATTTAATGGTGAAGGAAAAATTCAGAGGTTAGTGAGGTAGGTGAATCTTAATCCATACTCCACCATTTTCACAAAATTATAGTAATTGGAAATATAATTTAAAGCTCTACAACATGACACCGTTGAAATTCAGATTTTGGAGGTTCTGATATATTAAAATGGTAAATAGTGAGCATTGTTGTGGCAGGTGGAATTCATTAATGAGGTAAGTGGGAGAAAATTCATGATGAAGTTGTATGAGCTAGAGACTAGACCCAAGTGCAATCAAAGCCAATTCCTTCTTACAAAAGACAATCTAATTAATAAAGAAGGGATTTTTCATATCTTCAAGCACTCATTTCAGGGATAAACAATGATTTTTATGGGTATTGGAGGAAATTTCAAATTTCTCCTCTCTCCTCTCTTGAAATTTCTTCTATAAATTGTAAGGAGGGGCTCAGTTCAAAAGGTTGGATATTTTCCTTTGCCCCTCCCTTATTTCTTGTCTATGAGAAATTTGTGGAGCTCAAACCTCTCTATTGAAACTATAATACAATATTTGTGCCTTTGGCCCACTTGTAATGCACTTTATCAAATTTTGGAGCAATAAAACAAATATGTGGATGATTCTAAACCCTCTTTTGTGTTTATTGTGTCTTATCTGATCTCTCATTACATTTAAGGTTATTGTGTATTGTTTAATTGTTATTGTTAGATCTCAGAGGATTGTGTTTACTTGGTAAATGGGTTTGTAATAGGTTTTTTTGACTTGTGGTGCTAGATTACCCTCTTCATATTTACTTGTTTCATTCCCATGCAAGTAAGATATTCAACATTCCTTATTGGTGCATCACCTCTAGTTAGAATAGATTTACTTTTCATGCATCCTTTTATCTCTGTCTCCTTGGAAAGCATTAGGGTAGGATTAGATTAGTTTTCTTTGCAATTTGGGCATTTGATGTCAATATTTAGGAGTGGGAAGTGAGATTTCTTTGGAGAGCTTTCCCAATTGTAAGTCCCACACTTTAGGAATATCTCCATGTTGTGTAATCACACCGAATGCTCCATCAACAATCGAAGCATTCAGGGTGCTTTGATTTTTATAAACAGTTTTGGCATGCTGTGGGATAAAAAATGAGTCAATTCAACAAGATTTAAAGGCATTTTAAAGAAATTCAGACTTTAAAAATTACAGATTTTCAATTTCAAACTTTTCACCATAGGAATAGAGTTCAAATTAATTTTTATAGGTTTTTCATGAGCAAAATAAGTCCAAATTTCACAAAAAAATAGATCGGGGAAAAACTTAAAAAGGGTATTTTAAGAATTTCAAATTTGTGATATCAGAATTTTAGGGTTTTTTACAATTCAGGATTTCAAAACTTTTTGGATTTTTGCGATTTCATAATTTACGACATTTCTATATTTTAGTTTTTAGAATTTTGGGCTTCTCTCATTTTTCAAAGTTTCAAGACTTTGACATTTTCAAACTTCTGAATTTCAGGTTTCAAAGGTTAAGATTTTCAACTGTGTACTATTTTTAAAGTTTCGTGTTTTAGAACTTTCGAGTTTTGAAGGTTTCTAAATTTCATATTTTTGTGTATTTCGGTATTTCGAGACTGGCAGTTGCAAGGTAAGGTTTGACTTCCAAACATCAACATTCAGGCCCTTCAAAGTTTTTTTTCTCCATTTTATCAATATTGGTGTGTATCTTGATAAAATCCTAGCCTTTAGAGGCTTATTTCGTAACACATTTAGCAACTCTGAGGGTTATAACTTAGTGGTGTAGTGGCATAAGTTTCTCAATTACATGAGAAGAATTTGAATGAGGCCCGAGAGAAGAGAAGAGGGATTTTTTTTACCTGCAATTATCTCCAGGAAGAGGAAATACAGAAGAAAACCATAGAGATCACCATCACCACCTAATAGGACTTTGTCTACACCTCCAACCGGTAGACCTTTTGTTCGATTAACTAGGGTCCTTAGACCAATCATAATGGCTCATCAAGCACCACCAAATCCTTTTGTCAAATTAACGGAAATATTCCACTATCCCTCAATGCTCAAAATCAAATCTTGGTTGCAGCATTGAAAAAAATTCCCTACTTCCCGGATAATAGCATACAACCCCTATTGATCATATCCAGGACATTACAAATGTCTGTGAAATCCACAAAATTAATGAAATGGATGCTACAAAAAAAGTTATTAGCTTCCTCTTTCAAGGGTAAGGATTTGCAATGGTTTAGGATCCTAATAACAGTGGTCTATTCAAAATTGGAATCAACTATGTACAGACCCTCTGTGATTAGTTTGGCGAAAGGGAAGACAATATGTCTTTATTAGAATAATTGGCAATAATCAAGAGAGCTTGAACTAAGTAGAAGGCATATTTCAATTTCTTCCAAAAGACATGGAAAAAAATTCTAGTGGTCATGAGACCAGCTACCCAAGGTACATTCCTCTATTTCTTGAAGTATCTAAGTTGAGAAATAGCAATAATGATACATCGATGGGAGGAACAATGTTGTCGGGGCTTACAACATAGCTATTAGGGTGGAAAACAACTTGATTCAAGCAAGTGAGTTAGCACCAAGGCCACTTATGCCTCTATATATGGAAATGGGAACTCCCTCAACTAGTCAAACACCTAAGTTGAATCACATTCTAGCCCCTAGGAATTAGAGAAATAATGAGGCTTCCACTTCTTCAAGTACTTCCAAGAACTTCATGAGGTCATGAAACAACTACTGAGAACATAGGGAATGAGCTAGTAACTCTTAAGAGGCGGTGAGCTCAAACTTCCAAGCTATATCACCTCAAGCAAAATCAAATAGGCCTCCTTTTTAGTTAAACAGATCATCAACTCGGGTCTAAATAAAAATCTTAACCAAGGACAACCTCAAGCTGCTAGGCCATTTCAGTTATATAATCCAAATGTAGTTTCAACATCTAGAGCCTTAGTTCTAACTCAAAACAACAAAACTCGTGGAGTATGAATGGTGTTACCCTTGTATTCTACCTCATAATAAATCAACGTTCTTTAATGGTGCACTTTGAATTAGGCCTTAATGGTTCAACCCATCAATGTGTCCCAAGATTCACCAAGAGGAAAATCATCAGCAAGAACCTCAAAGAAGAGTCACCCCTAACTCGAAACCACATTGGTCAATTAGCAAAAAAATACTTTTATGGAGTTAATCAACCTCCTTTCCAGGGTGTAGCTACTAATAAATGGTCAAAGAAGAGGAACATAGAGGAAGGGCAACCATCTAGTCCAGTCATTTCTCAACCTACTCTCACCCCTCAAGGAGTTAGCAATAAAAAAGCATCCCTAAACCCGCAAAGTCAACCCAAGGTACCTATTGCAATAGAACATGTACCCACTCAGTACCAAAAATATGGTGCCAAGATACAACAAAATGATAATCCATCTCCCTTTAACATTATCTAAAAATGAATAAAATGCATGTAAGTATTTCCATGTGGGGATCAAAGACAATCCCGGACGGTGGGATTTGTTGTAAGCAAAGAATGGCCAATTGTCCGCCTCAAATGGATCATCTAGAAATTAGTTGAAGATTCTCACTAATTCAAGACAACAAGAAGGGGGTCAACCAAGCAAAAAAATTGAATCCACCATCATTATATGTGTAATTGATTATCGGGAACCACTTGGTACATAACTACATGTTCAATTTAGGGGCAAGAAGTTCAAGTAATGCCAAATCAAGATAGTATATCAATTACGCCTAAAGTATGAAATGGTCTCTAAAGGAGTAGTGCAATTGGACAGACAACAATGGGAATAGTTGGGATCATTAAAGGGTTAATTCTTATACTGCATGTTTTCCCAAATGTCATAGTTTTGTAAGATGTAGTTGTAATTGACTTTCCACCACTATTTGCATTATGTCTATCAAGGGACCGGTCACACATGCTTTCCGAACTAGATATGGAGCTAAGGCTATAGTTAGGTCAAAACCAATTACAAACTTCCATAATGAGCCACATGTCCAAAGTCCTATCAATGTAAATTGTTTGGCCTTTAACTAGGAAGAGTGTTCAAACAATCAAGAAACATGTACCAAGGTTGAGGGAATTCTGGATTTGACATTGGATGAATGGGAAAAAAAAGACATGTTTTTTATTCTTACAAGGAAATGGAAGAAGATGAATTGGGAATATATTTCTGCATAAAGAGAATCCACCTCTCCTAGTATCACAAAGCCGGGAAGATGAGGATGACAACGAAGTATGGAAGCTATTTTTATGGTTTAAGGAGCGAAAAGGTGTTGGAGGAGGTGCAATGTCATTTTCACCACAAAACATCAAGTACTATTCAACCTTCCAATTTCAATTTACTTTCTCAAACAACATAGTTGAATATGAAGCCTTGATCCATGGACTTCATTGGACCATAAAAAGAGGCATAAATAACTTACAGTGTGTTTGGGGATAGTGAATTGATTATGAATCAAGTTAAGGGATAGAATGCTACTAGAATGATCTCCTCATGAGCTAAAAGAATAGGTTATGGGACCTCATTGAGGACTTTGAAGTATTCAGCATCGATTCCATACCTAGAAATAAGAATGAGGCTGCAAACAGACTTGTAGCAATTGGGGCATCTTTTGATGTGGTGGGCGAGTATCAAAAAGGATAAAACACAACCCCATATCAAGATGGTTGTGAGGCTAGTAGTTATAGATAACAACACAAGTTGGTAGGTGTTCAAAAGTGACCAAATGATCATCAATTTCCTATAAGAAGAGGTTGATTTATCATCTAAGAATAAGGATAAATTTGAGAAAGATTACGGGGATCAAGTAGTGCAGTTGTGGAAAAACAAGATCTTGAAAGGATTGGTGACATTGGAGTCAATATTCAACCCCAATGACCAATTTTTGAAAGAGAAAGAAAATTTCTAGGTCAAAGGGGAGGAATTGGAATCCATTTCGGTTGTAGAAGGTAAGACACTCCAAATTGGAAAAATAAGCACCCAATGAAAAGATCTGATTTCATACAGCTTTTCCAAGAGTTCTCAAATGTCTTTGCTTAGGGATATGAGGACCTGAAAATATTTAATCTAAAGATAACACAACATACAATTGAACTCGATCTAGAAGCTAAGCCTATTAGTTATAAACAAAGCCCAATGAGCCTCTCATGAAGAATGAGTTGAATAAGATGATAGAGGCAAGCATCATATTTATAATCAAACACTCAAGTTGGGTTGCAAACCTAGTACCAGTCGGAAGAGAAATGGAGAAATTAGGTTGTGCGTGGACGTCCAGGACTTAAACAGGGCATCTCTCAAAGATCATTATCCACTCCCTTCAATAGAGTAAATCTTGTAAGTAGTAGTAGGTTCGAAATATTCTCGTCTCCTAGATGGATACTCGAGGATACAACTAGATAATAGTCAAAGAAGAAGATCAGTTTAAGAGAGATTTCACCACCAAATGGGAACCTATTTCTATAGGAAAATTCCATTCGGATTGTCAAATGTTGGCGCCACACGTCCAGAATTCTATGGACATGGTGTTCAAGGGTTTATAAATAAGATATTCCTAGTGTACTTAGATGACATCACAATGTTTTCTAAGAATGTGGAAAGTCACATATTCCATCTTAGACAGTGTTCCAAATGTGTAAGGTTTAGAGTGTCCCTAAACCCAAAAAAATGTATTTTCCTAGCTCATGAAGGAAAATTTTTAGGAAAAATTGTGTCGAACAAAGAATTGACAATCGACCCGAAAGGGTTGAAGTAATTCGATTATTTCCATTTCCAACTCATAAGAAGGCTCTCTAAATCTTCTTGGGGAGAATCAACTTTGTTCAAAGATTTGTACCAGATTTTTCCACTCTTGTCAAGCCAATAATGTTGATGTTTAAATAGAGCATGAAATGTAAGTAGATAGTGGAGGGAAATGCAAGTTTCAAGCTATCAAGAATACTATATCTCAAGCTCTAACTCTCATCAACCTAGACTTTTTTGAAGACTTCATGCTCTATGGTTTCGATGGTTTGGACACCATTTTTGACATCCTACTGCAGTAGAAAAAGAGGGATCTAAATAATTAGGTACCTTCTTCAATAAAACTTTAGAGGACTATCAAGTGAGGTACTCCTTCATTAAGAAGCATGTCCTTGAAGCTATTAGAAGCTTTACAAAGTTCAAGAACCTACTCTCAAATAATAGGGTCCAGATTGCAGAGTGTCCCATGCAGGGAATCAAAGATTTCCTTTTGAAAAAGTATTTGAATAAGAAACATGTAAGATGGATCACTCGTGTCATGGAATATGACATAGAAATTAAAGTCACTAAATTGGTCTGTGGAAAGGGATTGTGTGAGTAGCTAGCCTCAAATCAACATGTTGAAGAAAGTGATAATGAAAGATACGTTGTTTTGGTGTTGCAAGATAATCACAAATAAACAAATGATAATGTGCCTACCCATTGTTGGACTCAAGACATGATACATTTCCTACAAACAGGTCTATGCCCTCCGGAAATGATCAAAGCAAAGAGGAGATATTTCAGACTGCAAGTCATTCCATATGTGATTATTGACGGTGTTTTTTCAAGAAAGACATCAATGTAGTCCTATTAAGGTGCATTAGAATAGGTCAAATTGAAAGGGTGCTACATGAGTTTCATGATGGAGAGGCTAGAGGTCATTTTGCTCCATGGGTAATAACACTCAAGATAATGAAGGAAGGTTATTATTGGCCCACAGTGTTTAGTGACTGCTATACTTGGATCATGAAGTGTAAAAGGTGCATTCTTCATAGGCAAAGAGAGGCTATCAACACTTCCATCACATCCTATTTCAGTTGACCAACTATTCATGCAATGGGGATTGGACTTCATCAGGGTCATCACCCAAATCCAAGCCAAGGTCACAAATGGATTATAATGGCAAATGATTATTTCACCAAGTGGACTGAGGTGGTGGCACTCAAATAAGAAAATGAGTCTAGCACTCTAGACTTCTATGAGGGGATAGTGACAAGGTTCGAGTACTAGCCACTATAATATCGACAATGCCTTAGAGTTCCTTGGTTCCAAGATCATAGAATGGGCCATTAGGAATGGAATTTATTTGATTAGTCATTAGTGTAACAAAGGATCTATTATTTTAGTATTTACATTGTACCATATGTTTGCAAATTAATATTCCCAACACATTGTTAGTTGTGTCCCCATTCATCCGAATAATTATACATACAAAAATTCTTGTAAAAGTTTATCCATGATAGAAAAAAGAAGAAAGAATGTCATATAGGAAAAACATTCAATCAAGAAAGGTTTTGGCTATGATTGAAATGGTGTAGGGGTGATCCAAAGCATAGAAATGGTCATATTTTAAGAGTTTATCCACCACCACTAATATGAATAATTTATCCCCATATTTTGGAAGGCCTTGAATGAGATCCATTGAAATATCTATTTAGATCCTTATATGAATGGGAAGTGGTTATAGAAAGCCTAGATTTTCCACCATTTCTCCCTTATGATTTTGGAAAATGTCATGTTCTTAAAAAAATTAATCACTAACCTACTTAATTGCACGCAATAATAAAATTCAAAATTACCCAATAATATGTTTTAAAAACCGCAAATGACAGCTTAAGGGTGACACTTGTAGTTCAAAAATAATTTTTGTCTCAATGTTAACTTGGGAATTAATTCCATATGTTTTTATACCCTCAATAGTGGTCATCCCATGAGTACTTGGGTGATATGGAAGGATTTGTAGATAATTTTTGGATAATTTTTTTGTAGTAGGGTATGTTTCCATTCTTATTAGGATTATTGCATCCATTCACGAAGAGGTACTGAAAAATCACATCGCAACTCTTCATCCTTATATTTTGAGAAAAGTGTATCTACAACTAAATTTTCCTTTCCTTTCTTATATGTGATTTCATAATCATAATCCATGAGTTTTTTCACTCATTTATACTAATCTAGGGAAGATATTGTTTTTATAGGAAGTATTTTAGAATTTGATGTAGAAATGTTGTCCTCCCAAGTATAGATGCCACTTGTTGATTTCATGTAATATGGTCGTCATTTCCTTTTCATAAGTGGACTATACCAATTTTCACTTGGAGATGGCCTTGTTGGTGAAAGAGATAGGAAAAACTTTTGCACAGAATAGTGATAAGTCCATTTCCACAAGCATCACTTTCAATAATGAATGTCATAGACATATAACATTGCTAAAATAAATGTAGTACAAATAGGAAATTTGAGTAAATCAAAGGCATGTTTTTTTACATTTTTCAAGAAAAAAATCGCTTTTTAGTATAGCGATCAATGGGGTGGTGATTTTTCCATAATACTTGAAATGTTTTGTATAGTATGTGGTAAGAACCAAAAATATGTCTAGGATTTTGAGTGTTTTGAGTTTTGGAAAAAAATCATGGGATTAGTTTTCTTAGATTCAACGATAACCCCTGTTATAGAAAGGATGTTCCTAAGGTACTCAAATTTATATGAATCATAGGATAAATTGAAGCATTTGACACATAATTGATTATCAAAAAAATTTAAAGCTAGATCAAGATGATGTACATGTTTTGCCCAATTTTGCTATAGATTAAGATATCATCAAAGAATAACAAGATGAATTAGCTAAGGAATGGCCAAAATATCTTTTTCATCAATCTCTTGAATGTTGATGGGGAATTTGTAAGCCCAAAGGGCATGATTAGTAATTCATAGTGACCATCATGAGTGTAGAAAGTTATTTTGGGGATATCCTCTTGATTGATATTAACGTATTAATAGTGGTAGCACATATCTAATTTGAAAAAATATTTTCATCATGAAGATAATCAAGTAGTTCATCAATCACTAGAATAGGAAATGTGTCTCTGAAAATGATTATGTTCATCTCCCAAAATTCATGCATAGTCACCAAGACCCGTCTTTTACACAAAAGAGTAGAATAGGTGAAGAGTAAGGCTTGTGTAAATTTTTTCTAAAGGAACATGTATCAATACAAGTAAATGTTGTATGAAACACTCATGAAAAGGGATAAATTATATGGTTCTTATATTTTTATGTGGCAAGGCTATTTGATGCGGGAGCATCCAAGGTTACAAGTAATCTTGTAATACCAAATAAATTAAAATAGGAGAATTAATAAATTTTGAATTTGACTCATTTTCTCTTGTTGTAATCTTGGAAAACATATTTCATGTACATATAATCGATTGGAAACTCTAAATATACTTCAAAAATGAATTATAAGGGTGTGCTTGATTTCGCAAGGACATGATGCCCTAGAAAGCTGTTTGGGAAAAGAAGGCCCATGTAGGCATTTACATATGCATGAAAATCAGCCCCGAAATGCTCATGAGAGGAAAAAAATTATAATCGGTAGTTCAATTTTTTTATGAAGATTATTTTTGGTGTGCCCAAGGGATGGGGAAAATGTAGCTAGAAGTGGGCAAAGGGTAGCATAAACAAAATAACAAAACAAGTGAATGAAAGAGGGGGAACGAGTAGTTTTGGAGTGATTGTATAAGATGACTGAAACAAAAAGGGGACTATCTAAACCCATGTTAGTGATGTATTTTTATAAGATACATAGAAAATACTCCCAAGAGAAAATATCAATGTGTAAAGAGCATTGAGGCTCGAAAATACACCGAAGTGTTTGAAAAAATGTGTATAATCTCCAATAGATTGTTTTATCCCAAATAGAATTTTATTGAGTATGTAATTAGGAAATTTTAGGTTTTTATGATCTTAAATTAAATTAATTATAAATAAAATTTCATCCCATGATTTTTTATAATATTTATGTGTATGTGTGTTTCCTTTAAAGAGGCTCATAAACTATGTTGTGATCCAAAATTATAGTTTATGTCATGTGAAAAGTTGAACTAAGGTCACGAATGTGTTAAGAGATTTGCTTTGAGTACTCATACATTCTATCTCCTCTCTCATTCCCAAAAATTCTAAACTTAGTGCAATTCATTAGTTTATTGGTTAATATTTTCCATTAAAAAGACAAAAATTTCAATTTTCAAGTGAACAACCACTAAAAGGTATTAGATAGCATGAAATGGGTGTGAAATCCATAGATTAGCTACATTTTGTAGATAGGAATCAGTTCCATTCATTTATTCACGTGCGACGTGGACTACATCACTATTGTATCCTCGAGTATTATGGCATGCTTGGCTACAATATTTTGTAAATCACCAAATGTATTATAATTCGAAGATGCGGTTGATGAATGAAATATAATTTAATGATGACACCATTACATCCATTATTAAATATATTCTTCATCAAATGTGAGTTTAGAATCGTTGTAGACCCATGATGAGGCGTTCTAATGTGTAGTTCTACCAGTTATCAGATAATTACCTCATGTTTCGAAAGAAGAGGAAAGTAAATATATCAAGGTTCATATAGATTTTCCTTCTCATATTCTAGGATATCATATGAAGTAACTAGTTATGGAATTCATTAGGATTCTAACAATGCACTATCAATGACCATTGAGGCTTCCTAATCAATTTTCATGTGATTGATGTTTAACCCATTGTAATATCATCATAGGATCTCATTTTTGTGTTTCGTAAATTTCCACTTATAGCCCCCATTATGGAAGATTTAGAAAACAAAAAGATATTACAAAAAAATCATATGTTTCAGCCTAGATAAAACACGCTGATACTATAACAATAAAAATTATGTTAACATGGAAGAACGAGAGGTTTTCATAAAGTATGAGGATAGGAAAATCAAATTGATACATACCTTCATGCAACTAGATTAATCCAATATGAAATATAGATAAAAATGTGAAGTTAAAATGAAGTGAAAAGTAATTATATTGCATTAAATAAATCATAATTTCATTTCATATCACGAGCCTCTTCGAGGAGGAAAACTCCTTTAATCAATTTAAATACAATATAATTCATGGATACCTTTACACTTTGGCCTATGTATCGCATTTATTATAATTCCATTCTATCTAATTACTACTTCTCATGCATGTGAGATTATTTTAAATAACTTCAATGATGAATTACAAAGCATATGTGTTTGTAGATTTTGTTAATAATAAATACAATAAAGAAATATTCATGACATAGGGGTCCTAACAAGTTCCATTTTTCCCTCACCCACCCTCATCTCCTCACCCCGGAATATTTTCCCTTAATGCTAAAGCTTATGGAATTTCTTCTAAAGTTAGTGAAGGGGAAACCAAGTTACATCTTCAAGGTACATTCCATGCCATTGGACCAAGAGCTCAATGATGGATCTATTATAGAGTTGGAATGATCTCTTATCCAATACTACTTCTAACTCAAGAATGTGGGATCCTTAATATATAGCTTGGGAAGTAATGTCTAAGTAGTGACATAATTCTCAAGAACTTTCTTCAAACATGAGATGTGAAAACAAGATGAATGCGAGAAGAAGGGGGAAGTTCCACCTTGTAGGTGACAAGACAAATCTTTGTAAGAAATTTATAAGGGCCTTAGAACTTATGGGAAATATTCTAGTGACATTTCATATTCAAAAATGATTATTTATAAGGTCATAATCGAAGGAAAACCATATCCTCTAGTTGTAAACTTCATTCAAAATGGTGCAAATTACATGTTTTTCATACGGTTTTGTGTCATGTGGAGATCTTCTTAGAGGACTTGCAAAACATTTTCTTGTATGCTAAGGGTGGTGTCAACTTCTTATACCTTGGTTACTTATTGGAATGTAAGATAGAGTAGAGGGTGGATGATAACCATATACTTTTGTATAAGGATACATCCTAGTGGTAGTGTGATATGTGTTGTTCTACCACCATTCCAAAAGAGGTAACCACGGTTTATTAGTCTTTAGAACAACTTAGGAGCTATGCTTTTAAATATTTTTTAACTATTTCTACTCAACCATATGTTTTCTTGTAATATCCATAAATCATTTTTATTTTTTTCCCCATTGATATGAATAATTATGTATATAAATGGCTTGTAAAAGTTGAGCCACAATATAATAAAATAGAAGTATGAATGCCATGGAGGATAAAGATTTGGCTAAGAAAGGTTTTGGCTATGGTATGAATTGTATAGGGGTGGGCCAAGGCATAGAAATGGGAATATTTGAAGAAGTGATCCACCACCACTAGTATGAATAATTCATTCTTATATTTTGGAGATCACTACTACGTAATGTGTAGTTAGTGCCATGTTTTGCTTCATTTTTTTATCGAAAATCGACCTTTTGTAATCATTTTCTGGTGTGTTTCTTGTAATGAATTGTGTCAATGATTGCGGTGCAAATGCAATGTAATAACAATACGTCAAGACATTTTTATTTGCATCATTTTTGTGTCACTTTTACGTTTCATTTGCATTTTTATTTATGATGGTAATCGGACACTATCCCAATTGTGAGTGGCACAAATGTGACACAAAAGTCCCTTTGACATTTTTAAAAAAATGTAATACAATTATTTAAAATAAGAAATAATTATATTACATTTATTTTTTTATTTATTTATATATAATGTTTGTAAATGTAAATCAAATTTATCATATTAATATTGAATACCACTAAAAACAAACAAAATTAATAAGATAATAGTAACATTTATGTAAATTGATGAGGATTAAACCATATCTTTAAATAAGTAAATGTAAATTACAAAAATCAAATCATGTTTTAGGTAAATTAATAATATAGATAAAAATGTGCTCACGAATATCAAAAAATAATTAGTTTATCATTTACAATGCAATAATATGAATTCAAATTACAATATATATCAATAAACTACTATTACGAATTAGATGAATCATCAACTACTCGTCATTTTTCGTCATCATAATTTAAGAGCTCATCATCACATCATGATAATCTATGTGATCATTGTCTCTATAGTTTAAATTTTCTCCATTATAAGTTCCCATAGTCATAGTCAAGATCTTCATTGTCAATATCCACTCTAAACTCAAACATATCAACTAAAAGTGAAGGTTTATTCACCTACAATAACATTATTTAATACTTATTATAATATTTCAAATTTTTGAATAAAATATTTGAAAATAAAACATTGTCACCTACTTGATTTTAATAATTACTTTTGAAAGTAATAACACATTATTGGCATAAACCCACAAGAAAATTCCCATTTGTTGAATGCATTGGTGTTCCATCCAAGGGATTTGAGTTGTGCCCCCATGTGTTCTATGTATTTGAAGTCATAAATCTTCTCCTATAAAAATTATTTAAAGTTATAAATATAATTGAGATATGATTTAATAACATTGTATAATACATTATTGAAATAAACTTACAAATTTGCAAGCATCCTCATCTATGCTCATTTGTGTCAAATGATGACTAACTGAATTCCCCTAACTCATTATGTCTTGGTGGGATTTTTGTAGATACTTAGGACCCCTATATTAATATCAATACAATATGAAAAACTTTGAATTAATGAATTTGATGAAAACACATTTTTTAAATTTTATATCGTTGTTTTTCAATATTACCAAAATCCCATTTGTGTCATGTTTGAGCCAATTATCACATTGTATTTTCCACGAAGATGCATTCATGTCAATAGGTCAGTGTGCTAGTCTCTCCTCATGTGTATTACTATTTTAATTCTCTTGCACAATAAATCAGTCATAAATTAATATAAAAAAGAAATACAAAACATCATTTTAATGTTTTGTTTTCATATATGTTGCCTAATCTTCCTAAGTGCCTTTGTGATTTAACAAAAAAATATTTTTATTAGACCCTATTGCAAGTAACTGATGTAAACTATGATATACAACTACTAAGTACAATATGACACAAGAAAATAAGTAAGTATGAAACCCTAAGCAAGAGATATAGAAAGAATGACTTATTGGATTTAAATCACCAAAT
Organism: Taxus wallichiana var. yunnanensis; assembly: GCA_018340775.1. Lineage (NCBI taxonomy): Eukaryota > Viridiplantae > Streptophyta > Pinopsida > Cupressales > Taxaceae > Taxus > Taxus wallichiana. The sequence goes on along the minus strand of CM031242.1, from coordinate 818,235,864 downwards.
TTGAACTACCAAATGTCATTATTAACATCACCTAAGGTTTCATCCAAAAGCAACCTAAAGAACTCCAAAGGCATCCATCTATAAATCCATTTAAGTGACACGGGCTACAATTCTAAATACACTTTGCATAGGAAGGGGAAGTCCATTTTTCCATCCACACATTCTATTACATTGCTACATTTAGCTACAAACCGCTATCAAGTGCACTTTCACAAGGGCATCCTAGGGCAAGATTCTTACACACACACACTCGAACTACATGGAGTCCGAGATGTATTACAAAACTTGGTCATAATTTCATTCAGGGTGACTGTCGAGGTCGGTCGACTCCACATTATGCATCTTTCTTTTTGGAATCCATGTGGTTGGTGGGATCTTACAGAGTGATATATCTTTTGCAGATTACAGTACCTTCGATGATGAAAGAGTGAAAAATAGGTGATTAACGGGAATATTTGCGACACTTGTGTGACACAGTAAATATCAGGTTCTAACTATTTTTGCAGTCACACGCACCCTTTCAATGAAAGCTAGGTGAGCTATTTAGGTTCCTTTTGTGACACTTGTGGTAGGCCTCTTCAAGGTTAATTACGAAGTTAGATCAAGAGAACCATATAAATATAAAGTTATGAAACCATAATGAGGAGCAAACACTAAGCACTATTATCATCACCTAAGAAATTATGCATCCATTTAGCTACATAAAAAAGGCACAAGGTTGGTTCATCTCGCATCACACTGCATAGAAGGGAATTTTATTCTATTCTATCCACCCTTTTATTACATTTTCTACACATAGTTATTTCTTGATACTTTCACAAAGTGCAACTGGCACAAGAGCACCTAGAGCATGATTGCACACACTTGCACATAAAACTACATCAAGTTTGAGATGCAGTGTAATGTTCAGTTAGTAAGTCCACCATTGTGGTAGTTGAGGTCAGTCCAACCCCTTTCATATGCATCTTTCTTTTTTAGGGTTTGATGCTTATCTTGGGGTTTTATAGATCCCCTCTTCATTATTAATTACAGTGACATATAGCGCGGTGCAGAAGCTAGTGCGACATTTGGCAAAGGATTCATATCAGCTAGTGACCATACAAATCTAGTTTTGGACCCCATGCACATACTAGGGAACTCGATCCTCTCCCGAGCACTCCAGTCCACTCGATTTTCGGATCGGTAAGTTTATGGACCTCGACATAGTTTTTTCCTCCTCCTGTTTCTCCAATCAACTCTGCGACAGATTCCAACAAGTTTATCAAATCATCTAAGATCCTTCCAACCCTTCTTTGCATATTAGGATTTCTATTTTCATTAGCCTAGTTGTTTGGGTCACTTTCATATTTATTTACTACTTTTATTTATCTTGTTATTCCTAGTTAGATTAATTTAAATTAAAAAAATTAAATCCATTTAAATAATTTTTACTCAATAATTAAATATAGTCTCAATATGTTGTCCATGGGTTCATAATTAGTTGTTTGGAGAGTATAAAATCAAGTTTAGGATATTATACATTAAAAATGCATTTTTACATCAACTAACAAATAGCACCTTGTAGACACCTAAAATATGCTTACACTTAGCATTTCCTCCAATCCATTCAATTAACGACACTTTGTTAATCAACCCTTCTTTTCTCTATTCTTAGATTCCCTTTTACGACACCTTCTCAGTCATATTCCTCCTATAATCAGCTTGTTTGGTTAATATCTCTCTTATTAGCTAAACATTCCTCCTTTCGACCATTCAGAACCTCCCTAGTTCTCTCTAGACCACTTCTATTGGATTTGTAGGCTATCTATCACCAAAATTAGCTATCCAGGACCCTCCCAACTCTCAATGAGTCTCTAATCACTTGCTAATCAAGTTTAACTAGCCTAAACCATAGTTAACTAGCCTAAACCAAGCTTATCTAAGCCTAAAGCATGTTTATCCTAATCTAGCCTAAAAGTGATTTTTGATCTTTAGTCCTATAGGCACCTAAATTCTAAACTCTCCCCAGGTGGATAACTATAAATAGAAGGGTCACCCCTCCCTCTCAACCTTACACCTTGTTTTCAAAGAAAAAATATCTCATATTTGAAGATTTCGGCATTAGAAATCATTTGTGATAGCTTTAAGCTATAAAACATTTGGATCTTGGCCATACTCCATTGTTAAGAGCTCCCCCTCTTGCATCCATCCATTCCAAATATAGTTAGTAAGAAGATATAAAACTTGTCCATGTAGCCAACTTGGAGAGATCTCTTCACTATGTTTGAGAGTAAACAACACATAATTTGAATGCTTAGAATCTAACTAGCTTCATTTTCATTAAGCTTTCATGGAGTAGAGAGTAGTATATATGTTAGGGTTTGAATGTCTGTTTCAAATTTATATATGCATAGATAGTTTCTCATTTAGATCTAATCTTATGGTGCATGGTTGATTTTAGTGAAGCTTGAGGTTCTTTATCCCCATCCCATATATTTGCAAACCTTTCCATTGCATACATTTGGCACATAGGAAATATTTGTATGAGGAGTTGTACCCTTACCCATTTGACAAGGACATGTTACGAAAACCATTCCCAAAGCACTTCACCATTCCAAAGTTTGACAAATATAAAATCAAGGGTGATCCTTAGGATCACATCAAAGAATTTTATATGGCTTGCTAAGAGGTTGCATATAGCGATAATTTCTTAATATGAATATTTCCTCGTAGTCTAGGGGCATTGGCATTAGAATGGTTCTTTAGCATACCTAAAGCATCTATTACAACTTGGTTCATGCTAGCAGAGAAATTTGTTCGACATTATTCGTTCAACATGGAAAACAACATCACAATGAATGACCTTTATAATACTAAAAAAGTTGCATGATACCTTTGTAATTTTATTGCAATGATGGTGCGGGTTGGCGAGATGTTTCCCTTGTGTGTTCTTGGAAAATAAGATAGTGAGAATATTTGTTCCTAACTTAAACCCGAAATAGCCTTCCATTTATAAATGCACTACGGCTCTAACTTTAAATAAGTCATAGTAGAAAGGTGGTCAAATCGAAAAGGCCCTCATTACAAAGGGTGCGCTTAAACCATTTGTTAAAGAAAAACATGAAGATAAATCAATAGAAAAACTAAAGTTCTTTAATAACAACAAGCATGTTGTTGGTGATGGCATTACAAACTCCGAAAGAGTACAATCCATGTAGACATGCCCACTTTTAAAGCTCTCACAAGGACCTCATCCCAAGGCACCCACTAAATGTATGTTTACACCATTAACAGAATACCTTTTTGTCATACTAAAATAGTTAGATAACGTAAACATGGTGGAATACCCAACTGCGACAGTACCATACCAAGAGGATGCTCCAAAACCTATTTGGTTTAAAGACCATGAATATTGTGACTTCCATCGTGTTAAAGGACACAAGACAGAGATAGGTGTTTAAGACTGTTTACTACATACAAGATCTCATTGAAGAGGGTAAGACAACCGTAGATTCTCCCCCGACTCATTATAAGATCCAAATGAGAAAATGGTTATCTATAAAGATATTTTTCCTAATCATGTAGATAAAAATAAAATGAATCCAGATCACGGATAACCTCCAATGACTATAGAACTACCGCTTATGTTTACCCTACTAATGATAGTCCCTTTGATTCTCTCATAGGATGTATTCACTCCTCTGATGAACAGGTCAACACTATCCAGATCTTAGAAAAGATTTGTGCAGTAGGGACGAGACGGGCTCATTTAATAATACTAGATCCCATGCCTATCCCTTAAGAAGGTCAGTATAATTTAATAGATCAGTTAGAGAAAACACCTGTTAGGATATCCGTTCTCGATCTCCTCAAAATATCTATTGCCCATAAGAACATACTGTATAAAACATTGCAAAAGTTAGGATTCTCTATAGATGTAGACCCTACACACCTCTAAGCCATGATTGCACACCTAGACCCTAGTGACCATATTAATTTTGATCACACCACAATCCCACGTAGCAACCTAGAACACAACTTGCCCTTATACTTAGAATTGGTGGTTACTCATCATAAAATCAAGAGGGTACTTGTAGACGGTGGATCCGGTCTGAAAATTTGCACTTTGAAGCTAGTCAAGCAGCTAGGCCATTTAGAAATGGATCTAGGGGCCAAGACTATTACAATCACAACATATGACAATGAAGAACGAGAATCAGCGGGTACCATAGTAGTTCCCATGGAAGTAGGCCCAAATTTTCATGACATGATGTTCCATGTCCTTGACTTGGACCTTCCATACAACATGCTCCTGGGGTGCCCATGGATCCATGCCATGCAAGCTATTCCATCAAATTTTCATTAGTGCATCAAGTTATGTCATGAAGGTCAAGTAGTTACCATTTTGGGTGACCCATAACCATTCACACATTGTAGGGATTTGCACAGCTTCTCTCATGTGGCTTATTAATTTCCTTCAGTAGATTTTTCATCCCCTACAAATGGAAGCTATTAAAAATTGGGTAGATACAGAATCACTCACGCCTTGTAATTAGGATTTTCCTTCATTGGTCAACCCATTCTCCTCATTGGAGGCAACATCAGCAAAATATGGCCCACGTGAGCCATTCACTCTTGAACATGCATTGTTAACATCATATTTATCAATATCTCCCAAAACATGGGGTAAGCCTTATTTTCAGTTCAAGAATACATGAGAGCAGTTTCCTAAACCATTAGTCAAATTTGTCTCTAGCAGAGTGCCAGAAAGGTACCATGGCTTCATTCCATCAAGCACCAGTCTATAGTGGGTTTGGATGTGGCATCAATGCACAAGGCCGGATAGAGCCTATTCCCATCCCTTGTTTTAAGTCAGATAAGCATGGACTGGGGATAAGGCCTCATAATACTCTACCCTTTGAGATTGATGTCGCCTCTTCTAAATGTGAGGACGTTTCATCTCATTCTGATAGTGACACTAATTCCCAATATAGCCTCTAGGAGGATATTGCTTCCACTAACCTACTCCCGATTCGGTGGTCCTTACCTTATCCAAATCCATCCCCTCAAACTATAATCAAGTAGCTCTTATATATCCTGAACTTATAGATTGGGATCAAAAACTTCACATGCCCCTAGAATTCTTTAAAAATGATGAGGCATTTGCAGAGTTCATGGGACTCAGGGATTCTATTCCAGTGGGACCACAAGAAAGGATTTGCAATTGAACTAGACACCTGCGGAATTTGGGAAGAAGCAGAGATGTGTGGACATTTGAATAATAAGATGGTAAATAAGAGTACAACCACTTCCGAGAAACCTAGCAAAAAGGATAGATGGAAATCTCATAGTGACAAACTTTTTGAAACACTCATAGATAAATAGAACTAAGAGTCTGTGGATGAAGTAATTTATCTAATTAAAGATGATAATGAGCTAGCACAGAAGTTTGATCTTACTCTTCCCCATGATATGACACGGATGGAAGATGCTTCTAAGATGCTTGTTGAGGAAACACTCAAAGATCAACATTGGCTCGGAAGAGTAGCTTAGAATGATAAAGTTGGGGGCTTCACTCTCAGCTAAAGAACAGAAAATATTTGTAGATCTCTTAAGAGAATACGTGGATATATTCACATGGACATATGTAGATATGCTTGGTTTGGACCCAAAGTTAGTTGTGCACAAGATCTTTGTGCGCCCGGATGCCAAACCCATCAAACAAAAGTTGAGAAATATGCATGCTAAGGTGGCTCCTTGCCAAAGAAGAGTTAGAAAAACTACTAGCCGTTGACTTCATTAAACCTATCGACTATTTAGAGTGGATCTCTAACATAGTCCCCGTATAGAAGAAGCCTTTCAAAGATAAGAATCTACACTGATTTCTATGACATTATTAAGGCATGTCCTAAATATGACTTTCCCTGCCTAAGATTGACATGATAGTTGATTCCACTTTGTTGGTTATGAAATGTTATCCTTAATGGATGGATTTTTAGGTTATAACCAAATACAACAAGAAGAATATCAACATAAAACATCCTTCATCACCCCTTGGGGGACATTTTTCTATAAATTCATGCCTTTCATACTTAAGAATGCTGGGGCCACTTATCAATGAGCAATGACTGTCATCTTCCATGATATGATGAATGACATCATGGAAGATTATGTTGATGATATTTTAGCCAAATTCAAGAGAAGAGAAGAGTACCCTAAGTGCTTAGGTGTATTTTTCAGTGTCTCAAATATTATAAGGTACACTTTAATCCCAAGAAATGTGTCTTTGGGGTTTTATCATGAAAACTCTTAGGTTTCATAGTATTCACGAGAGGGATAAAAGTGGACCTCGCTAAGGTCATAGATATTATAGAAATGCCTCCACCTACAACTCTCAAGCAATTGAGGAGTTTACAAAGAAAGATTTAGGAAATCCATCGCTTCATTGCATAGCTTACGGATAAGTGTCACCCATTTACTCATTTACTGAAGAAAGACGTTGCATTTAATTGGGGACCTGACTGTCAGACGGCATTTGCATTACTCAAGTAGTACCTTGTCAATCCACTTGTACTCATGCCGCCTACCCCAAGTGAACCTCTCCTCCTGTACATTTCCGCCACCCAGTTTGTTGTTGGTGCACTACTTGCTTAATATGATCTAGGCCATAAAGAAAGAGTAGTTTATTATCTCAGTTGCATCTTTATTGCTTATCAGTTAAATTATCCACAAATTGAAAAGGCCTACTTGGCAGTTGTCTTTACCTTCCAGAATCTTCATCATTATCTCCTAAATAATAAAACCAAACTCATATCCAAATTTGACCCTCTCAAATACCTTTTATCCAAACCTACCCTCACAGGCCAAATGGCTAATTGGATCATTCTCTTGAGTGAATTTGATATTGAGTTTGTAAATCAGAAATCCTTTAAAGGACAAGTATTGGTTGATCAGTTGACAAAAGCACCTCTACCAAGTATGGAACCTTTATGTCTAGATCTGCCAGATGCATCTATGATGTACATTGAAGAATATGTAGATTGTCGGGTCTATTTTGATGGATCCTTCACCTTCTATGGATCCTTCGACAGGCGATGTCATACCAAGATCATTTTGGTACAAATTTCCATGCACTAATAACATTACGAGAGAACGAGGAACTCATCGTTTGCCTCAAGCTAGCTATTACCTAGAACATCATATAACTACGATTCATTGGATACTCTCAACTTATCATTAAACAAGTTAATGATGAGTACAAGGTTAAAGATGAGAAACTCATTCCATATAAGAAAATGGTCGAAACTCTGAAGGATTAATTTACACAAATCATAGTTTAGCAAAATCCAAGGTCACATAATAGATCCGTAGATGCTATGGCTACTATTGGGTCTCTCTTACACATCCCACCTAAGGAGAGTAAAATGTATTTTGCATAAAGCATTTACAAATGCCCGCATATGATATGCCATAGTCATGTTTGGCATGTGAAGTTGTTGGTCCATTATCCCCTAGTATGAACCTATCTTTCAATACCTACAAGATGGCACTTTTCCACCAAACATTACTCATTCTAAAAAGAAATCCTTTATCTCATCACATATCCCGTTATACTCTCCTAGGAGGCACCCTTTATCATCGTGGCTACAATAGGAATCTGCTTTGTTGTTTAGATGTTATTGACTCGATCCACACTATTAAGGAAGTACATGGTGGTATTTGTGGAGCACACACCAGTGGTATGGTCTTAGCTAAGAAGCTATTGAGAGTAGGCTATTATTGGCCTACCATGGAATCAAATTGCTGCAACTTTGTAAAGAAGTGTGAACTATGCCAAAAATATGGAAACTTAATACATGCGCCAGCACAGGCTTTACAGCCTATTACAACACCTTGGCCATTCTCTAAATGGGGCCTGGATCTCATAGGGAAGCTCCATCCTTCTTCTTCAAATGGCCATAATCACATTATCACTGCCACCGAGTATTTTACCAAATGGGTAGAGGTTATCCCTCTTACATATGTCACCAATGTGCAAAGTTCAAAATTCATAATGAACCATCTCATCTGCCGTTACAGTATCCCTTCAGCCATTGTCACTGATAATGGTAAATCCTTCAAGAAAAAAATAGTAAAGACATTGTGTCAACATTTCTATATCCATATCAAGTGGTCTACCCCCTATTACCCCCAAGGTAATGGACTAAAAAAGCTACTAATAAAACCCTTGTATGGATCATGGAGAAAATGGTCAGTAAAACTGGTCGTAATTGGCACTTATAGATACATCCCGCCCTTTGGGCCTATCAAACCTCCATTCATACTCCTACTGGTGTGACCCCATATTCACTTGTCTATAGAACTGAATCCATCATACCTTTGGAAGTGGAGCTTCCCTCCCTAAGAATATCTCTCAGGGACTATCTTGATAAAGACGAGGACTACAGAGTTTCTCGACTGGCAGAGTTGGAACTATTAGATGAAAAGCGTATCAGAGCACTCAATCACCTAAAGGTCTATCGAAAATTAGTATCCAGAGGATATAACAAATGCATCATTCATCGGGAATTTTATGTATGTGATCTATTCCTAAAGGAAAATCAGAGGAACACCATCAAGGATAGATAAAAGAAAGGTAAGTTTGAAGCTAACTGGCTAGGCCCTTATGTGGTGGTTGTTAAGTATGGATCAAGAGCTTATAAACTTGCATACTCAAATGGTGAAGAGATTCCAGAGCCTATGAAATCCATGCACCTCAAGCATTTCTATGCTTAGGCATGATGAGAATATCATATAAGAACTAAAAAATAGAAAAACAAAAAAATAGAAATTGAGAAAATAGTAAAGAAAAAGCAAGTCGTCCACATGTGAAAACCACGTAATTGTGGCACAGTGGGTAGGTCTTTGAGTGAAAACCAGTTTCCAGCTCTCAAGGAGGATCCATCATTCACAAGTTACTCTTGCCTTGAGATGGGTAATTCTCATCACTTTCTAGGGTTAGTTTCCCTTGCTAGGTCTAGGAACCCTACCAAGTCTACCTTGCACAACCTATGATCTAGCTTGTTTTACTCTTGTAACTGCATGAAGGATGTTGCCTTTGTATATTCCCATCCAATGCTGGGGTACCTTCACATTCCACTATCTCATACATATGCGTGTGGCATTCTACCTTTTGTATATTACCACATCACGCTGGGGGCATCCATGCTTCTTTGTTCTTATACATTGCTTTTGGAACATGACCTCAGAAGATGCAAAAAAATCAGAAAATATCCCTTCTAGGGATGAAGATTTTATTTATCTTTGAAGATAACCCAAAAAAATCAGAAAATATATCAATGTTGTCTGTAAAAACAAAGTATTTGTTAAATTGCTTTTAGTTGTCGGTTTGTATAGTTTTGGTTATATATTTAGTTTTGTTAACTTTTTCTTATGTGTTTCTTTCTGCATATTTGTTTGTTATCACATCTATCATTCATCACATATAACACCATTTACTACATCATATATACATAAATGCTAAGTATTACATCGTGCATGTATGTTAAGGTAATCATCACATATTGTATCATGAATAGTGGAAAGAGGGTTGTGCATGAACACAAATCTATCCCCCACGCAATATCATCTAGTATCATCCCAAGTGCTAACATCTACCATAATATTTCATGTATAAGACATTTGATATCATCTACACCATCCTGGGGCATTATTTTCCACCTAGCACTTATCTCTTCACCATTGGGGCATGTTTAAATGTTTCAAGGCATTTCTTGTCTTCTATTTTCATCTATCGTCATGATTATTTTTTAATTGTTGTTGGCCCATTTGTCTTCTCTCAGAGGCATTTTCTTGCCACCTGACACCCGCTCTCTTTGCCTTGGGGCATTTGTGCGTACTTTTAGGAGATTTCCTATCTCTTAAATTCTTCTGACTGATCAAAAATTTAAAAATTATAAAATCATCCAAAAATCCAAAAAAATCGTAAACACTTCGAAAATGGACTATAATTAGTAATCAACTCATTTGCAGCTGAAATTTGTATCTCTTGCATGGCACTCATCTCATATCTTTCTAGGAATTTTCATGTTTTTGAAACAATGACTTACGAGATAACCTTGATCTACAACCATTTACAAAAGCTATGATGCTTACTTAAATCATGCTACTGGGCACTATCACTATATCTGGTATTGTTTTCATTGTGCACATTGATTTTTAATCGGACCCAAGTTTCCTCGATCCTTTCCCTTGGACGTAAAATTTTCTATGGGCGTCATTCCTACCCTTTTCATTTATCAAAACATTTGGGATTGCAACTTGATAACAAATATTTTCACAACTATCTTGAACGTTGTTGGTTTGAGTGTGTGTAATTATACTTATTTCCCTCTTAAATGAGTTTGTTTACTTCCTCGTATTGCATTGCATTTTGTATGTTGCATGGAGTTGGTGTTTTTAACAATGGACATTTACTCATATATGGCTTTTCATGTCATACTACACTTTTGTTCATTATTTTTAATAAATACCGATGATGAAGATCATTAGCAATATGATGAAAAATAAATTTGTTTAAAAGGCACTAGATGGATGTTGGGTCATTCCCCTTCCTCATTCTCCTTTTCTTCTATATCCCTTTTCTTCTTCTTCAAACTATTATTTCTTATGTCCTCTTTTTATCATCTTTTCATTGTCGATCAAGCTCTTCTATCACCCCATTGACAATTGAGGGGGCATCCTTCATTGTACTCATTTTTCTCCTATCCCTTCAAAAAAATTTACTTGTTTACGATTGTCTACTTTCTTTGAAGTGATGTCGATTACGCCACCCCAAAGAGGGGCAAGTGTAAACACCTAAAATATACTTACACTTAGCATTTACTCCAATCCATTCAATTAACGACACTTTGTTAATCAACCCTTCTTTTCTCTATTCTTAGATTCCCTTTTACGACACCTTCTAAGTCATATTCCTCCTATAATCAGCTTGTTTTGTTAATATCTCTCTTATTAGCTAAACATTCCTCCTTTGACCATTCGAACCTCCCTAGTTCTCTCTAGACCACTTCTATTGGATTTGTAGGCTATCTATCACCAAAATTAGCTATCCGGACCCCTCCCAACTCTCAATGAGTCTCTAATCACTTGCTAATCAAGTTTAACTAGCCTAAACCATAATTAACTAGCCTAAACCAAGCTTATCTAAGCCTAAAGCATGTTTATCCTAATCTAGCCTAAAAGTGATTTTTGATCTTTAGTCCTATAGGCACCTAAATTCTAAACTCTCCCAGTGGATAACTATAAATAGAAGGGTCACCCCTCCCTCTCAACCTTACACCTTGTTTTCAAAGAAAAAAATATCTCATATTTGAAGATTTCGCATTAGAAATCATTTGTGATAGCTTTAAGCTATAAAACATTTGGATCTTGGCCATACTCCATTGTTAAGAGCTCCCCCATCTTGCATCCATCCATTCCAAATATAGTTAGTAAGAAGATATAAAACTTGTCCATGTAGCCAACTTGGAGAGATCTCTTCACTATGTTTGAGAGTAAACAACACATAATTTGATTGCTTAGAATCTAACTAGGTTCATTTTCATTAAGCTTTCATGGAGTAGAGAGTAGTATATATGTTAGGGTTTGAATGTTTGTTTCAAATTTATATATGCATAGATAGTTTCTTATTTAGCTCTAATCTTATGGTGCATGGTTGAGTTTAGTCAAGATTGAGGTTATTTAACATCATCTCATAGCTTTGCAAACCTTTCCATTGCATACAACACCTCACCCCTACCTACAACTGTTTGTGGAGGTTGTTAAAGGAAAGAGATGTATTGTTATAAATTATTATGGAATTGGCAAGAACCCTAGCCTAAATACTTTAAGGTTTTCTTATTTAGTAAAATATGTAATGATAACATAATAATCATTTAGGACACTATCATGGGTATAAAATGACCTTTCTTTTTAGGTTTAATGTCAATAAGTGAGGGGTATCCATCCCTCCAAATTCATTCTAGGTACATGATTTTGAATATCAAGGGTCTATGAATGTAATTAGATGTCATTTTCTTCATCCCTAAACTCTGGTTGATCATCTTTACATTTATCTTCACATTCTTATTGCCAAAACATAGTTTTCCTTTATGGGTTTTAGATAAGAGTCACTTGGCAATATCATCACAGGTGAAAAATGTAACTAACTATTACACCAAAATCTTAAGGTGTTACTGAATATGAACACCAAGATCATAACATCCCACCACACTTCCATATCCTGCACCATGGGCTATATTTGTGCCCTTATAGCGAGACCACACCCTACCCTATATGAGCCCAGGGAAAACATTGTAATGTCGGCGTAGCCAGCCGTGTCGAACTTGAACCTAGGTGGTTTCTCTGATACCAAATGTAACAAATGATTACACCAAAACCTCAATGTGTTGGGAAATCCACACACCATGATCTTAACACAATACACCATCTCATCTTGGATGATCCAACCAAAGGTTTGAGCAAATTGAAGAACATAGTGAGCACCAACAAGAGATACTCTCTAGTCTTAAAGAGAGTTTTCCATTGTCGCATAACAATTATATTTCTATCTTGTATAATGTTATTGCACTAAATGTTTCATCCCAAATAGAGTTACCCAAGCTAGATAAAGAAGGCCACATCAATTTGGAACTCAAGAAAATTCTTCAAAGGTAAACTAAGTGGGTGAAGAAAAGAGTAATTAATGAGTATATTTTCAAGTGGGAGAATTAATAAAATGAATCTATAACATGGGAGGAGTAATATGTCCTATATCGACATCTAGAGATCATTAACATGGAGGACTACAGTTTTTAAAGCAACATCCAAAAATTATCAATGTTGGGGACAATGTTCCTTTGAAGGGGAGGGGCATGTTATGTTTTTAATCATATGTCTTATATCAAGATATGTTAGTGTTTTCATTGATTTCAAATAAATTGATGGAAAATTGTGTTATGAGGTCATATGAATCTCTATGAGGTGTTAGTTAATGGTCAAACATGAAGGTTGATTGGTAGTGTCATGTTTGGTGATGTTCTCGGTGTTCGGAGCTTGGTCCAATAGGTATGGTCATAGTTTGAGTCCTCCCAAGTTAAATGAAGGTTTTCATGATGTCCATCATGGTTGGTATGATGTGTCAAGATTTTCTAAGAGTCCGCATGTGGTCTACAAGGTCAGTTCCAGTGATTTCATGGTGTGAAGAATTCATTCTAAGCCTATTTCTAGTCATGGAGCTTGCATAATGGTATGGTGATTCGATATGTAGAGCCTATAATTCTTTTTAGAGCATGGTAATAGTATGGTGGAAGTTTATATGAGGTTTATGATGAGTTTTAGGTCAGTTCTCAGAGGTATAGTGTATGTATGAGGTCCTTGGGAAGCAAGCAGGTGAAGAAAAGGCAAGTTGGCATAGGTAAGTATTAATGGCTAGATATTTTCAGACCTATTTGAGCTAGATGGTGAGTATGGAAATTTATAGGATGTTTTCATGATTCTTCATGACAAGTTTTAGGTCATTATTAAGAATATTTTGTAAGATATGAATATTGTGGAAAAATTGGGTTTTCTAGAGTGTGATTTTGACGTAAATGTTGACCTTTTTATGCTTGTGGATTGTATGTTTTACATAGGACCCTAAGGATTGCAAGTATGTTTTTAATAGATCTATTAATATTTTACAAATAGAATGAGGTGGTTTGATCGTCGCATTTTTATGAATAATTGTTAATAAGATAAGTTTCTTTGAAACCCTAGCTAAACGTGACTTGGAGGAAATTGAGTATACTGAATCGCTTTTGATTGATTTTTCAAATTTGATTATTTGAGGTTGTATAGGCATCGTCCATATTTTCATAAAGGTATATTAGAGCATGTGACCGTATGTGGACCCCACCCAAAAATTATAGTTTCAGATGTTTAGTTCGAGGCAAAGTTTCCTAAAGAAGGTATGAAATAAATTTTAAAAAAGTATCCTAGGAGTTTTTCTAGATGTCCATGATAGTTTCATATTGTGGTTGATGTTGTAAATGGAAAAGTATTCCCTATTTATGAAGATTGATTTTTGGGGCGCTTTAGAGCTCAATGTGGTATAAGTTTAATTACAGGAGCTACATGTGGAGTTAAGACTTGGTTCAATATTTTTGTGATCCTATTTCGAGATATTTCCAATGATATATCAATTTTTTTTTATAAAGGATGAAAATTGTATGACTTGTTATTTGAAGGTCAAATCTAGAGGATGCCTAGTTAAGTAGGGTCTTGAGTTGCTTCATAAGGTAAGGTGATAGTTATGAGTTATTCATGCTTTTTTGAAGGTTTTAGAGTTCTTATACAACATGTATAAGGGTTTTCAATGCTTTTTTAAGCTTGTAAATGATTTTATAGGTGATGGAGTAAGTTGAGCTCAAGCCTAGCTCTTGAGCCCTAAAAGCCTAAAAGAGTAATTTCAAAGATGGCCCCAGTTTGGAGATCTTCCACTTGTATTTGGAAGGAAATGTAAGGTGTTCTGAAAATATGATTTAGATATATATTTCCAATGGTGTATGATGTTTTCATGATAATTAATTTTGTTTGGTCATCCACTCAATTTCTAAAGACGAAGGTTTCTTGTTTTCGGACAACATTGATCTAGCTAGAAGATGGAGGTAGAAGATACATGAGATGAATTATTTTATGTTTTCTAAAATTTGGAGAGTGAAGAGGGGTGCAATGTTTTCCTATTGAAGGCATTTATAGGTATTGAAAGTGGTAGAAAGGGTGCAAACAATTTGAGTTCTTAAAATAACTTTCTAGGAAGCTCAATTTGGTGAAGAGGAAACTTGGTGCGGTTTTCATGTATGGATGTTTCATGAGCTTCAGAAATAATGGATGCGATATATAGGATAGTATATTCCCAATTAGTTTCTACATGCCATATTTTATATCTTTTGGTGTGAGTTTGAGGCCCAAAGGTGAATACTTGGTGTTTGGAAACAACTATTTTATTAAGGATATAAGCCTTCTTGGTAGTGTTATGAATAATTTGACTATTAAAAGATAATGTACGACCATGTATGATGTTTTTATATCATATTTGACATGTATGATGAATTTTGGAGATTGAATAATCATGGTGATGATGTTGGTGATCTTTGATGAACTAGGTGAAGGGGTTTTGAGCTTGTTTAGTGTGTTTTACATGGCCAACCTACATGGGTCCATTATGAATGTATTGTTATGTTTTTAAGATGTATTGGTTGAGATAAATTTTCTATAACAACTTGCTTTATTTTTTTGAGATGAGAAGGGTATAAGGTGAAGATTTTAGTTCAAATTTAAACTATTTAGTTGAGAGGGGAAAATGAGACGTGCTTGAGATGGTGAAAGTGGTTCTCAGGGCATGAAATCAAAGCTAATTATTTTGGAAAAAATATTAATAAGGTTAAAAATCATGTGTGCAAGTTTTGAATCCAAATCAAGGCATCAAAATCCAATTTTTTCTTGAGTTGAAGGAATGAGGGTTTGAAGGTGTGTGAGCTAAATTAGTGATCTCCATAACTTTTGGCAAAAAAAAATCAAAAATCTTCATCTACATGTGGTTTATTTTGTGCTTGATCATATTAGGGGGTTATATCCTCCTTGTGGATTTGGTTTTTACTAAATTAGATGTTGGTGCTCCTTTTAGGGTTGTGCTCTACTAAACTAGGGGTTGGTGTTCCTTTTGAAGTTGGTGCTTCACTAAATATATTTTATGTAATATAAGTAGAGTTTCAGTGGTTTTTCTTCCCCTTGAGGGTTTCCCACTTAAATTTGGTGTTCTTGTGTACTCTCTTTCTCTTTCTCTTGTGTATGGTTGATTCAATGCTTAAGTAAACACACATATGGTTAATGTTTGATTGAATGGTTATATGAATGATAATGAATGATGAATGGAAATGGAATAAAGTTTTAATAGATTGATTCACCCCCCCTCTCAGTCTCTTGTGCTTCCAAAAAGAGGTATGAGAGTGATTCCTTGAGAAGCAAGTTTAATCACTTGAAGGAGATCCTTGAAGCACAAGCAATGAGAAAGTATTCAGATGTTGAGGTTGCATTAAGGATGAAGTATGAATTTGCAGAGTCATTGATTCATAGCTTACAAGAATAGATCAGTTGTATTAAGATATAAAATGGTCAATCCATCAAGGGTTTGGAGTCACAGGTTGAAAAAGTATATAAATACCGAAGGTCAAAGAAGAATCTTGTTCCATGCATAAAGAAAATTGAAATTTCTAGAATATGGTTTAGAGAATACATCTAGCAGATTGAAGATGTATGACAGGTTGGAGAAGATTTCTGATTCTCTTGATGAGATCTTAGAGAGTCAAAGGGATGCTAGTGATAAAACTGGCCTAGGTTTCAAAGGAAAGAAAGTGGAAAATGATGACAAATCTGGACCAAGTTCTCAAGCAATCAAGAAGGAGACAAAGAGGACTGATTTAAGAAGGTATAACCTTATTAGACAACATAATGCAGCTAGGTATCATGCTTCCTTTAATGGTTATTTCTATTTTTTCATAATTTTGGACACATATCTATATATTACTAAAGAAGGTCTCTTAGGAATGGTGAAAGTCTCTTCAAAGGTGAATGTTTTTCATGTTGTGATTTTGGTCATAAGGTCAAGGATTATGGCTGGAATCTAAGTGTATATGAGCCAAGAGGAAAGAAGAATGTTGTTTGCTTCAACTATCAAAGACCAGGTCATATAACAAGACTATGCCAAAGCAAGAGGATGTTCATTAAAAGGTTTGATCCTAAAGAAATAGTCAAAGGACCTAATCATGGAGGTAAAACTAAGAAGGATGCTATAAAATCATAGGTGTTCACTATGAAGAATGATCAAGAGAATTTTGTGAAAGAAGGTTCTAATGCAATCAAGATGGAAAAAAATTCATCAAGCCCAATTCAAATCTAGGAATTATGTTTTCTTTGGTTGAAGAAATAAGATCCTGGGAACATCATATGTGTCTATCTTCCATCCATTCTCATATACATGAGAATATGAGAAGGCTAGGAGTTTG
The DNA here is from genome assembly GCA_018340775.1 of Taxus wallichiana var. yunnanensis. Classification (NCBI taxonomy): domain Eukaryota; kingdom Viridiplantae; phylum Streptophyta; class Pinopsida; order Cupressales; family Taxaceae; genus Taxus; species Taxus wallichiana. The sequence goes on along the minus strand of CM031242.1, from coordinate 818,218,801 downwards.
GTACACTTATAGAGTGATAATGATATGTGATCTGTCCATTTATTTTTGAGCTCTTATTACTTGTAGGTGTCTAAGTTTTTCATTATGAGTCTGAGTCTTCTAGGTGTGATATTTTTTAGTCTTGGTCCAAAAAGTCTATCACAAAGGTCTGATTGACAATATGAAATGTCATGTTGATGTGTCTTTATTCCTCAAATATGAGAAGAATCTATGTCACCATTAGTGAGGAAGTGTCAAGTATGTATCATACCGGTGTTATATAGCAAGGTTTCAAAAGTGATGTGTTTCTCGAAAGAAAGAGTTGGAGAATGTGTGTGTGTGTGTTTCAAATCCATGAATCTATATACTTAAAGTATTCTATTGTAGTAACCTTAATGGTCTAGAGTATTAATATCCACCATGGAGTCTTGAACAAGGTGATCAAGGTATGTGCATGTTTGTAACACTTTTAGAAGCCAATATCCTTAGTTTGAGAATTATTTGTCATTAATTGTCTCATGTTAGTCAAGGTACTCAAATAAGTTATAGGATTACAGTCCCTCGGGGGAGAAAACTTTGTCCCAAAGGATTCATCGAATAGGATTGTTGGTTTGAAGAACTATGAAGGTCAAAAAGGATAATTTTACCTTGATAATAAGCCTTGAAAGTGTGGTACAAGATCCCTAGAAGGAGTTGAAGTGTAAACGTGGATTGACAAGAAAAATATTGATAAGCTACAAAAATAGAATAAGAATATCAAGAAGCATGAATCTATGGTTTGCAATTGCATCAAGGTCGATATAAGTCAACATTGAAATGGTATTTTTAATAGATGGTGTGCATTACCTATGAAAGGTCATGAAATTTTATATGTGCTTGACCAGGAATGTATAGGAAGAAAATACTAGGATCCAATAGTATGAAAATGCTGACATCAAATTGAAATATTATATCATGGTGATTACAAGGTCTAAGTTAGTATTGAAGAGTGAATAGATGGTTTAATAGGTTCTCTTAGCCAAAAAATTATTCGTAAGTCTTGAATGAAGAATATAAGATGATTATACAATGTAAGCTATAGATCGGAGTGTGTCATCAATAGGTAATGCAATGATTTGAGATAAAAATTGAAGTGTCTTGATGAATTAAAAGCTATGTAGGGTGCATTTATAATGAAGACTCGTCTCAAGATAGAGGTATCCTTGTTAGAGGAATGATGCTAGATAATGTGTCTTAAACCTTGAGATATGAAGCCTAAGAGAGGATGATGGTAACATGAAAAGGATTATTCAAAGACTAAAATGAAATAAGATCAAGAGTGATGTTGAGCCTACAAGGATCATGAATCCTACAAAATATCCATAACATGTTATCATCTTCTATTGTTGATAAATAGAAGTATGAAAAAGGTGTGTCTTGATCATCCATGGTATGAAACATTATGATTCTGATTGTCTGAGATAAAGTAAGATCAATCCTCCTAATTCTATGGAAGTGTATCAAGTGAGTTATCATGAAGGGTTTCAATGTGAGTATGTTATTCCATTAGCATGGTAGAAGGTATGATTTAAGGTGATAGAGGTATGTGTCTTAAGTCCACTCAAAGGGTTCCAAATATGTGTGATGTCATTAAGTGCTCAAAGTTACTTCTAACAGAGTCATAAGGTTGTTACATGGTTACATGACTGTGATTGGGAAATTGGATAATGCATTGTTGTTCTAGACAAGAGAAAGTAAAATAATTGTCAAAGAGAGATACGCAAGTATTTAAGTTAATTTGATCTTTGTCAAGGCAATAAAGGTGTAGAATAGAAAGCTACAGCCCTACAGAGGTCCTGATGAAGTAAGATATGGCATCCTCATGATTTGTATGGGTCACATGTGTGTTCTTGGTTCTTGATTTAGGTTTGAGAGGCATCAAAGAGTATAAAGACCGTAAATGAGATTTTCATGGAATATGTGAGGTCTAGAATGTTTGTGAAGTTTGTGGAAGATATATTAGGTTTAGTTGTAGACATATCATCAATATCACATGCTTTCTCTTCTATCATTGTTAATTAATTACATTACACTAATTAATTAACCCGTATATCCAAAGAAAGATGATAATTAATGACCTTCCGTTAATTAAACCCCTTTTCATTTGAATTTAATTAATTATACATAATTAATTAAGTTTCCTCTTCTATTAGATAAATAAATTGTCATTTATTTAGCCTAAACCTTTCCTATTCCCTAAATCATACTAATTTTTCTTCTAAAAGCTTCTATAAAGCTTTCTCACCTATTAATTAATCACTTGGGTTAATTAATAAATCCCCTCAAACCCCATGAGTCACTAAAGGACAAAAAAATCTCCTAAGGTTGACTCAACCCCCTTTTAACCATCCTTATCCACAACTAACTTAGCCTAGCTATTATCCCACATGTAAAGGGATGTAGAGATTCTTTTATCCATTAGGCTATATAAGGAGCCCTCCTCCTACCTTTCTATTTACACCTTTACACCTAAATGAGCATAGAGCCTAAGCTATAGCCATTTTATCATCTTAGAGAATTCTTCCATTAGAGGAGCTCCTTATTTTCATTTCTTGCATTCATCTATCTGATTTTGAATTCATATAGAGATATGTCAAATGGTCTTGTAGCCATGGATTGACAAGACTCCATTCTTGAAACCTTGGGATTCAAACATTTAATTAACCCTTTTTATTGCTAAAGATCTAAATAGGTTCATTACATTTATTAGCATTCAATAGAGATAGAGATTTATTTCTTAACATATTAGTTTGATGTTTATTCATGTTCTAATGCAAAGATGTTGGTAGATTAGTCTTGTTTAATCTCTAAGCATGATGGTGCATAGATTTTAGTTTATCTTTGTTTTAGGACTATTAGGTGTTAGTTATAATTCTCTTTGCATAGATATATAATTCTTACACACATTAGTAACTTTGAAAAGAGAGAAAAAATATAAAGCTACATGTCCGAGATGGTTATCAAGATAGGGAATTCCATTTTGATCATGATCAAGAATGAAATATGTCAAAGAAGCTAGCTAATGAGTGTCTTCATGTAAGTTAGGTATCAAAAGGAGTTGTGGAGTGACTTAATAATGAATATTTGGCATCCTTTCGTTTTCTCATGAATGTAACAATATGTTTAAGGTATGTTATAGGTGTGAGTTGTATTGAAAACAATATCAAGAATGTCATGTGAGAAATTTAATCATAGTTTCTCTGAGGGTGAGCTTGACAAACCTCTAAATACATGTATAGAGGCGGGGATAATAGGGTGAGTTACTATAAGAATCAAATAGATGCTTTATGATGAAAATAAGGCAGAAGTCACTAAACCGTTAACTCGATCTATGGAATTTGTGTTGATCCTTATCTATGACTTGTATAAAAGGTAAGTTCTTGAATTATTGTGTTTATGGTTAGATATTGATAGTATAGCTCTAGGGGGAGTTACAAGGTGACGTTTCATAGTGTTTTTGGCTTCTAGAGCATGGAGAAGTATTTCCAAGATGGATAGAGAATGATCTTTAGGGACACTAAGCCTAAAGGTTTGTATGGTAATGCTTGAAGGTAAAATTACATTTTGAGCTTGAACAAGACCTAAAAAGAGGTGTATTACTGAGATGAAGATTTTTTTTGGATAATACTAGTTCATGAGAAGTTGGCTTGCATGCTTTATCAGGTCCATGGATCATCATATTTTGTTGTTAAGACAAGAAAATGTAATTATAGTCCAAGGGGGAGCCATTTGAGAAAGTAAGTATGTTGTGTATATGTGGTTTGTCTTGAGGCTTCCATCAATTTTTCTGAAGGTGGTTTCCATCAATGAAAAAGGGGGAGATTGTTCACCATTGTGTGCTAGTATTTTCAGTGATACAAATTCTATTTATCACAAAGGGTGTGATGAGGTCATATGAGTCTCTATGAGGTGTTATTCAATGGTAAAACATAAAGTTTGATTAGTAGTGTTATGTTTGGTGATGTTCTAGAGATTGGTCCAATAGGTATGGTCATAGTTTGAGTCCTCCCAAGTTTAATGAAGTTTTTCATGAGGTCCATCATGATTGGTATGATGTGTCAAGAGTGTATAAGAGTCTTTATGTGGTCTATAAGGTCAATTCATGTGATTTCTTGGTGTGAAGGAGACATTCTAGGCCTACTTCTAGTCCTAGAGCTTGTAAAATGTTATGGTGATTTGATATTTAGATTTGATCAGTATTTTTGGAGCATGGTAGAACCATGGTGGAAGTGTATATGAGGCTTATGATGAGTTTTAGTTCAGTTATCATAGGCATAGTGTATGTATGAGGTCCTTGGGAAACAAGAAGGTAAAGACAAGACAAGTTGGCATAGGTAAGTCTTAATGGCTAGAGAATTTCAGACCTCTTTGAGTTACATGGTGAGTATGAAAAGTTAAAGGATGTTGTTATGATGCTTCATGAAAAGTTTGAGGTCACTAAATAATATTTTTCAAGATATGAATATTTTTGGCAAAACTAGGTTTTCCAGTGTGTGATTTTGAGGTAAATGTTGACATTCGATGTTCGTTGTTGATTGTATTTTTACATGGGACCATGTGGCTATTAGGCATGTTTTCCCATAGAGATAATAATATTTTCCAAAACTAATGAGGTGGTTTTATCCTCACACTTTTATGAATGATCGGTAAGAAGATAAGTCGTTTTAAAACCCTAGCTAAAAATGACTTGGAGGAAATTGAGTATAATGAACCAATTTTGATTTCTTTTGAAAATTTGACAATTTGAGGTTGTAGAGTGTTCAGATCACCCATTCATTCATTAAACCCTCCCCTCTTCCCATAATGGTTATCGAATGTGAAAATTTACTCTGAAAATGATTTGATTTCCTATATCTTTCTAGAAAGGTATATTAGATGATGCGATTGATATGGGCCCTACTCAAAATGCTAGTTTCTAAAGATGTTCATTTTGAGGAAAAGGTTCCCAAATAAGAAATCAAATAAATTAGCATATTTTTTATCCTAGTATTTTTATAGATATCCATGATAGTTTTAGATCATTTTTTAGATCCTAAATGGAAAAGTGTGCCCTATTTATGAAGACTGGTTTCGGGTAGTTTGGAGTAGTATGTGGTAAAATTTTGATTACAGAAGCTACATATGGAGTTAAGACTTGGTTTAATATTTTTTATGATCATGGTTTAGATACATTTTCAATGATATATCAAAAAATAAATTGATAAAGGATGAGAAATTTATGACCTATTCTTTGAAGGTCAAATCTGAAGGATGCTTAATTAAGCAGGGTCTTGAGTTGCTTCATGAGGTAAGGTGATAATTATGAGTTTTTAATTATTTTTTAATATTTATTAGTGCTTAGATAACATTTATAATGGTTTTAAATCCTTTTTTAATATTGGAAGTGATTTTGGAGGTGATGGAGTAAGTTGAGCTCAAGCTAGCTCTTGAGTCCTAGAAGCCTAAAGGAGTAGTTTCGAGCTAGAATCGTTGAAGATATTCCACTTATATTTGGAGGTAAATATAATGTTTTATAGAAATAAGATTCAAATATATTTCCAATGGTATATGTTTTGTTTCATTATTATGAGTTTTTATAGGTCATCCAACTCAATTTGTGAAGAAGAAGGTTTCTTGTTTTCAGGACATGATTGCTCTAGCTAGAAGATGGCGGTAGAATATGCATGAGATGGATTATATGATGATTGATAACATTTGGATAGTTAATAGGGATGAATTATGTTCCTATTTAATTATTTTATAGGTCTTAAAGGTGGCATAAAGGTTTCAAACTATTTGAGTTCCTAAAACTACTTTCTCGAGCATCTCACTTGGTGAAGAGGAAATTTGGTGTGGTTTTCATGTATGGATTTTTAATGAGATCTAGAAAGCGTGGATGTTATCTAAAGGTAAATTGATTCAAAATGAGTGGTTAAATTATTTATTTGAGGTGTTTTAGTATGAGATTGATTCCCAAAGGTGAATATTGGTTCTGAAAAGTTGTTTTGTGAAGGATATGAGCCTTCTTGTAGTGTTACAAATAATTTTATTGGTGAAAGATAATGTATGACTATTGATGATGTTTTAATGTCATATTTGACATGTGTGAGGAATTTTGGAGCTTTAATAATCATGGTGATGTTGTTGTTGATCTTTTATTAACCAAGTGAGGGGGTTTTGAGCTTGTTTAGTGTGTTTGAGCATGGTTGACCTACATGGGTCCATTATGAATTTTTTTATGAATGTATTGTTATGATTTTTAATATTTATTATTTGAGATAAATGTGCTAAAATTAATTACTTTATGTTTTTGAGATGAGAAGGGTATAAGATGAAGGAAAAATGCAACCTACTTGAGAGGGGGAAAGATGTTCTAAGGCATGAAATCATCACTTAAGATATTGAATTTTTTTATAAGAAGGTTATAAATCATATGTGAAAGTGTTTGAATCTAAATAAAGGCATGAAAATCCAAGTTTGAGAGAGTTGAATGAATGCTTGTTTGAAGAAGGTGTGTGAGCTTAATTAGTGATCTCCATCAGTTATGGTAGCAAAAAAATCAGATATATTCATCTACGATGGTTGATTTTGTGCTTGATCATATTACGGGGTCGTATCCTCCTTGTGGAGTTTTTGTTTCACTAAATTAGGGTCGGTGCTCCTTGTATGGCTGGTGCTCCTTATGAAGTTAGTGCTTCACTAAATCTCTTTTCTTTATGTAATATAAGCAGAGTTTCAATGGATTTTATTCCCTTGAGGGCTTCCCACTTAAATTTGGTATTCTTGTGTACTCTCTTTCTCTTTCCCTTGTGTATGTTTTATTCAATGCTTAAGTACACACATATGTGGTTAATATTTGATTGAATGGTTGCATGAATGATAATGAATGATGTATGGAAATGGAGTAAATTTTTAATAGACTGATTCACCCCCTCTCAATATCTTTTGCTTCCAACAAATTGAAGTAATTTTTATAAGATGGATTCAACCTCCCCCTATTATTCATTTTTCTTCCAATAATTTGTATCGAGCAAGGTCCTTGTGAAGCAAGTCTAATATCTTGGAGGACATCATTGAATACGAGTATAAAAGGGAGTATAGTTCAAGATGATGCAGGGACCTCTAGTAAAAATGAGAGCATGCCTAAAACCCTTGGGATTTGATATAGAATTCAACCTTTGATGTTTTCACTCCCATCTCTATGTTATCAACTAATGCAGCTAATGAAGATGACAAAGAAGATAAAATTAAAGGTAATGATTCGAGAGTGAAGATGATGGTATCAATTTTGACACATTGTTCATGATTGTGGTAAAAGGAAACAATTCAAGAGATAAGAACTAGATTGGTGTGGGTGATTCACATGAAGAAGATGAATAAATTGACTTCAAGGTAGAGTATGAAAATTCCTTAGAAGAGCTAAAGCTTCTAAATAAGAAGAATAAAAGGCTGAAAGAAACACTCAAGGAACATGAAATACAAATCATTCTTATAGAAAGGATACTAAGAAAGGAGGAAGAGAAGAATAAATAACTCAACAAGGATCTTGAAAATCATCTTGAGTTGACCACAACAAGTGTAGAAGCTAGAGAGGAGGTTTGTGCCAAGATGAGTAAATAATTGAAGAATTAAAAGAAGAGCTATAACTAGCCTCAAGAAAGATAAAGATGTACCAAAAAATTGAAAAGAGAACTTGTGATATTGATAATTTATTGAGAAATAAAATACCCTCTTATGACATACCAAGTTTTGGATTAAAGGAACAAACAAAGAAGGATGAGAAGAATGATGAGCCAAGTCAAGGACCTACTAAAGTCAAAAAGGACATCAAAGTTCACAAGAATGTCATAATACAACCAAATGCATTGAAGTTCTCAAGTAAGTTCACTTGTTATTATTACTCATGCAACATTTTTTTCATAGAGCTAGGGAATGTAGAAGGACAGTCATGAATGATCATCCATGGAGAGATAGTAGAAATGACCAAGAAAGAAATAACTTGTTATAACTTTTCTTGCCTCTAAACTTTTACACACATTCATGGACTTTTCTTGCCTCTAAAATTTTGTACACATGTATTAAAAAAATCTTAAACCTTTCATACATATGATAATATCTCAAAATATTCCCTCATATCTGAAAAAAAAATCTTCTCTAGTTTGCACTAATCCCCCATGCAAGACTAGCTCACAAAATAAGCTCAAATTTCACTTTTTATATGCAATTCTTCCTTCTAAAAAAATAATGTAAGTACTTCATTATAAATGTGAACCATGCATCATTGAAAAACATCTCATAACTTTTCCATGATAGATACAAGTGACCTAAGTACGTCGGCCTAGGAAAAATCCTTCATTTCATGATCCAAAATCACTTAAACACATGCATTGGGATGCCAAAAGTATCTTCATTCCAAAACCATGATTAGTCATGAACCCATATTCATAAAACATGAGTAATACATAATTTAAAATTTTAATATTTTTGTGATTTTCATCAGCCAATCATATTATATAATTTAATGGGGCCATTTCCTTTTGTAAATCTCAAAAAAGTTGTTTCTTGCACCCTTCAGCACCCTGGAAACTTCATCTGATCAAAAATCACTTATAATCAACAAAAATATTACATTTTACCACTAAAAAAAAAAAAATCATAACATGTAGAACACTTCAGAAATGTATAATTCATGAAACATCCTTCACTTCAAACCAAAATAACATTTGCCTTCACCATATCAACCTTCCAAAAACATTGTTTCCAAAGATTATCTCATAAAATAATTTATACATACATTAAAGACATCAAAATGGATTAATTTGACACAAAATTAATCCCTATTCACATTACAGGTGATAGGGATAATCACCGAATCCATCTCATGCTTCAATAAACATCAAACTTGCACAAACACATATGTTGTCTTGAACTGCCAAAAATCTTCTTGTTTAAAGAATGAACTGGAAACCCTATAAAATGACCTCATCATGAAGAAATCCATATATCACTAGAAATATCTCTAAATATAATTTCTAGTAAAACTTTAATCACCTCAAACCTCCACCTTTAGCTTAAGTTATGTTCGGTTTACTAGACCCTTCTATTTGAGATCCCAAACCGCCCGTTGACCACCAACCTATATGGTCCTAAAAACATGTACCTACATGAAAATTTCCTTAAACCTAATTTCACATCAATATCAACTCCCATACATCACACAACGAAAATTTATCCATTACCTTCTTTGGAGAACTTTTCGTTAGACTAAATCTCTTCAGAAACTTCCATTTTTAGGTGGGGCCCACATATGACCACATGCTCTATCCTACATTAATGGAAATTTTTAATAGTACTCTAGAACATAAAATCATAAATTTTTATGAACCAATAAAAACTGGGCTTCTACATGCACTTTTCTGCAAACTACTCCTAGCTAGGGTTTAGCTAGGGTTCAAACCACTTTACCTTCTTAATGATCGTTCATAAAAATGTGACAATAAAACCACCTAATTATTTTTGTGAAAGATTAATAACTGAACATATAATCTATGCCTAATATTTTAGGTCCCCATGCAAAGAATATAATTCACAATGAGCATTAGAATGTCAACTTTTGTTATAAAAACACACTGCAACTTACCCGATTTCACCAAAACTTACATATATTCAAAAATATTATCATAATGACTTAAAATTTGGAATGAAGCACCATGAAAACATCCTATAAATTTTAAAATTCACCACATATCCCAAATATTCTTGAAATTCTCCAGCCATTGCGACTTACCCATGTTAAACTGCTTGTTCTCAACGGTTTTCTTCCCAATGACCTCAAATGTGCACTAAATCACTAAATGTAGACCTATGAACACTCAAAAAACATCATATGTACCATTTTTTACCTCATGAAACACTCTAACTAGCTTGGGAGACCTTATAATGTGACTCAACACACTATACCATGCACTAGACAAAGTCTTCAAACTTAACAAACGACTTGATCAACATATACGACAAATTAATAACATCATAGGAAACTCATACATCACCATTACAACATTTTCCATCAATGGGGTTGAAATAAATGACAACACAACCACACAATTGCCAACAATCTCCTCATTTTTCATTAATGGCAACCATCATTTAGAAACATTGGTGATAACCAACAAGACACACACCTACATGACCTCAAAACCATGTTTCTGAGCTTCTCTCCCCATTTTCCATCTATGTCAAAGGCTATAATGAATCTTATTACATGAAATAATAACAATACATGACTCAAAAATGGCAATAAATTGACAATTTTGAATTACTTGCTCAAAATTCTCCCCCTAGGACTATATTCTCTCTCTTAAGACTCCAACAACAACAAATAAAGATCCTCTGGACTTGAAAAAGGATCCTCCTCACCGATACACCTCATCTTGTCATTAATTATTGTCTTACATCTCATTCTAGGCCTATATCATGCTCAAGAACTCAAAAAATTTCCTTTAGTATTATCATACCACAACTTAGGTCAAATGTCCCTAAACACCAATTTCACAATTAGAGACAAACTTCTCACAAACTCTAAATTCACATCAAGCATACAAAACTACCTTCAATTAGTAACCATATCTAACTAAAATCACAAAATTTGAGACTCATACCTTGAATCCAATCCTTGAAGAGGGGTTAAACACTTCACTATAGTCCTGAAGTAGATACACAATATTCTTTGTCTTTTTATACAAAACTTGTACTTACTTGGTCCAAAACATGCTTGCCCTTGAATTATACATGCAAATAAACATTTCACACTCTCTGTCACCTTATTTTCATTTTATATACTAGAATTTTGGCAAGAAAATTTGTCGAGTGGAAAAACTTGTGGATTTCTTTCCAATGCTCTGGGAATCTAAGTCCCTCTACTTAACCTGTAACTTCCATATATGCATGCATGAGTAAAGGTGGATTTTCTTAGTGGCCTTGTGGCCAGGGATCTAACAAGGGCACTCCACTGACCCTATGGCAAAGCTATCAATCTCTTGCTAGGGAAGACTTTGTCTGAAGAGTGGGAAAGGGGAGTGAGAAAAGAGGTAGGAGAACTAATGTTGCAGGTAGAAAATCAGATTCCTACACACACTAGTTAGAAATTTCATCACATGCACTTGAATTTAGAAGAAAACAAATATGTGTAACAACAACAAGACCAAATAACATTTAATGAGCAAAAAGTACCACTAAAATCCTCAGTCAAAAAAGCTAAAATTCCTTCTTCCTTTATTAAATCTCAAGCAAAAATTGTACATAGTATGAGAATGGAAGACATTGAGAATAGGGGAAAAGTGGCTAACTCTTTTCACTCACAAGTGAGAAAAATATATCTCATGAAATTACAAGAATACAACCAGCTAGAAGAATTTTAGAATTAGAACCCTTTGAAATGAAGAGCTCATTACAATTTATAAAAATCTGAATTGTCCTTTCACCTCCCCATATGACTCTTCATTTCCATATTCCTCTCACGACCTTTCATTTTCCATGAATTAAGTATAATTTTGAGAAAATACTTTTTACAAATTTAAAATAGGTCACTTAAGTGAATAGGATGAAATACAATGATGACACATAATGAAGAATTAGAATGGAGAGAGAAAGTAGAGAGGGAAAGAGAGGGAGAGGGAAGGGATGGAGGGGAAAACACTCCTCATGATAAAATACTTTGAATGCCTTAATGCAGCCATGAACTTTGAGCAGGGATTTCTACCACTGGTGATCTTCTACACTGATGAAGATTAATCACTTGAATAACTTTGAATCATTTTCCCAATCTAGTGATGACCGCAAACTCTATGATGCATGGACATCCTAGACCATATAATGAGTGTTTAGAAACATTGTTATGATGTTTACCACTGTAAGCTTGAGATGAACACATACAATGCCCATGATGACCCTCCTTGAAACTTTTTGATGAACCCTTTGACTTGTTGAAATTGTTATCACCAATTCACTTTGGATCACTCGGTTCCTTAAGTGATGAAGAATATTTTTAGAATATGAGCATGTGTTTTGCTATTCTTGGGGTATATCACCTATTTTTCTCTAGTTTCACCTTCTGAACCATCTACCATATTCCAACCTCCTTTATTCCTAAGATATTTTTATTTTTAGCACATTTCTATTTTTAGCAGGTTGTTATTTGGGGACCTGCTATTTTGGGAAGAAGTCATTTTCTATCTTACTTTCCATTTTACCCCTTTTCTTATTGTCCCAAGTGATTAAACTTGTAATTCAGTGGGACTCATCATTTATATCATGTGAGGAAGTATAACATATGATATTTTTAGTAAGTGGTGAAAATGACCTCTGTTTGCGATGGGAACAACTTTTTTTGGATTTGGCTCTTTGTCATGAACTTGTGCTCTAATTTTCATCATGATTCACTTTCTAGAAAGATTAGAAATGAAAAATGAAATATGTCTGGTAAGAGCTTCAGGTATGGAGCTACCAGGGCAGAATACTGATAAAAAATGAGTCCTTCATATCTCGATAAAATTAAAACTTCATCGTGTAAAACTAGTTTGAGATAAACTAGATTTTTTTGGAGACTCTTCCCTTTGAATTTTGGATGATTTCACCCACCGGATCTTCAGGAATTTGAAAATTTCTACAAAGAAGGAAGAATGATGATAAAAACATCACTCCATATCCCTAAAAAATAGGTACTTCATGGAGTGAAAACTAGTTCACTTGAAACTAGATTTTTCAACAATCGTTCCCTCCAATTTTCGTGTGATTTCGCCCACCAAAACCTTGAGAAGTGGAGAGGTAGCTCGCTAATTTTTTCCACTACTATGTCATGGCAGCCATTAATGGAGCTTGAAATTTTTAGGTCTAGTTTTTTTCTCCGTTCTCGCAATGAAATAAACTCCATTGCAATAGGTTTTTGCTTCTTGTCTCACTAGTGAAATTTCTCTTCAATCGATTGTCGGTTTGACGGGAAATTGAACTTTGTTCTTCGTGGAGCCGGAAGTGAAATTTATTCATTGTGAGAATTCCTTGCTGAAAACAAGAGGTTTTGATATTATTTTTAATGGCCTTCAAGATTGAAGAACTCATCAATAGAATTTTTGTCAATCCATGCACCGGTTTGTAAGATTTCTTCAAATTTCAATTTCATGGCAATGGGGATTTCCACTTTTCTTCTTCTTTTTCGCTCTTCACTTCTTCTTATTATCTTGATGAAATATTATTCTGAGACCTATGTATCATCATGTGGTAGAGGATTTCATTGATTTAGTGAATCATGTTTGATATTTGGCAATGGTGGAGTGGTGGTGAGAAGTTACAGAGAAAGTTACACAACAAGTTTTGCATGAAGGAGTTAGATGTTAGAAGTTAGAAGTAGAAGGAATTTTTAAAAATTTAAAATTATGCACAGAGAGGGATGGGTGCATTTCTTATTCCCTAACATCCCTTTCCTCAAAGGGGCATGAGGGAAATCAATTTACATGTTAAGCAAGAAGATGACATGTGGCGCGATCCGACAACAAGGAGTGAGAGCTCCAAAATTAGCTTTAAAGCACTAAGGGGCTGGAAGCGGGTCACATGGGTGACCAGAAGTCTATCCTAGGGGGATGGGAAAATTTTTCAAGGTTTTATTTCCTTGACCTATGAGGGATGTGAGGGACATCAAATTTCATGGTGATCCTAGAGCTGACATGTGGCGGAGATCCGATGGCAAGGAATTTGAGCTCCAAATTACACCCGAGGGCTGAACTGGCAATCTTGATGGTCGCATGGGATTCCAGAGGTCACATGGGTGTTAGGGGAAGTTTTCCAAGGTTGATTTCCTAACCCTCGCTTACGTTAGGGACAAAAATCCCACCAGGCTCTTAGAGATGACACATGTCCTCCCAAAATTTGGCTAACTCTCGAACTCGCTTTAAGAGGACAACTTGCGATGATGATAACTTGAGCTCCCGATGGACTTTCTCCAAAAACATTATATGATCTTGACTTTAAATTTCCTTTTAAATCCAATTGTGGGTGTCTCATGTATTTATTCTTCCATTTGATACTTAAAAATTGGAATTTTTATTTGGTACTCCACTTGTGCTCGAGAAAAATTCCTGCAGAACTAATTCTCCAAGGTTTTACGAAAAACATGATTTCACCATCTTGTAGGGATTGGAATTATCTTTCTAGAGATGTTTAGTTTTTCTCCTAACTTCGCTTCATAGCTCCTTAATCACCTTCCAAATATTACCGCTTTTTTTGGCATGTGCACCGCCAAGGCTTGTGAACCCTAATTTTGGCGAAACTACCCCAACTTCTCCGAGCCCTTCCACAATCTTCCTAAATCACTTCAATGATTTTCCAAGACCTTTGAATCACCTCCACATCTATTTTGGATTTTTTTCTTCTCCATGGGGTTTCTCCCACCCTAGGAATTCCAAAGTGATAGCCCTTCCCATGACTACACGTAGCTTGTAACTTTAAATTAACTCATAAAATCACCTAAAGGGAATGAATGGAGTGACTGATAGGTTCGAGTGTCTTGGAATGATAGAACTTGAAAAAATTAACACAGGGGTATAGTTTTCATACTCGAAATTGTTAATTTCCTTGTTAAACATTTGCATAACAACATAGAACAAGCTCAAAACTATACCCCGGTCTTAAAGTATTTTCTCATAATTATACCTTACAACCTTCACTTGAATTTGGACTATATTTATCTTGTCAAACATATCTTACAGTCTTGAGAAATCACTCAATTTGAAACTTTAAAAACTTTGTATATTTACCTTTCATCTCAAACATCCGGATACATATTCTTTGACCACCATGAACTATATGAATCCCTAAAACTCTATGTGTCACCTCTTTTTGACACCAAACATGATCGGGCAAACCTTGAACTATCGCATGACATAATGCTGCAACAAACTCCCTCTACACTCCTCATGTAAAAACTTAGGAAGATTGAGTAACATTTGAGACACCATCCATCATAATTATGCAAGCTCAAGACTTTCATGACTACATTTGTAGTGCCTGTTTCAACAACCACTTGAGACCAAAGAAACAACCTAGGGTTAGCTAGAAAATTAAGGGATAATTTTTTTTTGATTTGAAGTGTCTACAACTAAGTTGCAAGACATCAATTTTCACTAATAGGTTCTAGAACAAAACCTATTTACCAAAACACAAGTTTCCTTTATTAACTTATAACAAGTTTACAAGGTTCAAATTTTAGGGTTACATGTTTTAGTTAGGTTCAAGGAGTAATCTTACCCCCATGCCTACTCTCTAACAGCTCGAGCTTCAACTATATTTTTCTTATACTTAATTCTTCCAAAATTTCCCTAAACCATTCCCAATAGATAGGAAATTTTCTCACCTTTCCTGATATAAAGAAGTCCTCCTAACTCCTTAGGGAACTCAAGATATGGTCCGGCGAGTTTGGGGATCAAATTTTCCCAGAGGGACACATGGCAAGAGGAGGGGGAGTGCACCTTGGTGGGTTGGCGGGTTACGGGGCAGCATTGGGAAATTTTCCCAATGCATGGCTCAAAGTTACAAAGTGTTCCGCACCTTTGCGGATCCCGGGGGACACATGTCAGTCCTGGAACCGAGGGGGAAAAGGGGTGAGGAGTTTGGTGGAGCGGCAGATTTTTTGGCGTACTGCGCTTGATAGGGGAAAAAAGGGAAGAAAGGATGCATGGGTCTCAGTGCACCCATGGAAGAAGGGAATCCAAGGAGAAGGCAAAGTTATGGGTCACGGAGGAAAATTAAAAATTTTCCAAAGTCAAATCAATAAAACATAAAGGTCTCCGCCTCCCACCTTTACCTCAAAGTGCCACATGGCATGCACCCATTGGCCATGGGCCAGCGGTCACAAGGATAATTTTTCCCAACAATTTTAAAATATTAAGTTCAAAGGAAAGCACGCCTCCATCATAGCCACAGGGGACATGTGGTGCCCTCTCGATTGTCATGGGGCCGGCGGGAGGAAAGATGAAAATTTTCCCGATGTCAAAATTTTAAAAGATAAGTTTAAAATTTGCAAAGAGTCCACCTATCCACCGTGCCACGTGGCAGCATGTGATTGGCTGTGGGCGGCGGGGTTGCGGGGAAAATGGGAAAATTTTCCCAAGGCAAAAATTTTCAAAGGGGATAAGTTTAAAAAAATTGGTCCCCCTCCCAGGGTGCCATGTGGTAGGCCCCGATTGGTTGCGGGATGGCGGGGCCGTGGACTTTTTTGGGAAATTTTTCCAAAGTTAAAATTTAAATTTTTCTATAGTTAAATTAAATTTTATTACATTTTGAATGCCAATTTGAAGTAAAACTTCAAATGGCCATAACTTTTGATAGGAAGCTCAGATTTGGGAAAACGAGGACTTTTCGAAAGCTCTCGATGCCCTATTTGTACAAGAGTCATCAATTTTAGAATTTGATGAAGTTTAAAGGGTCAATTTTATGAAATCAATCTGTAAGATTTTAATATGTGAACTGGACAGTTTTCAACTTCATATTTTGGTTAAATTAGAACTCCTTCACTCAACATGTCAAAAAGACATGGAGGATCAATCTAGGGAGGGTTTAGAGTGTTTTAGGGAAGTCAATTTATCCAATTTGTTCAAGGTTGCATTTTTCTAGCAATAGACGGAAAAATGACTGTGCAAGCTCCGAATTGAAATTCATTAAGTTTTGGAGATTCATTCTTGACTGTTGTAGTGAATTTGAGTTCCTTAGGTATTAATAAGTCTAAATTTCAATGTTTCATAACTTATTGTTTAGTGCAAGTATGAACTGTTCATTTTTATTAAAATATGAATTGTCAGGATGAAGTATATTATAGTGAATTGTTTCTTTTAATTGGAAAATAGATTTTTCATTTAAATGTGCGTATGATTCCTAACTTAGTCAAATAAATTTCTTATTAAATCATCCATCCAATTCTAAATGAAACTACATTTCTGATTTCAGTTTTAATATACATTTTGCAAGGAAAATAACATTGACTTTCATTCCATATGCATTCTTCTTTCAACATTCCAAACAGAGGTTTCTCATTGCAAGTAAAACTCAGATTTCCAATGGAGAAGATAGCATATGAACAAGGTAAAACACTTTTGAGAAAGGAATGCAATCCTTCATTGATCATCAATACAATTTTTCTACTTTCCTTTCTATTTGATTTCAAACTACAGTTCACAAAATACATCATACAATGCATGTAATATTATTTACATTTCTTTTCCAAAATCAAGAACACATATGACTCTCCTTCACATTTCTCAATCCAAATTTAATCTTCCATCTACATTACAACAACTTCACATCACAATTACTATACATCTCATCCACTCAAGGTGGGAAAGGTTACATTGAATTTGCTCAAGAGAATGGAACGGTCAAAGTGTATTCTTCTTTCTTCAAAACAACAAAGATGCTAGTTCTCCATCTTTTCATCTTTGATCACAACAAGGAAGGGGGAAAGGAAACACTCTCCACCCAACCAAGACATCCAATGAGAAGGGAGAAGCCATCCTTCCTCATTGGCCCCCGAGCCCCAACCATATTGAAATAAAGAATGAGAGACAACTCATGGAAATAATGGCTTCTACCATAAACAAGCAACATTATTTTCACATGCATAAAACAATAAAATACATAGTCCAAACAAGACAACAGTTCCCAACTACATTTGAAATTATTCATACAACACATAGGCTTGATCAAGCAAGCCAACAAGAGCAAGAACTATGGGGAACTCCTTATGCCTCCCAATTTGGAATTGGGCATCCACCAAAAATCATACCGCCATTAAACACATCAAATCCCATAAACCTTATATCTCCCAACCCCTCCTTATGCCCCCAAAGTTTATCCCTTATGCCCCCCAAGAGTAAGAAATGCAAGCAGTTTCTTTTCCAAGGTGGATCCCAATCCAAAACTCCCTCCATAATAGAACTAGTGCCATTGGCAATCCCTTATGCCCCCCATATGAAATCCCCATAGTCTTCTCCTACACCATGCCCTAAGAAATCTACCCAACCAGCCAAGAACACAAACACAACACCATATAAACATGCATGCAAGAGAAGGAAAACAATTAAAACACAGCTCAAGATGCCTACCTCTCCATAATGGAGTTTGTTCCAAGATCCACAAGCTTTCTAACTATCAAATTGTAGTCTAAAACCAGCAATGTCCAAGCATGCAATCACTCCAAACTTCCTCCACAAACAAGCTCCAAAAACAACAAGCAAAAATGTGCCCCCAAGAGGAATGAACAAAGTTCCAACAACCATAAACAAGCAAGGAGTTTCACTTTTATAGGAGAGGGAAGAGAAGAGGATGATGTGGATCCATGTGGGATGCCACATCATTCTTCCTCAACCCCAAGAGGAAATTCAACATCCTTCACCAAATCACAATAAATAAAATGACAAAATGACTTACACACTCCAAAATGGCCCATACTCCAAAAGGACTGAATTAAAAATATGTAAGGGAAGTGCAATTAAAACTTACAAATTGTCACTTCAAAATGCAATAAAAATGCCTAAATTCAACTCCCAAACTATAGGCATGGTTGGTGGATCATTTGAAGAGGTGTGGGTAAGCCTCCAAATTTGGCCTCCAAGGACAAATTTGAATTCCAAAGGAGATGGAGTGTTAAACCTTCCAAAATCATCATCTTACGTACTCTTACATATTTCTTACACATTAACTTACACACTCTTCCAACATTAATATATAAAGACAACAAATTTATTAATTGCATTCCACATCCCAATTTAATTTAAATAAAATTTAACTATATGACCTCTCTCATTAATCTACCACATTTAAATTAATTAAAAGAAAGAACACATCACTAATAAAACACATACAACAATAATAAAAAGTAACCACATTAATAAAATATACAAACCCATGGTCACATTTAAAGGTGATCCCCCCATGGAAATCCCTAACAAAACAACACACACAAAACACGTTGCCATGGTGACCATGTTGAATTCACCTAGAATTCCATTTTGGTTGGTCTCCGATCCCCCGATGTTTTGTTGTGATATATTTAACCTGCAAAATACAAATACCTCCTTCGGCCTCGTGGCCATATCAGAACGTCCAAAATGAATATATAAAATAATCACAAAATCATCTAAGTATGTGAATCACAACAACATCAAGGCAATTTAACAAAATCACTCACAATATGTATCAGCAACATCAAAGTAACAACTATATCATTTGTAAATTTATTCAGCAATTATATCATCATCAAATAATTTCCTTTTCTAGGTTTACTCATAATCTCCAAAAATCACTTGTCCGAATAACTTCCATTAAACATCCATGTCAATAGTATATCATCATCCACATATGAGTGTCTCTAATAATCACCATGCATTATATATAATCAGATTCAACAATAATCCAGGATTTGACATCTAACACCATACTAAATCAAAACTATTAAAATGTTCATCATATAGTCTACAGTATCATGATCGGTAATAAAAGGTGCCAAAGGGAAGTGGGCACTACAACATTAAAACTCAAAATACTACTACATACCTGTATATTAACACTTCTTCCTTTCACAAGACTCTATCCAAGTAACTCATACCTTGCAATTGGCATTTGAGCATTCTTCACACATCTTGACAAAGCTTGCTAAAAACATTTTCAAAAATTTGGATTCTTTTGGACAGAGAAAACCATATGAGCACTTCTAACCGCCATAGATTCCTTTGGTATGACCCATGATACATACCTTTGACTAATTTCTGATATGGAATCATGACTAGAACAACCATTCCTTTTTGTTTAAACTCAGAACATCACTACAACATACCTTCAGCTGGAGTTATTTATATTCTCTATTTTCTAAGAACTATCCTTAACAATCTTTGCTACACAACCTTCATAATTACATATTCTCATTTGTATTATACCTTGCAATCGTCCTCTTCCATCCAAGTTCCATATTCACAAGCTCGAATGTTGTTATAAGTCTTACTAAGTCATTCATGGATTAAGAAGCCCTGATTTCATAAGTTTAGTCACTTATTTATTCTCAAACATTGTAGCATTGTTCATTCAACCCTTAACATCTCAAAGTTATGACAAAAAACCATCATATTACAGACTTTCTAGCATGATTCATGGTAATACTCATCACCAAGGGCATTAATAACATAGTTATACATCATATATTCCTAATAATACATTTTATGTTGTTTAGAATTGTGGCATGCATGTAAACTAGCTTCATGGACCTCCACAATCTACTAGCTTAGTATCTTCACGCTTTGATCACTATGATAGTGACACAACCACTCTATCCACTTCCAAATATTTTGGCTTGTCTTCAAGTTAGAATTACCTCCTTGTATTGCCTTTGTCACTTCTTCAATCCCGAAGCTTACCTTCTCATTCCTCCAAGATCAACATACCCTCATAGCTCATCAATGAATTCCTGTAATAAGTTGTACCTCAAAATTTTTATAGAAGAAGCCACATATTGTGCTTCATGCCCATATTTTATTTGAAGTATTGTATTAAGACCATTACAGGACCTTTGAGCCAAATAAGGCCTTTAATTTACTATGGAGATCAGGTTTCTAGATCACTTAGAATAACATATTTGACTTTACACCTTTAATTATAGTCTTTATAGACATCTTGTACACTTTTTCAAATCACTCTTACTTAGTACTTATGCACAGTCATATTGAGATCACTATCCATACTTGAAAATCCATCTTAGAGATAAATCATTTTCAACTAATATCATTATACATGACCTCCATGACCCTTAAAGAAACATTCCCATATCTCATAAATTTGTACCTTACCCTAGGTCAAGGAAACCATGTAAAGACCATCTCAATGATTGTAACATCCTTCTATGGACCTTGTAGAGATCACATAAATCATTTGAATGAATCCTCTTAACCTTGTCACTCTTAAGTCTCTCGACCTTATGATGAGATTCACTCTCTTCACATATCAAACACCTAACATACTATTCTTATGCATAATACTAATTGAAGACATTTGATGATCATGTATAGTTGAGATATAGACCGAGTGCACATACTTACTTTAAAAATCACTGTACATGCTTGTAATGCATAGTCAAGATGTAACATCCTTACAAACTAAATTCATTCATCAACCTTAAATTGAAGTCCATTGATCTTCCACCGAATCAATAACTCGAGAGAACAAAGTACAGTCTTTTTGATCAACATTTGAAGCATTAGAAAAACCCCATACTCCCATATACACTGCAAGTGATCATTATGAGTTATAATAGAGTTTCATGTTCAAACACTTGACTCAAGCTTTAAATACAATGACATCATTAAAAAAATCTTTAGCCATAGTTCACTTACCATCTTTTGAGTAGACAGAAACACATTATTACTTGTGAAAGACATTATACCGATAACAATGACTCTTTCAACCAAAGATACAAACCACATTGTCTCAAGAAACTGATCTTGAATATAAATCTAGGTATCAATACCATTTTACTACCATTACTACACTCGTCACCTTAAAAGTGAATTTTTTAATATTTACTTTGAAGTTATCCACTAGTTCATAACAATGTAATACCTCTTTGAAGCTTGCTTCAAGGCCTAGAGCACATATACTCAACCTTGAGAGATTCAACAAGAACACCGACACTCCTTAAGCTTCATCTTTACATGCTTCTTAGCTCCATGAATTATTTCACAAGACCTTGAAGATAATAAGACAAAATTATAAACCTACAATCAAAGAATATACAAAGAATACATGGTTCATCAACATTTACATCTATGAGAAACAAAACATCTTCACAAATGAGAAATATTCCTTCATTACTTAGTAGCATCAAAACCTTTAGTACTACTACTAAAACCTTTAGTACTAGCTTTTGCTTCCTCACTATCATTCTAAGTTTAGACACACTTCAATTTTCTTATGGTTTTCTCTGCAGACCTTATGACCTCCAACTTTCCACAATCCTACATATTTTTGCATGAGCTACTGATTTGACTAATCATGATATGACAAGCTTTTTAAGGATATACACTCACATCCACATACTTTCACTTTTGACTCGAGGAACAATACATGCTTGAAAAATAAGATACTTCTATGATACACCATTAGACATTCTTGGAAAACACAAATATGAATTTGAATGAAGCTAGGAGAATCGAACAAGAATTCAAGATACATCATATGGATTGAAAATACTTTTGAATTACAAATAACACTTCATGATGTGTCAAACTGACTTTCATGACTTAAGAGCACGTAACTACTCACAACACTATTATAAACATATTAACATAAGTGCAACATGATTGAGCTCAAAGAATTGACTTACTATGATATCTTCAAACTCAGATTGAACATGACAACTTGATGACCTACAATGACCTTATGCTGATTTAGATAGTAATATACAACAAGAACTCACAAACATTCCTTTGAAATATGCACAATGATAGTTCGAGACTCCTTAACAAACTAGATCATGACTTAGACTTAGATACCTTACATATGACAAGGACTCATATGACTAAATCTCATATTTTGAACACTTAGACTCCTTCCACTTTTCAAATGACCTATGGCCTCTTTGTTTGAACAAGAATAAACACTTATAACACACAAATACATACCTTTCATGATGAAATGGTAAATTTTTATCTTTAGGATCACTTAAGAGTGTCTTTCCTTTCTTATCTTGCTTATCCATAGTGATTTTCTTCCCATGGCTTTTCATATAAGAATCATGGACTTCTCTTATTTCATCCTGTCTTGTGCTCAAGTAAAGAGAATCATAACTCATATGAACTTCTTCCATACCAGCTCATGGATAATCTTCATTCTCATCTTGTATAGCATATTTTCCTTCCTCTTTAGGGTTTTTATCTTCTTCATTTCCATCTTTAGGGAATCTTTCCTTGCAATCAACATATAAACTTGTTTTCCTTATTCACAAGATCTA
Source organism: Taxus wallichiana var. yunnanensis (assembly GCA_018340775.1). Classification (NCBI taxonomy): domain Eukaryota; kingdom Viridiplantae; phylum Streptophyta; class Pinopsida; order Cupressales; family Taxaceae; genus Taxus; species Taxus wallichiana. The sequence goes on along the minus strand of CM031242.1, from coordinate 818,195,769 downwards.
CCATCACTTAAATTTGTAGGAGAAGGATTACATACCTCATATATGGACTACCATATGTCAAACCCTACGGGTTTCAAAAAACCCTCATTCTGATCAATGGATTCATTTGACCATCTTCCACTTTGGGGCCATATTCTTCATGATCATCATCATCTTCTTCACATGAATTTCTCCTCAATTCTTCAAATATTTTTAGTTTTGCATTTGCGTCCTCCACTTCAATTAAAATACTCTTCACCTTTTCTCTTGTGGATCTAAACTCCTTTCTTTCATCTATATCCACTTGTGCTTCTACGATCTCCTTCAAGTGATGAAACTTTCTTCTCAAGGACCTGTTCTAAAACTAATTATTGGAAGCACAAGGACTGAGAGGGGGTGGTGAATCAGTCATACAACAATTACAACTTCATTTTCCATTTCTTAGATTCATCATTTAACTTAACCATTCAATATCCATAAACCATGTAAACTTATTATGTGTGCAATAAATAATCACATGTGTAATAATCAAAAGAGAGAACACAAGATACCAAATATAAGTGGGAAACCCTCAAGGGGAAGAAAACCCACTAAAACCATTGATTATATCACTCAAAGAAAGGACTTTCAAGAATACTACAAATCCTACAAGATTTTTTTAGTGAAGCACCAACCCCACAAGGAGCACCAAACCCTAAACCTTTGTTGATATTACACACAAAAAGGGACTCAAGTGAATACTGCGCATCACAAGATATTTCTTTAGTGAGGCACCAATGCCACAAGGAGCACCAACCCCTAAACCCTTGTTGATGTGACTCACAACAAGAGACTCCAATGAGTATGACTCATCATAAGGTATTTTTAGAAGTATTACCACCGAGAATATGTTGATACCACAACCGATATTGATCCCAAAATTCCTTCAAAATCTATTTCAAGGAAACCTTCTTCAACTAGCTCTCTCTAGGTATTCATGGACTTACCTTACCTCTAAAATATTTCACACATTTCTTCAAAAAATATTCAACCTATCGTGCATCCGATCATATCTCAAAATCTTCCAACATACCTACAAACAAATCTTCTCTAGGTCGCACTACTCCCCCATGAATGACTACCTCACCAAATGAGCCCAAAATTCACTTTTATATGTAATTATTCCTTCCAACCTAAAGGAAGTCAAGATTATTATCTAATTTTCCCCCAAGGTAAATTGGACAATAAGTACTTAATAGGACTAGACATTAGACATAGCCCTAAGGATGGAATTTGGTTACAAGAGCTTTCTATGGGTCTCGTGGAGCACATTCATGCAATTCTAGAGTGAAAATCATAATTGAGGAATTTTTCCTCTTATAGGATTTGACCCTTAAGATCACTTTAAAAAATGATGAAATGCAAGCCCCATGGGCCCACAACCAGCCAAAACCATCAAAATTGAAGGAAGAATGTGTTGAGCCTCAAAACCTCTTGCATGCACTCCCATTCAAGCCTTCGACACAAAATAATTCAAAACTTGCTAATTTGAGAGCTCTGGGGTCAAAAAAATCACATTTGAACCTTATAGAGGCCACCGAGCTAAAAAGAGCTCGGCGAGTGGGCTAGGCATTGCGAGGGTGAGTCAGAGGATATCTCTCTGAGTAGCTTGGAAGGCTACTTGGTGAGCTGAGTTTCAAGGATGGTCTGTCGAGCTCTTTGTAGGGGTTGGTGCAAGGGAACTAGCTCAGGTGAGTTGAGGTGGGTGAATCGTTGGGTAGAGCCCATTTGGGTTGGAGACCGAGCCATGAGTGAGTCAGGGAAGCAAAAGACACCGACTCGAAAAGTCTAAGGATAGCTAGTGGTGATTCAGACAGAAATGCAAATTGACAATTTCAGCCAAGAAAGCATGAGATTTTCTCACGATCTCACTTTGTGGTTTTGAGGGCTAGGTGGGTAGTTCAAAATTGAGTTCAAGCTCATGAATGAGAAGCTTATGGGAATATGGTATTAGTGGGTCCTATATGTGCATTGGCATGGAGACATCAAGATCGATCGAAGGCCGAGTTGAATAAAGTCACCCATGAGCACCAATTTAACTCAACACGGGTGCAACGAGTAGTAGTGTGGTAAGAGGAGCTCAAGATCGAAAGTGAAGGATCGGATGACAAATTTATCAAGGGCTAGGAAAGATGGTGATGTAGGGAAGGAAGGCTCGGGTTTAGTTGATTGAGTCACTAAGATGGAGGTCAATGAGGGGCTAACTTGGATGGGAGACGTAGAAGGAGGTGTTAGTGCTCAATTTGATCTAACCCTTTTTCCAATGCATGCCTTCGAAAATTTCCTTTGATTTGGTTTGTAAATGTTTTAAAAATGTATGCTTGAAAGATGTAATCATGTTTAATGCGAACAAAATCTTGTGCTTAAGTTGTGAATCCTCTTTTTGATCAATGAATGTGACAACCATGTTTTTTCTATGAAATACTTGGGAAAACATTGTTAAAAGATCATGTTTAACTTTGAAAATCCTCCATGTGTATCGTCCTTTAGAAATTCATTTCAAATTTCATATTTTATTTTGCACCCAAGATACGTGGCGTGTTTCCATTGGTTGTGTTGCGGCAGGCTTAGTTTTTAAAATTACACTATTCATATAATAAATACGGTTAAAACCTAGCCCCGGATCCTCGATGAATGTTTCCATGAATATTCAAATCAAAGGATGAAAAAGGATAATTTAACCCCACTCCCGAAAAGGAATCTATGTCAGAATAAGATTGGAGAGGGGAATTGGACATATAATCTATTTTTACAATAACGATCCGATGGAGTGCAAAGTGCAATAAAACCTCTGAGGCCCACCAAGGACATGTGTCATGTTCTCAATAAAATTCAAAGACATGGGGTTTCAGGTCAACTTAGTAGTTGTGCATACCATTCATCGGTTGTGCTTACAAAAAGCACCATGGGTAATTCAAAGGAAGTACCTTCAATTTCTTCACGTTCGCCTCATACTTGTTTTCTCTGCAATCAATTGGCACATGCCTATTCCTCGTGCCACTTGGTAGGTATGATTTCCAAGTCATATTCTTGGAATTTGGTTATCCAATTACCTGTTGACTACCCAACTCTTGTTGGGTCAAAATGGATTTAACTGCGGTATTAAGAACTAGAACAAGAGTGTGAGAACTCAAGACATAATACCTGAAATGTTTCACTACTCTCACCACTGCATAAGCATGCTTTTCAATTTGTGACATCTTAAATTCATGTTCCTTTAGTGGGAAGCTCATGAAGTCAATGGGAGCTTCAATTCCCTCTTCGTTCTCCTACATCAGGATAGCTGATACTATATGTGCGGAGGCATAGTTATACATGATGAAATCCTTCTTGAAGTCCTGGGCATACCGAATAAGAGCATGGGCAATAGCTCTCTTAACTTCTTTGAAAGAAAGCTTCCCTTCAGGGCTCCATCAAAATGGATTTTTACCTTTCATCATCCCAAGGATATACTTGGTTTTGTTGGCAAAATCAGGTACGAATATTCTTAGGAAAATGACCTTTCTAAAAAGGAATGCACCCTAGTTTTGCTTGTAGGAAGGGTAAGACTTTGGATGGCCTTAACCCGCTTTGGGTTGATCTTGGTTCCTTCTTTAGTCATGATGTGACCCAAAGAACTTCCCTTATATTACTCCAAACATGGAATTTTTAGGATTTAACGACATCCCATGACACCTTCACCTTAAGAGTACTGCTACTCTAGGTGATCATAATGATCACTTCACTTCTTAGAGAAGACTGCACAAGTCATCTAGATATAAAACTATGAATTTTCCCATCAAATCTCTAAAATATATGTCCATGGCTCTTTAGAATGTGGCTCCAGCGTTAATCAAACCGAAAGGCATCCTCCTGTAAGAAAATTTCCCCCATGGGGTAGTGAATGTTATTTTATGTTGATCCTCAATGCCCACCTCAACCCGATTGTACTTACCCCGAAAATCATCAAGCATGGATAACATTTCTAATCGGTGGCGATCTACAATACTTGATCCATAATAGGAAATGGGTAATTATATTTCAACGAAGAATGATTAAGGTTCCGAAATTCAACACAAATCCAGATCTCGTCATTCTTATTTCTAACGAGGACGATGTTAGCAGCCTTCGTAGAATGATGAATTGGAAAAATAATCCTTACATCTAACATCTTTTAGATTTCCGCATGGATAGTCCCCGAGATCTTCAAGTTGTAATGCTTCTACTTTTGGGTAGGTTTTGACATCAGGTTTCAAAGGAATGCTATGTTGCACATCCTTGGGTTTGAAAGACTTCAAATCCGCATAGGACCATGCCAAGACGTCCATATATCTCTTCAGGAGTGAAGTGAATTTTCCTATCTCCTCGTGAGAACAACATTTTCTAGATGTTTACCATCCATGGTTGGTCAACACAACCTAGATTAACTTGATCCACTTCTAAAAAGGAGGTTCCTTCGGTTTACCTCTTATTCTAAATAAAACGACCATGTTTGTCAAACAGACCTTCCAAAGAAACCAATCCTTTCGAGAATCTTATTGCCTTTGAGATGGATGAATTCACCGTCAATTTCTTGATATGAATTCGAGATGAACTCACGGAAATATGATTCTGATCCTTCAAAATAAAGTTCACTGAAATTATCATCTTTCTCAAGAAAAGATAATAATTGTTGATCATCATTGAACACTTTCCAGTTTATGAATTATCTGGAACACTTGGACAATACACAATCTCAATAGTATATGTGTCCTGCTTGAACTATGGGTGAGGAAGGAGAAGAGATGTAGACACGGCTAAGGAATCAGCTTTATCATTATAATCTCTCAAAGAAAAAGCATCAAAGCATTCTATGTTGTCCCACACCTTGTTCCTGTAATGCCTTAGGTGATCATTTTTCACCTGGTAGATTCCCCTTACTTGATTCACAATCAATTTGGCATCTCCTTGCACTTTGAGATTTTGGATTCCTTTTTTCCTTTCCATTTCTAATCCTAATAACAAAGCTTTGTATTCGGATGTGTTATTATTATTATCAAACTATAGCTTGAAAGAGGAGGGAAAAATCTCAAAATCTAGAGATATAAGAACCACGCCATGCAAGGTTCGACCCGAAGTTGAACAGCTCCCGTCGAAATTGAGGGTCCAAACAACATTAGGATCTTCTTCCTTGACTTCAACAGAAGGCACCTCAGATGTCATGAAATAATTACCAAAACCTACATCTTCAAAGAGAATTTGAGCCTTGGGATCATCGATTTAGTAATCGATATTTTGCTTGTGCTTCGGGATGAAGGACACGAGGAACTCCATTTACTAGAATTTTCACTTTGGTCCAGTCCATATTGATTTCTCCTTCGACATTCTTGTAAAAACCTCTTCCTAGAGAATATCATACGCACTGGAATATCAACAACCAAGATAGTCATTTTTATTCTCTTTTCCTAGAATACAACAATGCAACCGTGCATCTTTGATTTATCCAATCAAGTGCACTTTTTTAGTTTCCATGGAATAACACCTCCCATAATATTTATTCAAGGTAAGTCCAAGGGAATGGGCTACTTTAGTGGGCATTATGTTATCGGATGCTCTGAGTCAATTATGCAATTCTTGAGTTTAAAATTGTTTATAAGTAAGGACAAATAAAATGGTTCAATTTTTCCCGAAGAAGAAGCAGAGGTCATATTACTCGAGGTAAAGGCTGAGGGGGGATAGGAAAAATACCTTTCAAGAAGGAGGGATAATAGCCTTGCTTCTAATGAATTTGGCAAGTTTCTCAAATTGCTTAGGGTTTGACTGAAGATACTCGGCTTCTGACATTTGGATCTTAGTCTTCTTTGCGTGATCGATAATGTCAAAAGTGGTATATGAAGGAATGATGGTGGGCTCAGCTCTAGTTACACTAGTCTGAGCCGAGGTATTGGTCTTGAAGGTAGGAGAAAAAGAGTTAGAAGATGAAGTTACCTTTTTATTTGTCTCCTTTTTAGTTTGTGTTGAGATAGGAGAGCCTCTTTTAGCCATAACTACGGGAGCTTCTTTACTTTTCTCCTTAGAGCCTTCAACCGACTTTCTGGGGTTCTGTGACTGAGATCGAGTGAAGACTGCAAATGATTTTCCATCATGGTCATGTTCATCTTCATCATATTCCAAGTACCCAATGCTGGAGTCGTCAGCTGAATCATCAAAAGACTCATCAACATATCCTGAAGCTTCAAAACCTCATGAGAGTCTTGATCTTCTGGTTCTTCATCCTCCTCAATTATTTCTACTATTGTGTTAATGGGAGGAGCTTCAATGGCTAACCTGGTGGGAGTAGGAATCAACCGATTCCTGTCTCTCACGGGAGCACCATTGGTATTATTGAAATTCCATCTAGGAATATCCCGATAAGGAACGTTGGCCACTTGTTGAGACATTTGTTTCTTCAAAGTGATCAAATCATTGGCCATCCTTTGAATCATAGGATCAGTAGTACTCTGAGAATAACTCTAATTTTTAGGTTTAGATGACTCTCTTCTGATCTTTCTAGCCAGAATAAGATCATCTTCTATTTCAATGGTAGTAGCTTGAGCAGTAGATAAATCAGGGATAACCGACCTTCTTAATAAGAAGCTCACCTCAGGAGGTTGAGCGTTGATGAAGAAACACTTTTGATTTTTGAAAGTGGGAACGACTAGATCTAGAATCTTACGAATCAGCTTGTTAAATTTGGCTGTGAAATCCTGCATGGGTTCGTAAGACTCCTTCTTCATATGCGTGAGTTTTGCTAACAAAGCATGAGAATCCTCATCTGGTTTGAAAATTACTTCAAATATGGATCTCATGGTAGCCCATTTGGTAATGCATGCATTTGGAAGATGGTAAAACCATTTTACCGATACGCCATGCAATGATTCAACGAAGAGTTGAATAGAGACATCTTAATGAGCAACCCCAAGGATGCTTTGCATGCAAAAAGAATGAAGCAATGTGTTCATCGAGATGCTACTTTCCATCTCCATTGAACTTAGGAATATTATTTTGTGATCTATGTGGTAGATCATGCCATGACAGGTAACGGAAAGATGACCAATAATCGCACCCCAAGGCACGGGTTGTGCTACCATCCTTCTAAATGAAGTGCATACATGAATCCGAGTGTCGACAAAAATAGTGCCTGCACTTTACGAAGCTTCTGGTCCCATGAAACTTGAGCTCTTTGGATAGGTGAATAACTTCTTGCTCACTAGATGCAACATTGTTAGGGGAAAGTCTAAAATGGTGTTATTACAGCAGATCAAAGAATGGATCAATTTCACCTTGGGCTCGACTTGACCGAGTGAAGATCTTTCCGCCACTTGAACTATAAAATGGATCTTCTTGAAAATAAGGCAAATATGGATTCACCGTACACCAATAGGATAAGCTTAGTCTTATCAATCAATCAATCTGTATTCCCAGCGGAGGTACCAAAATCTGTTGGTTGGATATTTTGTCAAGCCAAAATATGAGGTTCAACCATAGTACATGGGATCAAATCCCTCCTCAAAGACATGTGAGGCTGCCTATTTATTACTAATCTAAAACACAGCAGAAATGATTATATACAATATTCACACTAATCTAACCATTGGGGTTGGGATACAATCCTGAAATCCATATCAACATGAAATGGAGATATTACAATTTGGATTAGAAAGAATATTAGAAGGGAAAGTATTATGGATGAAACAAAGTTGGAAGGAGATTAGAGGAACGTACTTTCTTTCAAGCAAACACAGATCAAGAAATACTTATATGAGTTTTAGATAATGGGTGTAATTATTTGAAACAATTAAAATGATTAAGAACACTAAACAAAGAATAGCTTAAGATCTTGGACGTAAGAACAATCTCTCAAGATAGATGAATCCCACAACAAAAAGTTTGCAAAATAACACCTATTCTATTCTTCAAGATAGATGAAGATGGAAGTTGGTTCTTGCTCTATTGATTCCTGAATTTGTTAATAGAAATCATGAGTGGGTAGAATGGTTGTGCCTTCATCCAACACTTTGGGGAAGATCTTGAACAGCTCCTCTTCGATATCACTGGTGGCATCAATCAACTAATCCCTGGATTCCCTCAACTTGCTGCAATCTTCACTGAGAATCTTTATCTTGAATCTAATAGCTTTGGTTATCTGGAAGTGTTTATCCCCATGTGGAATGATTCCTTCTTCCACTAAGACCCAAGATGGAATTTTCTTCAGTGCATTGAGGGCCTCCAAAGTTAGCTCAAGGTTCCTGGCTTCCTGTGAAAATTCATCATTCATCTTGTCACCATCCTTTTTCATTTCCTCTAAGGATTTGTAAACCTCTACTATATCATCAATGACTTTCCTTCCTTGAAGGAGTAACCTCTGAATCCATTCATCCACCGTTCTCCCCTTCTCATTGATCTTCTCAATAATAGGTACTGATGAGAAGTTGAACCTGATAGGAGTAGGAGTAGAAGATGATGGGATTGACTGAGAGGGATTTGAGAGCTTAATAAATATTTCACAATCAAGTTTCACTTTTTCCTTTAGCTTATCCCCCTCGCTCACCTTTGTTTCCTTTAGCTTTTGGCACAACACGTTCATGGCATCTTGTTATGCCCCTTCTATTATTACCTTTCCCAGATCCACCCTTTTAATCTGATAATCGAAGCTCTTATATCCTCCTTGGTTTTCTCGGCCATGGGAGTGGCAATCAGTGCAAACTTATGCCTCGAGGCATCCACCAAACCCTTCCAACCGCTTTTTTAGGTTTCTTGGTAGATTTGGCAAGAGAGGCCTTGAGTGAAATGAAGATGAAGGATGGTAGGGGAACTACCACATTCCTCTTTCTCAAGGTTTGATCAAGTAACCATTTAGGTACAGAAGAAGAAGTTTCCCCTATTGGAGGTGTTATGGTCACATAAGTAGGTGGAGGAAGATTTATTTGTGGAGTGGTGATGACAGCAAGTGTGGTGATCGTGAAGATAGATTCAGGGAATGAAGGTGCGGAAGGAGGAGGCATTTCAATGGCCATCTGAGGTCCGGCACAGAGAGGTGAAAGATCAGAGAAGATGTTGGCCATGACTAATGAAAGTGGCGTAGAAATATGAGATGATGAATATTGGGAGAGAGGAGGTAAATATCCCAAAGCTAAAGCTTGAGAAGTAAGAGAAAGACTTACTTCCGATGAGCAATCAACAAAAGGAGAAATGAGAGATTGAACAACCTTGATTTTTAGAAGAATTCCTCTTGTCTCTGGTGGAGGAGGTGAATCCAATACCTCAACTATTTTTGTGGGAGTAGCAGATGATTCAGCCCCTTGCTTTTCTCCTCTTCTGACAAAATTAAACTTTATTTTCCTCTTAGTAGGGATTTTATCTTTTCCTTTTCTCCCTTGGAGGGTCCCACTTCTAAAGTGGCTATCTTGGAAAAGCTCTTTTCCTTATAACTCATTCCCCAAGAAATGAACCATGCCTTGGTATGGACAAGAATCTGGGCAGCCCTTTCAGCAATAGAAGCTTTTTCAGCAATGGACCAATCGATAGCTGGGAATCCGAATTGGTCTCCATCTGATGGTTCATACGTAGTGTCCAAAACACTCTCATTATCTATGGTGCCTTCTAGGATATCAGCCAGATCTAATGCTTGGATTTATTCAAGTGTCAGTCAGCTATTGTCTTTCCTTCGGATGGAAACTTCATCTCAAAGATCAACCCAGATGTCCTCTACATGGGGCACATTCGATACAAGGTTCCATAGGACTTAAGGACTCCTCGAATATCGAATCCCTCTCTAAACTTCATATGCTTCTTCAATTTGTCTTAAAGCTTGTGCACCACATTCTTGGCCTTCACCACTGTAGAACATGTGTACCTTCTAATGGAAATTGGGAAGGAGACAACGGCCTTGTGTCTGCTTTGTTGGAACTTGTGGAAATCCAACAGTTTTCTGACCAACTCCATAAGGATGAGTTTGTCACCTGGAAACCTAGGCAAATGAAAGGGTTGCCCTGAAATTTTACCACCCAAAGATAGGTGAACTTCTTGAATTGCAAAAAGATGCAACCCCACTTTGACACCTCTGCCCATGCCTCATCAGAAACTCTTCTCTTTCTCAGATCAGGGTCTAGCCTACAAATATTTTCATAGAAGAAGGCATCATTCACTCTTCTAAATTGGTCTTCAGACCCTTTTATTGTCAGCTGAGGGAAGTACCGAAATTATATATGTGTTCATTTTTTTAGTTCCCCTTTGCATCTAACCTCGGTTAGTTTCTCATACCTGCTACTGTATAGGTGACGTATGACATAATGTAGAACTTGCCAGTAGACAAGACCATTTTCATTTGAGAGTCTATCTCATCACTTATTAAGCTACCCTAATCAATCCCTTGGTCATTCTTCTTTATGATGACCATGAACTGATACATCCACCCTTGGAATTATTTTGACTCTAGGAGTCCAAATAACCGGCTCAGTAGGGTGATGATATCACTGACTTCAAGTATAAAATCACTTCTAGGGACCAACTTAGGAAACCTAGAAACAATTGGCTTAGCCTTGATCAAGAATTTCTTGTTCACGTGCTTGATGTAGTCTTCTTGATCTTTGTCCCAGGATTTTTGTGCTGACTTAAGATCTAAATCAACATATTCCATAAAGTTGGGAAACTTTAGGAGTTGATCAAAGTAATCTCCATCTAATTTCACTATAGACTCTCTTGTTTGATTTCTCACTGAGCAGGAGGTTGAGTCATAGTGGGAAGCGCAAACCAAAATGAATTCAGGGAATTGAACTAACACTGGAAATCCTACTATAAGTGGGAGATTGTTTCCAGCTATTGACTTCATCCATGAATTCTGAGAAGAATCCTCAATTCTTTTCTAGAAGTCTTCCATGTCTATATTGCTGAGCTTTGTGTCCCGGATGTCATAATTGTAACTTATATAAGAAGAAGAATCCGTCTTCTGATATTTATACTTCATTTTTCTAGACTTATCTGACTTATCCTTAGATGGGCTAGGGTCCGACATGAGGAGTCTTGAAAATGCCTGGAAGAGCAATCAGGTCTGGATGCTTATTGGACAAGTGAACAAACCCACCACACTATTCAGGTTTTGAAACTTGCAAAGAAGTCTCGAAAATATGACAGACTGGATTGTGTGTCAGGAATTAGACCATGTCAAACACCTTGAGAAACTCAAAACACTAACAGATTTTGGAGGATGTCAGACACTTTGAGAAACTCGACACAAAGTGAAAGTGAGATGATGTTAAGAAGGTAATAATACCCGACACACTACAGAACTCAAAGTGTGTTTAACACCGGTCAAGACCCGATGCAAGGCGGAGAAGGTAAGATGCTGAGCAGCTAGAAAAGCTCGAAACAAGGTGGAAACTGGATGATGTCGAGCACCCTGCAAAACCTGAAAGAAGAATATTGGGTTTTTGTCCTGCTAGAACATGAAGATTTTCCCGCTTTGATCACTTAGGAATTTTTACATCTTTTTAGAAATCCACAACTTACAACAAGTAAATAACCAAAGGGGGAAAAAAATCCAAATGAGAGCTCACATAAAAAAGACAAGAAACAAGAAAAACAACCTAAAACCCTAAAACAATAAAGAAGAAGAAAAATAAAAGGAAACTCCAATCAATCCCTTCACAAGTAACCTAAAACTCTTTAAAATACAAAGAACGAAGAATACCTTTAATTCGATCGAAAAATGATCAAGAATGGATGGTGAAATTGATGAAAAAGTTCAATCAGTCCAAGGTGGGAGAAGCATGCACAAAAATCCAACGCATCAAAAATGTACTAGGTAACAAATGACTTGAAAAAACCACCTATTTATAAAACCTTAACATTAATTAAACCTCATTTGATGTGTGTGCCAACTACTGATAATCTGGACATTAATGACATGTCATCATGCGTGGAGTGTCCAAAACCTAACACAAAGGATTTGGTTTAATTTGGGTTTTGGGTTTCGGAAGACATGAAGCATGATGCATGAGATGTCGAGATGCTTTTAAGTCCCGAAATCCCGACACAAAGGCTATGATCAGGTTTCAAGTTTCGGGAACACGAAGCATAAAACATGTTTTGGGTAATACATGTTCCGATGCATGGGAGTTCCGCAAACCTGACACAAAGGCTAAGACCATCGGGTTTCGGGTCTCGAGGAACACCAGACATGAAACATGCAAGAAGCATTCTTTCATGTAATGAAAGCCCGAAAACCTGAATATCTCCTTCAAAGGGGAAATTTGAAGAGATTAGTCTAAAATTTTTATATGGTTATCTCATTTTTAGTCTGAATCACTAAAACGAGATAACAAGTCAAAAAAGCGGGTACTCGGGTCAAATGTGTGAACTTGTATGCATTTGAAAGATAGTGCAAAAGTGAAAAAATACTCCCTGGGCCCGCAAAGCATCAAATTGATCCATGTGGACCATCCACATTCAAATGGAAAAATAAGGATAGATGACTAGGATGTAATGCATTTATGGTTTCCACCATTAATGTGTTTTTACACGAATCAAAGAAAAATTATTTGAAGCATTCAAACACTTTGAGTCTTTACTATTGCATACAAAGATTTGGGTGCCCTAGCTACTAGAATTCACAAAGCAGCAAAGAAAAATCAACTGAGAGGTGTCGATATTGAGCTAGAGAATTTGAAAACAAAGAAGCAATGGAAAATTGCAATTCTTGTCTTGTGTTCGTATTTTCATTGTTTGATTCACAATTTTCAAGATATTAAAGGGAGAAGTTAGGGTATAGAATAATGAAGCCATTGCAATCCTATTTTCATGTCGCATCTAGTATCACCAGTGACTTGGATAAAATCATAGACACGAACTTGGTAAATGTTGATTTGAATGATTTCTTGCAAAGGCTCAATAATCCAGATAAAAGTGAATTCATGAGAACAATTGAGGCCAGAACATTTCTCTAGCCTCTGTCATACCTCCCTCGGTGCATTGTCTCGAGCTAGTAAGGCTTTATGCTATAAATTATGATTTGGAAAAATGGGAGGTTTTGGATGGAAGTGGTGAAGGGGTTTTGACTCTAACACCCAAATATTTTAGGGTAATGCTTAGCCTACTAAGAGTCATAACCCCATAACTCTAAGCATTGAATCATCTCTTAAGGATTTCAAGACTAAAAAGAAGGACTATGTCGGGTTATAAACACTAAATCGTGAAGGTTACCACCAAACTCCTTAAAAATTTGTTAGGTCAAAGTTTGTTGAGGAAGTAAAAGACCTAATTGTGTTACTAAGAAGAATGGTTGGCCTAGAATCAACTAGTGAATTCAAGGAGTGGATGTGCCCATACATCTGGGTTATTTTAGAAAAGAAGGGAAGTATTTTTTGGGCAACACTTATAGCTAATTCAATTCACACACAACTTTTTTATCGCCGAAGAATTAACATGGGTGTTACTGAGGATCTTGAATTTTATATGATGTCATTCCTGATATACAATATTGCAGGTCATAAGCATTTTCTGGCCTCCCACCATAGGCATGTTTCAAAGAGTGTAAATTTCATGATATTTACCCGCAATCACAATCGAGTAATTGGAAAAGAAATGTGGGATTAGTAAATGATGAATTTTTTTCACCTGCGATATGTTTGTTCAATAGGAACATTATAGAATTTCTGAGGAGGCTAAGAATGCAATAATGGAATATGGTTGTTACTTTATCTAGTATAGATTCCTTACTTATATCAAAGCCAGTGGTTTTATGGGTAGCCATGCAAACTACCTAGATATTTAGATGATAAGATGGCCTTGTGTGATCTTTTAAGGTAGCTAACACCATTGCACAAGTTGATTGGAGGAGACATAAAAAATATTAAATACCCTATCGAATTGTAAGATACTCATGCCCCTCCATTGCAAAGGCTAGATTAATAGAGGAGGAGATGGAAAGGTTTGGCATAGATAAGTTTGAGCAAGATCTAATTATGATATCAGATGGGTTGTCAACACCACCTTGGGAAGTTATTTTGAACATGAACCTCACTTTGAGGATTATTGGATGAATTGTAGAGATGAAGAGGAGGTTATGCTTAGATAATTCATAAGAATGGATCTCAGGAAAATTATTGATTTTAAAATTATTGTGGTACCTCATCGGATTATGCATGACCAATAGATGGTGAGTCAATAATATATTGACCACAAGGTTGAGGCACAACTAATGGCTCCCATAAAATGGGATGAGAAAGAGTCAGAAATTCCATATGAAAAAATTACTAGTGTAATCATAAGGACCTTTACTTGGCTAAAATGAAAAGGTATGGATTTATCCATACAAAACACAAAGGTACTTAATGAGTTTAGGGATTTGGGAGTTTTGAAAGAATATATTCCCCTTTTGAGAGAAGGAGCTAATAAGATATATCATTTGGGAGGAAAGGCTCCTCATTTTCCCATGAAAAGTCCTACCATAGGTATCATTGATGAATGGACTACTGTTTCCAAATGAAACTAGAACCTCCATGTCTACTTTGAAGAAGAGGATAGGAAAATGCTTTTGAATTCCATGCAAAACTCCCCATTATTTTGTAGTACCAATACAGGATAAAGGAACTGGTGTGACGAAAATAGGGACCCTCATAACAATATTGACAGGACATCCAATTCAACCAAGACAATGAGGGGGTTTATATCAGGTGTGGACCCGACATCTCTGGTACAAGGTGCAAAAGGAAGGGGAGGCCCTGAAATTAAATGTTTTGAGAGGAATGCAAAGAGATCCAGAGTAGTATTGCCTTTGGAGAGAGATATGGGTAGTCATCATGAAAGGAAGCACAAAAGAAGGGAGCTTGAGGTGATTGATCCTCCTGCTCTGACTGGGGAAGAAAAGAGAGTAGTTGTTTCCTTAGCTCATTAAGTAACATCACCACAGTTCAAAGGATACCCCAAGTTAATCCAATTGCACAACCAAAGGTGTCTTCAAATTTATTCTTGTTTCCAGGGGGATAATGGATGAATTAATCCAAGAACAGGTAACTCATGGTAGTCCCCTATCTAACTAGTTGAGTAGTTACGAGACAAAATAGGGATTAGAAAAATACGTTGCAACACTATTTAAAATTATGGATTTACCTCACTCTAATCAACCACATGAACAAATAAGGATTGTAGATGAAATAATGGACATGGATGTAGTAGGAAATTTGCATATACTTGAACCCTTTGATGTATCAGTTGAACAAATATGTGTAGTAAAATTCATCCCGCTTTAATCTCCCATTCAATACACACAAATTATAACCTATAATTCTTAAATCCTCTTGAATTATCTATGTTTTCCCTGCTTATAACCATTTTCTAAGTGATTTTACAATTTCTACCCTCCCTTTCATAAATATGTAGAAGTAACCTAAGATCTACACCGTCTAGAGTGACATGAAGTCCTATTTTGAAAGATATCTACATTATTTAGAGTGATAACACGTGAGAGTTAAATAGTTCTTCCATTGATGATGTATTTCTAGGATTGACTTTCATTCTTTAAATAGAACGTTTAGAAACTAAAAATTCATCCATTATTCTCATAATTACAGGTCACAAAATTGGGTCCTCTCACCCTAGTTAAAGCCAGAACCTAAAGTAGTAGGGAAGGTCATCCCCTTTGTGAGTGCACCTAATATTTTCAAAATTCAAGTTCCAAAGAGTCTTTCAAAAATGTCCCTAGCTACAAAAAAACCATAGCTTCGATCTGAATTCCTCTAAGTATCCACTTCAATTCATCAATGTTGTTTAGCTCTCAAGGTTGTGTATATTTGGGCACCAACAGGGAGGAAATATTTGGAGTAGAGTTGAGCAAGTAGAGTAGGAAGCCCGAAGTCTCGAGACTTCGACTTTGGAAAATGGAGCATCCAAACATCATGGGTAATCCACTTTGTATGTTGAGGTGAGTATAAATTTGAAACAATGTACACGACAAGTCCGAAACTAAAAACCCGAACTTCAAAGTAGGTCTCGATCAACTCTAAGTTTGGAGGTTAACGATGGGTGACTTTGAGGATTGGTGGGAAAAAAATCTGAAAGATAGATCTCCCAAGGTCTCGAAGGCAAAGGATCCCAAAGTATGAAATTTTGCAAACTTTGGAGGAGGACAAGTTTGGAACTCAAGGTGAAATAAGTCCAAATGTGAGTGAGGAGATATCCTAAAACAAAAGGGCTAAAAGCTCAAAGCATTAACTCCGCCCAACGAATTTCAAAAGATCCTGCTAAGTTGGTGTGTTAGACATTGTGTTGGCTCGTTAGCACGTCAAGTAGTAGGTGAGTTGTATGGGAATATGAGCTCTCCCGAGCCAAGCAGAGTAGCATAAAATAAACCGATTTTCATTGAATTCTTGGGCTTGGTGGGTGAAGATTGGAGCTCGGTGGGTAAGAGAAGGAAAAATGGTGGTCCATTTTCAAAATGACATAACTTTAGCAATTTTTAGCTAAATTCAACAAAATTGTACTCAATGGAAAGGATTTTCATAGTATAATTTAATGGTGAAGGAAAAATTCGAGGTTAGTGAAGTAGATGAATCTTAATCCCTAGAAGCAACTTTGGTGTAAGAATGATGACAAATTCTTCCATACTCCACCATTTTTCACAAAATTATAGTCATTAGAAAGATAATTTAAAGCTCTACAACATGACACCATTAAAATTTAGATTTTAGAGGTTCTAGATATATGAAAATGGTGAATAGTGAGCATTGTTGTGGTACGTGGAAATCATTAATGAGGTAAGTGGTAGAAAATTCATGATGAAGTTGTATGAGCTAGAGAGTAGACCCAGTGCAATCGAGAGCAATTCCTTCTTACAGAAAAACAATCTAATTAATAAAGCGAGGATTTTTTAGATCTTCAAGCACTCATTTCAGGATAAGAAATTATTTTTATGGGTATTGGAGGTAATTTCAATTTCTCCCCTCTATCCTCTCTTGAAATTTCTTCTATCAAATGTAAGGAGGGGCTCGGTTCAAAAGTTTTGATATTTTCCCTTTGCCCTCCCTTATTTCTTGTCTATGAGAAATTTGTGGAGCTCAAACCTCTCTATTGAAACTGTAATACAATATTTGTGCCTTTGGACCCCTTGTAATGCACTCCATCAAATTTTGGAGCAATAAAACAAATGTGTGAATGATTCACAACTCTCTTTTGTGTTTTTGTGTCTTATCTAATCTCTCGTTACATTTAATATTATTATGTATTGTTTAGTTGTTATTGTTAGATCTCAGTGGATTGTGTTTACTGGTAAATGGGTTTGTAATAGGTTTTTTGACTTGTGGCGCTAGATTACCCTCTTCATATTTACTTGTTTCATTCCCATGTAGAGTAATATATTCAACATTCCTTATTGGTGCATCACCTACAGTTAGAAAAGATTTACTTTTCATGCAATCCTTTTATCCATGTCTCCTTGAAAAGCATTAGGGTAGGATTAGATTAGTTTTCTTTGCAATTTGGGCATTTGATGTCAAGATTTAGGAGTGGGAAGCTGATATTTCTTTGGAGAGCTTTCCCAATTGTAAGTCCCACACTTTAGGAATATCTCCATGTTTGTAATCACACCGAATGGTACATCAATAATCGAAGCATTCGGGGTGTGCTTTGATTTTCCATAAACAATTTTGGCATGCCCTATGGGACAAAAAAGGAGGAGTCAATTCAACAAGATTTAAAGGAATTTTCAAACTTTAACAATTACTGATTTTCAATTTCAAAATTTTCACCATAGGAGCAGAGTTCTGAAATTAATTTTTGTAGGTTTTTCATGAGCAAAATAAGTCCAAATTTCACTAGAAAATAGATCAGGGGAAAAACTTAAAAATGGTATTTTAAGAATTTCAAATTTGTGATTTTCATAATTTTAGGGTTTTTTACACTTCAGATTTCGTGTTTCAGGATTTTGAAACTTTTTGGATTTTTGCCATTTTAGAATTTCTACATTTCCAAATTTTAGATTTTTGAATTTTAGGCTTCTCTCATTTTGGAGTTTCAACTTTTACATTTTCAAACTTCTGATTTTTTAGGTTTTGAAGATTCAAATTTCAACTATGCACTATTTTCGAGTTTCAATTTTTGGAACTTTTGAGTTTTGAAGGTTTCAATTTCATAGTTTGTGTATTTCGGATTTCGAGACGTCGATTCAAGTAAGGTTTGACTTCCAAACATCAACATTTAGGCCCTTCAAAGTTTTTTTCTCCATTTTATCAAGATTGGTGGGTGTCTTGGTAAAACCCTAGCCTTTAGAGGCTCATTGCATAACACATCTAGTAACTCCTAGGGTTAGAACTCAGTGGTGTAGTGACATAAGTTTCCCAATTACATGAGAAGAATTTGAATGAGGCCCGAGAGAAGAGAAGAGGGAATTTTTTTTACCTACAATTATCTCTAGGAAGAGGAAAGAGAGGAAGAAAACCATAAAGATCACCATCTCCACCTAATAGGACTTTGTCTACACCTCCACCTGGTAGACCTTTCATTCAGTCAACTAGGGTCCTTAGACCAATCATAATGGCTCATCAAGCGCCACCAAATCCTTTTGTCAACTTCACGAGTAGTATTCCACTTTCCCTCAATTCTCAAAATCAAATCTTGGTTGGAGCATTGAAAAAATACCCTACTTCATGGGATAATAGCATACAATCCCTATTGATCATATCCAGGACATTGCAAATGTTTGTGCAATCCACGAAATTAATGAAATGGATGTTACAGTAAAGTTATTAGCATCCTCTTTCAAGGGTAAGGATTTGTAATGGTTTAGGATCCTAACAACAGGGTCTATTCAAAATTGGAATCAACTATGTATAGCCCTCTCGTGATCGTTTGGGGAAAGGGAAGACAATTTGTCTTTATTAGAACAATTAACAATAATCAAGAGAGCTTGAACTAAGTAGAAGGCAAATTTCAATTTCGATTCCAAAAGACATGGGAAAAATTCTAGTGGTCGTGAGACCAGCTACCCAAGGTGCATTCCTCTATTTCTTGAATTATCTAAATTCAGAAATAGCAATAATGATAGAGTCAATGGGAGGAACAACGTTGTCGGGGGCTTACGACATAGCTATCGGGGTGGAAAACAACTTGATTAAAGCAAGTGAGTTAGCACAAAGGCCACTTATGCCTCTATATATGGAAATGGGAACTCCGTCAACTAGTCAAACACCTAAGTTGAATCACATTCTAGCCCCTAAGAATCAGAGAAACAATGAGGCTTCCACTTCTTCTAAGTACATCCAAGAAATTCATGAGGTCATGAAACAACTACGAACATAGGGAATGAGCTAGTAACTCTTAAGAGGTAGTAAGCTCAAAGTTTCAGTGCTATATTAGCCTCAAGCTCAATCTACGACCATTAACTCAGGCTGCAAATCAAAATCCAAACCAAGGACAACCTCAAGCTACCAGTGTGATTTCAAGTTATATAATCCAAATGTAGTTTCAACATCTAGAGCCTTAGTTCCAACTCAAAACAACAACACTCAGGAGTATGAATGGTGTTTCCCATGTAATCTACCTCATAATCAATCAACATTCTTTAATGGTGCACTAAATTAGGCCTTAATGGTTCAAACCATTTGTGTGTCCCAATAGTCACCAAGAAGAAAATCATCAAGAAGAACCTCAACAAGATTCACCCCTAACTCGAAACCACATTGGTCAATTAGCAAAACGAAATACTTTTACGAGTTAATCAACCTCCTTTCTAGGCTGTAGCTACTAATACATGGTCAAATAAGAGGAACATAGAGGAAGGGAAACCATCTAGTCCATTCATTTCTCAACCTACTCTCACCCATCAAGAAGTTAGCAATACAAAAGCAGCCATAAACCCACAAATTCAACCCAAGGTACCTATTGCAATAGCACATGTACCCACTCAGTACCAAAAATATGGTGCCAAGATACAACAAAATGATAATCCATCCCCTTTAACATCATCGAAAAAATGAATAAAATGCATGTAAGTATTTCCATGTGGGGATCACCGACAATCCCGGGATAGTGGGATTTGTTGTAAGCAAGCAATGGCCAATTGTTCGCATCAAATGGATCATCTAGAAATTAGTTGAAGGTTCTCACTAATTTAGTACAAAAAGAAGGGGGTCAACCAAGCAAAAAAATTGAATCCCCGCCATTATATGTGTCATTTATTATCAGGAACCACTTGGTACATAACTTCTTGATCGATTCAGGGGCAAGAAGTTCGTAATGCCAAATTAGATAGCATATCAATTACGCCTAAAATATGAAATGGTCTCTAAAGGAGTAGTGTAATTAGACAGACAATAGTGGGAATAGTTGGGATCATCAAAGGGTTAAGTCTTACACTTCATGTTTGTCCAAACGTCACGCTTTGTAAGATGTATTTGTAATTGACTTTCCACCAATGTTTGCATTGTGTCTATCAAGGACTAGTCACACATGCTTTCCGAACTAGATATGGAGCTAAGGCTATAGTCAAGTCAAAACCAATTACAAACTTCCACAATGAGCCACATGTCCCAAGTCCTATCAATGAAAATTGCCTAGCCTTTAACTAGGAAGAGTGTTCAAACAATCAAGAAACATGCACCAAGGTTGAGGGAATTCTAGATTTGACATTGGATGAATGGGAAAACAAAAGACATGCTTTTGATTCTTACAAGGAAATGAAAGAAGCTAAATTGGGAATATATTTCCTGCATGAAGAGAATCCACCTCTCCCTAGTATCACAAAGCCAAAAGATGAGGATGACAATAAATTATGGAAGCTATTTTTTATGGTTCAATGAGCAAAAAGGTGTTGGAGAAGGTGCAATGTCATTTTCACCACAAAACATTCGTACTATTCATCCTTCCAATTTCAATTTACTTTCTCAAACAACATAGTTGAATATGAAGCCTTGATCCATGGACTTCATTGGGCCATAAAAAGAGGCATAAATAACTTACAGTGTTTGGGGATAGTGAACTGATTGTGAATCAAGTTAAGGGATAGAATGCTGCTAAGAATGATCTCCTCATGAGCTAAAATAATAGGTTATGGGATCTCATTGAGGAATTTGAAGTATTCAAAGATCGATTCCATACCTAGAAATAAGAATGAGGCTGCAGAGACAGACTTGTAGTAATTGGGGAAGCTTTTAATGTGGTGGGCAGATATCAAAAGGATAAAACACAACCCCATATCAAGGTGGTTGTGAGGCCAATACTTCTAGATAACAACACAATTTGGTAGGTGTTCGAAAGTGACCAATAGATCATCAATTTCCTATAGGAAGAGGTTTATTTATCATCTAAGAATTAGGGATAAATTTGAGCAAAGATTACGGGGATCAAGTAGTGCGGTTGCGGAAAAACAAGCTCTTGAAATGATTGGTGACATTAGAGTCAATCTTCAATCCCAATGACCAATTTTAGAAAGAGAAATAAAATTTCCATGTCAAAGGGGAGGAATTGAATCCATTCTAGTTGGAGAAGGTAAAACACTCCAAATTGGAAAAATAACCACCCAACAGAAAGATCTTATTTTATACAACTTTTCCAAGAGTTCTCAAATGTCTTCGCTTAAGGCTATGACGACTGGAAATATTTAATCAAAGATAACACAACATACAATTGAAATCGATCTGGAAGCTAAGCCTATTAGGTATAAACAAAGCCCAATGAGCCTCTCATGAAGAATGAGTTGAATAAGATGATAGAGGCAAGCATCATATTTACAATCAAACACTCAAGTTGGGTTGCAAACCTAGTACCCGATCGGGAAGAGAAATGGAGAAATTAGGTTGTGCGTGGACATCCAAGACTTAAACAGGGCATCTCTCAAAGATCATTATCCACTCCCTTCAATGGAGTAAATCTTGTAAGTAGTAGTAGGTTCAAAATATTCTCTCTCCTAGATGGATACTCAGGATACAATTAGATAATGGTGAAAGAAGAAGATCAATTTAAGTTAGATTTCACCACCAAATGGGGAACCTATTTCTATAAAAAAATGCCATTCAGATTGTCAAATGTTGGCGCCACAGTCCAAAATTCTATGGACATGGTGTTCAAGGGTTTATAAATAAGATATTCCTAGTGTACTTAGATGACATCACAATGTTTTCTAAGAACGTGGAAAGTCACGTATTCCATCTTAGATAGGTGTTCTAAATGTGTATAAGGTTTGGAGTGTCCCTAAACCTAAAAAAATGTATTTTCCTAGCTCATGAAGAAAAAAATTTAGGCAACATTGTGTCAAACGAAGAATTGACAATCAAACTAGAAAGGGTTGAAGGAATTTGATCATTTCCATTTACAACTCATAAGAAGGCTCTCCAAAGCTTCTTGGGGAGAATCAACTTTGTTCAAAGATTTGTACCATATTTTTCCACTCTTGTCAAGCCAATAATGTTGATGTTGAAAAAGAGCATGAAATTTTAGTACATAGTGGAGGAAAACACAAGTTTCAAGCTATCAAGAATTCTATATCTCAAGCTCCAACTCTCATCAACCCAGAATTTTCTGAAGATTCCATGCTTTATGGTTTCGGTGGTTCGACACCATTTTTGACATCCTACTATAACAGAACAAAGAGGGATCTAAACAACTAGGTGCCTTCTTTAGTAAAACTTTGGAGGACTATCAAGTGAGGTAATCTTGCTTTATTGAGAAGCATGTCCTTGCAGCTATTAGAAGCTTTAAAAATTTCAAGAACCTACTCTCAAACAACAGGATCTAGTTGCAAGTGTCCCATACAGAGTCAAAGATTTCCTTTTAAACAAGGATTTGAATTAGAAACATGCAAGATGGATCACTTGTGTCATGGAATATGACATAGAAATTAACGTCACTAAATTAGTCTATGGAAAGGGATTGTGCAAGTAGCTAGCCTCAAATCAACATGTTGAAGAAAATGATAATGAAAGATAAGTTGTTTTGGTGTTGCAAAGATAATCACAAATAAACAAATGATAATGTGCCTACCCATTGCTAGACTTAGGACATGATACATTTCCTACAAACAGCTTTTATGCCCTATGGAAATGATCAAAGCAAAGAGGAGATATTTCAGACTCCAAGCCATTCCATATGTGATTATTGATGGTGTTTTTTTCAAGAAAGACATCAATGTAGTCCTATTGAGGTGCATTAGAACAGTCAAATTGAAAGGGTGCTACATGAGTTTCATGATGGAGAGGTTGGAGGTCATTTTGCTCTACGGTAACAACACTCAAGATAATGAAGGCAGGTTATTATTGACCCACAGTGTTTAGTGACTGCTATACTTGGATCAAGAAGTGTAAAAATGTGCATTCTTCATAGGCAAAGAGAGGCTAGCAACACTTCCATTACATCCTATTTCAGTTGACCAACCATTCATGCAATGGGGATTGGAGTTCATTAGAGTCATCAATTGAAATCCAAGCCAAGGTCACAAGTGTATTCGAATGGAAAAGGATTATTTCACCAAGTAGACCGAGGTGGTGGCACTCAAAGAAGAAAATGAGTCTAGCATTCTAGACTTCTACGAGGGGATAGTGACAAGGTTCGGAGTACCAGCCACTATAATATCAAACAATGCCTTAGAGTTCCTTGGTTCTAATATCATAGAATGGACCATTAGGAATGGAATTTATTTGAGCACCTCATCAAATTATTACCCCTAGGGTAACAGACAAGAAGATTCCATGAACAAGAATTTGTTGAAGATCATCAAGATTACTCTGAATGAAAACCAAAGAACATGGCATAACGAGATAAAATCATCCTTATGGTTTAGTAGGATAACTCCAAAGATATCAACAGTAATTCTCCATACAAGTTGGTCTATAGGAAGGAAGCGATGTGCCCATATCATTGGAGTTGTCAGCATTAGAGCTCATGAAGCACTTAGAGTTGAAAACTTTTGGGCCTATAGAAGCTAGGTATGTGGAACTAATGGAATTGGAATAAATAAGAGAGCATGCAATGAAAACCATCGATAAGGATTAGGCCTTAGTTAAGAGGTCATTTGACAAGAAAGATAAAGCATAGACCTTCCAAGAGGGGGACCTAGTTCTAAAATGGGATGTAGATCAGAAAACCCGGGAAGGCATTCCAAGTTTGATGTCATCCGGAGTGGTGCCTACATGGTCACAGTCAGTAAGTAGCTATGTCTTCTAACTATCTAGTTTGGATGGAGATGAACTTCTAATTCCAGTCAACGGAATCTATCTTAAACATTTCTACTTGAAAGGAAAATTCTCACCCTTGTATATATTAGTTTAGGACTTTAAATTCCTCTAAGTGCGTATGCACATTGTCTTGTTGTAGATTAGGTTTCAATTTCCCTAAGTGCCTTTGATGTAGGTTTATTAATCCTAGTTGTATCATCATGTAACTTGGTCTGCCTCTCGAGAGAAATATCATAAACAAGAAGTTCATACTTGTGAGGAACAATTGTAGATTTCAAGAGAAAACAAATGCAGAGAAACTAAAATCAGGATTAAGGATAAGTTTTAATAAGTTTTTCATTCTTTGATTCCTTCACGATCCATCATAGGTGAGCTTCTAAAGTCCCCACAGGTAAGATAATAAATGCGAATAATCCTTTCCCAAGTTCATTCAATGGTTTCCCATAATAAAAGAAGACGATCAGCCTTAAATTTCTCTTACTCGCTTTTAAAGTTTGTTTCAGATTGAAAATCTAATGAGGATAAGCAACTATGACCTTCGACAGCTTTTCCAAATAGTGGAACTTTTAGAAGAAATAGAAAGATTAAAATTTAATAGAGTTCCATGATGTCTTATGATGAGGCCGAATATGCCCATTAAATGTATAATATATGATCTCATATTACTCTCCTTTTTATTAAGTTTGATTGCATTTTGTGACTTTTATTTGATCTGATATGAGTAAGGATGTAATTGTCTGTCTTTTTATTGAATTTGATTCTAACATTTAAAAGCTATTAAATTCTTGACAAAGTGGGTGTTTGAAGTTCATTTTTGTAATAAAGTAGGTCTAATTAGTCAAAGAAATGAAGTATATATCGTTCAAAGCATGATTTCAGTAGCATTTGTTCCAATACTACTTAGTTACAAAACTTCCAAGCTAGTTTTGGAACTCCATTACATAGTCATCATCTAGTTCCAAAACTTTTGGAATTAGTTCCGTAACTCCAGTATTTAGTTCTGGAATTTTCGGACTTAGTTCCGGAACTCCTGGGTATAGCTCCAGAACTCTCATAGTTTTTATCCTTAATGATTTCCTATGGTTCTGGAACTTCTCGAAAGTTCCAGAACTAATGGAAGTTTATTTATTCTAACCACGCTAAAGATTTATCATCAACGACCCTTTCAATCAGGAAAGGATGAGAAGATTTCTGAACACGATCCAGGATAATTATCTTATAGCTATAAAATCAGCCAAAATCTGAGTCAAGATCTCTTTTGGGCACTATTTGATTTCATCGTAATCATTGAGACAACTATGATTGTAATGTATATATAAGAAAACCTACATAGATATAAAAAATATAGAGAGAGATAGAACAAAGAAGATAGATATAGAATAAGTATATAGATCTAGTACATTTTGTAATACCGAATGTTTTATCAATAAATAACCATTCCTGTTTAAGATAATTCTAAGTTGTTAAATCCCTATTCAAGGAAGAGCAAGGGCCCACTCCCTAAGGATCGGGATATTCGTGTATTTGGTACTTATATTTCCTAAGAAAATAGTTTAGATCTGTTAATTCAATATTGTTTTTAATTCTTCTAGTTAGAATTTTTGTATACTCGTTCCTGTAGGTGTCTAGATAGATTCTTATTCTTCTTACAACCATTTTTAAGCACTCTAAGTTGTGTGCGTTTATTTCCAAAAGCAAGTGTGTTTAATTTCAAAAGCAAGTGTGTTTACTTTCAAAAGCAAGTGTGTTTATTTCCAAAAGCAAGTGTGGTTATTTCCTTCTGCAAACTGTGTTTCCTTTCAACAAAGGTTTCAATGTGTTTCCTTTCAGAAAATTTTTCATAGTATGATTTAAATAAATTTTTACCAAGAATTCCTTAAGACATTGAAAAGATCCCCCGAAAAATACAAAAATAACTACAATGACTACTAGACCGATAGGATTACTTTTGTTGCATATAGCTTTAGACACACCCTGGTTTAATATGACATCAACAAGACGTTGATTAAATAAAGGGAATAACAACACCCATAATTTTTGGCACCGTTGTGGGGAATCACACTAGTTGGAATTTTCTAATTAGGTGTCGTGAGCAACTATCATACATCTAGTAGTTGAAGGATCTTCCTACTATATTATAAAATTTATGAGTAGACCAAGAGACGTAAAGGGTAGATTCCTCCCAAAAACATCTTCACAAGAATTCTTAACATTCTCTAGTCCAAATAAGGAAGTTGATCAAGAATTAGAGGCACCATCATCCCCTATTATACGAGAAACAGAATTGCCACCTTTGGAATTCTTAGATCAGTCACCTGAAGGAAGTAGAACTTTTAGGAGAAGGATTATTTCTCAAGATCCATTTAGGGTGAGTTTTGATTCTCAATTGAGTAGTCAACCTCCTACTCCTAATTTTTCACCTTCCCCAAGGCATATCACATACCACATTGATTGGGAGAAAAATTCAAAGAATATTTTAAAAATGGCACGAGAAGTTGAAAGAGAACCTGATAGGACCTTTACTTATCCAATCCAATTAGATGATGATGATACACCAATGAAAAATATCTCACCTACACATTTACCCACATTTATAGGGATGTCATCTGAAGACCCTGACCAATTTCTATTTGAGTTCAAGTCTTTGTTGTTGCGAATCAGCAAAGACTCCCGGATGTTGATCGATTTCTAGTTTGATATTTTAGAGATCCAGCAGATTGCACAACATTGAATCCTCTCCCCAAGTGTGGGACTTGTAAAATGGGAAAGGAATCTCTAGATTAGAGGTTGGTTCCTCAACTCCTCTGATCAGATTTATCACTTACAAGTTGCAGAGGTTTAAATTCCTAATCCTACCCTAAATTCCAAAGGAGACAGAGATAGAGAATGCAGATAAACTAAAACTAATGCTAATAGGTGATGCACCAAAGGAGTGGTGAGCATTTTTTACTTCTGCAGATTGACACAAGTCATAAAATGCAACAAAAAAAAACAACATGCACAAGCTGATAACTGTAATGAAGAATCAGAAATTAGTCAAACAACACAAGCAGAGGATGGAAAGTTAATCACAGGGCTTGTATTGTTATTTTAACATCAAAATCACTTGCATTACAACACCTGAGAGGAAAAAATAGGTTGCAATTCTTAGAAAAGGTCTGATATTCCACCAAAATCACTTCCAAGGTGAGAAGGGGGACCTGCAATACACAAAAAATGTTCAACCCTTTGAAAATGAGCCAAATCTGGCTTTTACAGTGCAAGGGACGAGCCCAGGAGAGAGAAATGTGGAAAATGTGGAAGGGATTCAACCATTGAACAAAACACATTCAAAACAGCATGGGCATCCTTATAGACCCATCCCCTGACATTTTTAGCCATGCTAGGAGAGAATGCGAGCCATTCTTCATTAAAAATGGTGGTTGACATGTCATTTCAGTCCATGACCACGTGCCAGAGATGTTTTTAAATTTTATCTCTCCAAACTCCATCAAAATGCAAAAATTACCCCGGATACTTGTAGAGAATTTCACCATCTTTCCATTGATATAAAGAACGCAAAAAACCGAGCTCTGGATCGAAAGATATGGCCATTTGAAGTTTTAGGGCAAAACAGGGCCAAATCGGGTTGGCGGGCAAAAATTTGAATTTTTGCACCTTTTTGGTCATTTGGAAAATTTTCCAAAATTTCCCTACACTCCACCACTCTAGGTGCCACGTGGCGGCATCTCATTGGCCGCGGGCCTTTCAGGGGAAAATTTTTCCAAAAACTCCACGAGCCATAACTTCAAAAATACATGGAGTTAGGAGGAAAACTTTACCTTTCTGGAAAGTTGAGAAAGAGCTCTATCCAATGGTGTCATTTCCAGAAGGTTTTGAGTGCCTAAAAAGCAAAATATTATGACTGAGGCACAAGAGAGGAAAAAAATGAGAGGAGTTAGCCACAAAAAATGAGCAAGGGCACATTTTGGATAACAATTTTAATAGACTCGTAGGGGTCATCTCGCTCACTTGCATGAAGTTACCAATTGCCTAAAGCAATCCATTGGGTATGGAGTCACCTTAGTGAATTCTCTATTTGATACCCCAACTGACTAGAACACTTCAAGGAGGAAGATGGAATATCAACTAATAGAGTAAGGCCTGCAAACACATCTCCAGGAACAACAAGCTTGTGCCAAAGCACTTAGGGAAAGAAAAACTAATCTACAGCAAAACAATGTGCACAAGCACTTGGAGGAATGAAAAACCTAAACTAATATGTATAGGGTGAAGCATTTCCTTCAGTAGCAATGCTTTAGATGGATTCCATTGACTGGAATCTATAGTTCTTCACCATCCAATGAAGACAACTGGAAAGCATTGTTGTCCTTACACTTTGTGACCATGTATGGGCCACTCCAAATGGCATCAAATTTTGAATGCCTTCCTGGTTTTGCTCTATCCGCATCCCATTTTAACACTAGATCTCCAACTTGGAAGGATCTGTTCTTGGCCTTTCTATCAAAGGTCTTCTTTATCAAAGCCTGATCCTTCTCCATTGCTTGGGATGCTTGATTTCTGATTTCTTGGAGCTCCATCAATTCTACATATCTGACTTCCATGGGCTCAAACTCCAACAACTCCAATTGTTTCATGAGTTCCAATGTTGGCAACTCAAGTGATATGGGAAAAATTACCTCTCTTCCATAAACAAGCTTGAATGGAGAGTTACTTGTAGATCTTTTAGGAGTTATCCTATCAGCGCATAAGGCTGATTTCAATTTGGTATGCCAAGACCTCTGATTCTCATCAAGAGTCCTCCTAATGATCCTCAACAAGTTCTTGTTTGTAGATTCAGCCTGGCCATTACTCTGGGGGTAATAGTTTGATGAAGTACTTAGGTAGATCCCATTCTTGACAACCCATTCAGTCACCTTGGATCCAATGAATGCCAATGCATTATCTGATATTATTGTAGCTGGTATGCCAAATCTGGTTACTATTCTCTCATAGAAGTCTAGGATGCTAGATTCATTTGCTTCCTTGAGTGCTACTACTTCAGTCCATTTAGTGAATTAATCTGTGGTCGTTAAAATCCACTTGTGCCTCTTGGCTCGAATGGGATTAATAACTCCAATGAAGTCTAAACCCCATTGCATGAATAGCTGGTCAACTGAAATTAGATGCAATGGGAGGGCAGCTAGCCTCTCTTTACCTATGAAAAATGCACAATTCTTGCACCTCTTGATCCATGCATAACAATCATTGAAAATCTTGGGCCAATAATAACCAGCCCTCATGATCTTTAGAGCTGTCACTCTTGGTGCAAAATGACCACCAGCTGGTCCACCATGGAACTCTTCCAGCACCTTATGAATCTGATTTGTACCAATGCATCTCAGTAGTACTCCATTCACATCTCTTTTGAATAAAACACCATCAACAAGGGCATATGGGATAGCCTGCAATCTGAAGTGTCTTCTTTGGGTCTTGTTCATCTCTGGAGGGCATAGGTGTAGACACCAAATTTGTGTCTTACGACCCCCTGTGCCCCGCATCTCATTTCGCAACCTAACCTCATCACCTAAACCTTACACAATTATTTATTAATTACCTTATAATTAATAAATCCACATCGCCATACCTGCCACCTCATTTCGCCACCTCATCATGACCGAGTCTTAACCCTAAACTAACCTAATTAAGACCTATAACTTGGTCCACATCCACACCTATGATTAATTACTCCTCACCCACACCCAAAACTGACCTCATAATGACTTGACCAAGCCCACAACTAATCCCTCGGAGAAAAGGAGGGAAAGTTGGCTATTTTACCAAAAATAGCCCACTTTGACCTGACCGATACCGGTTCCTACTCGACCGCCGTCGGTTTCGTAACCGCCATCGGTTCCCTGTAAATGACCACTTCCAACCAAAAACAAGGGATCGGATTTTCATTTGATCAAAAAGAGGAGAAATCATTGAAAGGATCGGGATTTGCTTGGCCGAGCAGAGACAAGTGAAGAAACGAGAAGAGTTTGCAGACAAGGACATCAAGCCCAAGACTGCAACGGAATAACCAGGCCCCCAGTGACACTCATCCGAGCATCAGAAGAGGAGACTGCTCATCTTGGATTGTCAGATCATCCTATTTGAGCCCTGTCTTCGTCGTGCCACACACACTGGAACCTGCATCTTCATCAGGAATGAGTAAGTAGTGTCTTGTATGATTCTAAGCACCATTTCTTGAGCCTGTGGATTGATTGTAATTATAAGCTCATTCCTAGATCTACCACCTACCAGCACCCTGCACTTAACCTTCATCCCTACATCTTTGTATTGTCCAGAAGACCATTTTATCACACTTTGAGCCTTCCCTGTCCTCCCATTATTCCCCTCAGCCATCCACCAATCTTAATAACCCCACGATCACCTTGCAACCAACCTCTATCCAGAAGCACTTAGATTGCTGACCCTACCGGTGTCGTTTATCCCCCACCGGCGGCGGTTCTTTAACCGCGGTCGGTTATCCAGTGACCGGCGTCGGTCACTGTGACTTACACCCCAAAACCCTTTTCTCACCTATTTGTCACCTAACAACCTCAGATCCAGTCTGGTTTATCCCTATAACTCAACCTGAATGTATCAATGACTAGTAACCGAACAAACAACGTGACGCTTTATTATTGATAGTTTAGTTTCTATTGCTTTGTAACGAGATACCTAAATCATGATTTTGCAATAGCTTTCCTTGTTATCATTTGTGTTAATTCGTATTAAAAGGGGAACTGACCACCTTCGAAAGGAAGTTTTATATTTCCTGGGCCTAAGGCAGCTCCCTCATTTATTGTCTAATTAAAATCTGGTGGTCTTGTATTCTTACTTGCAGGTAGTCCTTCCAAGACAAAAAGGAGTTCTTCGCAGTCGATCTGATCTTTCTCTATGGTACGCGCACACCATCTCAACATTCAACAGGTATTCCTCCTAGCCCTAACCCTTATCTGTTTCTCAAAGGAATGAAAGGATAGAAGCAAGTCTATTCCTCACTGCCAAGACATTCCGCGTGAAACATTTTTTAGCACGCACGTGGGACCCATTTCGGGTTTCGTTTCTCTTGTTTTCTTTCATTTAGGAGCATACTTTCTCTTGTTGTTTTTGTTATATTTAGTAAAAGAATTTGTCTTGCTTTCCTAGTTTTGCATTAGTGAAAGTCATCTTATTTGCTTCATCGAATATCATTTTCGATTTGGGTTTAAAACACGTGCATTACATTCTTGCTTGTTGTTTTCAATTCTAGTGAACGTAGACTAAGTAACAGGTCGTACATGTGGGGGTGATTTCCACGGTATTGACAGGAAATTAATCTTACTTTCACTGCACAACACATACCAAATCACTTCATAATTAACACAACAGCTCAAAACATCCCCCCTTTTCCGCGGTATTCCTCCGCCCGATTGAGGTAACCTTATAAGCCAAAACAAACTTGACATTTCCCCTAAGTCTTTTGTTTAGGATTGACATCATTCTGCGTCTAAAGGCATAAGCCCAAATTGATTAAAATTAACCCTAGGGTTAATCTGTTAATTTGTTTGTGCGTTCTTGCTTGTTTTCAGTTCTGTTTCTCTGTCATACACTGTTTTCTGTGACCACTACAGAACAGTTTGGTAGGCATACTAATCACTGTTAACACCAAATCAACAACTTCTTACTGTTTCTTACACCAGTTCTATTATACCGACATCGGTTACCTTACCGACGCCGGCTACATCCTGACCGACATCGGTTATTGGACCGATATCGGTTACTGTCTTTTACAGTTCCTGACAAACTAGCAACCTACCAATTTCAAAACATCTTGTTGCCTGTTTTTGTTCCTGATAGATTGAAACCCTACTGTACTCCTCGTCCATGGTTTTTATCACTCGAAAGCAAGCTGCCGCCATGGTTTCACATGCTTGCTCTGTGCCTTTTCCTGAATCACCCCCTTCACATTCTATGGGGAATCCTACGGACACCGGCGAGGTTCCTAAAATTCCTATAGGAGATAAAGAATTTGCCAAATTTCTGGATGCTAATCCTAGCGTTGTACAATACTATTTGTCTCATGCCCCTGACCGTACACCCGACGGTCAACTCCTTGTTGGCATGCCTATCAGTATAGCTGCTCATTTAGCTCCTTCTCCACCTGATAACTCCACTTTGCCTTCCGCATCCTTAGTCCCATCTCCTACCTCAGCAGCTTCAGGGGTTCATACGACATAGATTGGCTTTCCTTTGGTTAATATTGGGCCCCACATGTCATTACCGCCGACTGCTCCTACCTCGTCTCTCTTGCAGACTATTCCATTCATGACTTGCTCTCTGCCACCTATCCACACGAGCTTTCCTTCTCAAGCTCCGCCCACCTTTTCATTTCCACACACATATCCGGTAACCTCAACAGCTTATATAGGACATCCCTATTCGGTTAACTCAACACATTCGTCCTCCATACCTTATCAACATTTAACTCCACCATTGTCTAGCGGTGGCCCTTGGCCCAATTTGCCTCCGTTTACCACAACCACACCATCATCTCATCCAACTACTGATTTAATTAAACAAATGATGGACAAAATGCAAAATCTAGAGGCTTCTATTTCAGGAAGTCGTAGCGCCTTGACATACGAGCAAGTTTGTTGGGAGCCTATCCACCCTTCAGTCCCCCTTCATTCATATCCTCCTCAATGGGAATTACCAAAATTTACCCGTTTTAATAGTAAGGAGGACCCTCAACAACACTTGCGATCATTTAGACATGCTTGTTATTTGATTGCTCATGATGATGCCTTGCTACTCCGCACCTTTCCCATGTCCTTATCAGGACCCGCCTTGGAGTGGTACAATGCTTTAACCCAGCACTCAATCTTCTCTTTTAACCAACTAGCCCAATCTTTCTTGGATCATTTTTCCATTAACATTGCCAAGAAAGTATCTATCACCGACCTCTATGCCATCCGACAATTTGAAGACGAATCTATCGTAGATTTCATCGGACGATGGCGGGGCCTTATCAACCAACTCACATATGCCTTACCTCGATCAACTTATCAAACTTTTTTACGCGGGCCTCGCGCTAAGCACATCTCTTTGGCCTAGGATAGATAGTGATTCCCACATTGATATGTTTACATTTATCTTCTTAATCTAATCAATGATACTTGAATGGAGATGAAGTAGCCTATGTCATCCTTGGCCTCGCACATTCATTCCTTGCATATAAGCAGCAACAACCGGCATTTGGGTTGGCCTAGGGGTTGTTTTAGGAAATCCTTGCGTGCTTGGGATTGCATTTTGTTTGCCAATATTTTGTGGAGTGACAGAAGGTCGTCAATTACTTGGGGCCAATGGTTGTTCTTCACCCAAATTTCTTCTCTTTGACCTTGTGTTGGCTGCAACACTTTGGGAAATCATTTGATTCATGCCACAAAATCTTCTTGCCAACTAGTTTACAAGTGTGGTATCATTTGGAGCTGATTGCTTGCTGGAATGTTTCTTGTTGCTGGTTATTTCCTTGACTACCTTCACCCTCCACACCGGTTGCTATCACCATTAATGCTTGATTCAAGGCACCGTTGAAGCACATGGATTGGTTATGAGGTTCATTGCATGGGAAACACCAATCATACTCTTGAGCTATATTGTTTTGTACTGGCACTAATGCTTTAGATGCAGATGTAGCATTGGGATTATAGGGCTGAAATGGTCTGTTGGCAGGAGGCCTTGCTTGATTTAGATTTTCAACTGGATTGGGTGGTCTATGAGGTTGATATGGCTGCCTGTTAGGCTGAGCTTGAGGCTGGAAGGAAGGTCTAAAACCTTGAGCTTGCTGCCTTTTGAGTGTAACCAGCTCATTACCTAGATTTTGTAATTGCTTCATGACTTCTTGAAGTTCATTTGAGGCACTAGAAGATGAAGTGGAAGCTTCACTTGAATTATGATTTCTAGGAGTGGGAATAGAAGCTAAATTAGGCACTTGGCTAGTACTTGGGCTCTCTAAACTTGGAAATAATGGCATTGGAGGCCTAGGAGCCAGCTTGCCAGCTTGAATCAAACAATTTTCAGCTCTAATGGCAATGCTATAAGCAATGGGGATAGTTGTGCCTCCCATGGACTGAATTAACATAGAAATATCATAATTTAAAGCTTTAAGGTAATAAAGAAAAGCACCTTCTACTATTGGCCTGACTGCCACTGGAATTCTCTCCCAAGTCCTTTGAAATCTGAAATTAAAATCAGTCAGCTGCTCATTGGGAGCTCTTTTGATAGTTGTCAGCTGCTCCAAAAGGGACAAGTTGTCTCCCTTTTCTCCAAATTGCTCATGGAGGGCTATACATAGTTGATTCCAATTTTGAATAGAACCTGAGGCAAGACTCCTGAACCATTGCAAAGCTTTCCTTTGAATGAAGATGCCAAAGTTTGACAAAGAATCTCAGCATCTCATTGATCTCATGGATTGCATAAATGTTAGCAATATCCTTAACATGATCACCAGGTGAGGTCTGATTTTTTCCAATGAAGTATGGAATGTTCTTCAATGTTGTAACTAGGATTGGATTTTGTGCATTGAGAGCAAGTGGGTCACTACCAAAGAAATTGACATAGGGGTTGTTTTGTGCCATTCTGATTGGCCTTAGAACCCTTTTGATTGAATGAAAGGCCTACCAGTGGAGTTAGAGAGTTCTGTTTGGTGGAGATGGAGACCTTTGGATTCTCCTCCCACTTTGCCTTATTCTTGGAGATAACTGTAGATATTCAAACAGCACCTCTTCCTCTCCAGCTCTTGACCTTGTGTTGATTCTTCTCATGAGTTTTTAGGTCTGCACTGCTAAAACCAGCTGATTCTTCTTCCTTGGAGTCACCATATGTGCAATTTATAGCTCTTTTAAAGCAATAAACTTGCAACAAATGCACATCAATTTTGTTGCAATGAAGATGAAGACCTCTAAGGTCCCACCGGGTGTGCCAAAACTGTTGTTGCAAATCAGCAGCACCCTGGATGTTGATCGATTTCTAGTTTGATATTTTAGACATCCAAAGTGTGATTGCACAACATCAATCCTCTCCCCAAGTGTGGGACTTGTAAAATGGGAAAGGAATCTCCAGATTAGAGGCTAGTTCCTCAACTCCTCTGATCAGATTTATCACTTACAAGTTGCAGAGGTTTAAATTCCTAATCCTACCCTAAATTCCAAAGGAGACAGAGATAGAGAATGCAGATAAACTAAAACTAATGCTAATAGGTGATGCACCAAAGGAGTGGTGAGCATTTTTTACTTCTGCAGATTGACACAAGTCATAAAATGCAACAAAAAAACCAACATGCACAAGATAACTGTAATGAAGAATCAGAAATTAGTCAAACAACACAAGCAGAGGATGGAAAATTAATCACAGGGCCTGTATTGTTATTTTAACATCAAAATCACTTGCATTACAACACTTGAGAGGAAAAATGAGTTGCAATTCTTAGAAAAGGTCTGATATTCCACCAAAATCACTTCCAAGGTGAGAAGGGGACTGCAATACACAAAAATGTTCAACCCTTTGAAAATGAGCCAAATCTGGCTTTTACAGTGCAAGGGACGAGCCTAGGAGAGAGAAACGTGGAAAACATGGAAGGGATTCAACCATTAACCAAAATGCATTCAAAACAACATGGGCATCCTTACAAACCCATCCCCTGACATTTTTAGCCATGCTGGGAGAGAATGCGAGCCATTCTTCATTAAAAACGGTGGTTGAAACGTCATTTCTGTCCATGACCACGTGCCAGAGGCATTTTTGATTTTCTCTCTCCAAAATCCATCAAAATGTAAAAATTACCATAGAATCTTGTAGAGAATTTCACCAGCTTTCCATTGATATAAAGAACGTGAAAAACTGAGCTTTGGATCGAAAGATATGGCCATTTGAAGTTTTAGGGCAAAACAGGGCCAAATCGGGTTGGGGGCAAAAATTTGAATTTTTGCACCTTTTTGGTCATTTGGAAAATTTTCCAAAATTTCCCGCACTCCACCACTCTAGGTGCCACGTGGCATCTCATTGGTCGCGGGCCTTTCAGGGGAAAATTTTTCCAAAAACTCGCGAGCCATAACTTCAAAAATACATGGAGTTAGGAGGAAAACTTTACCTTTCTGGAAAGCTGAGAAAGAGCTCTATCCAATGGTGTCATTTCCAAAAGGTTTTGAGTGCTTGAAAAGAAAAATATTATGACTGAGGCACAAGAGAGGAAAAAAATGAGAGGAGTTAGCCACAAAAAATGAGCAGGGGCACATTTTGGATAACAATTTTGGCGACTCAGAGGGGTCATCTGCCTGCTGGATGAAGTTACTAGTTGCAAAGCAATCCATTGGGTATGGAGTCATTTAATTCTCTGTTTGATACCCCAACTGACTAGAACACTGCAAGGAGGAAGATGGAATATCACCTGATGGAGCAAGGCCTACAAACACATCTCCAGGAACAACAAGCTTGTGCCAAAGCACTTAGGGAAAGAAAAACTAATCTACAACAAAACAATGTGCACAAGCACTTGGAGGAATGAAAAACCTAAACTAATATGTATAGGGTGAAGCATTTCCTTCAGTAGCAATGCTTCAGATGGATTCCATTAACTAGAATCTGCAGTTCTTTGCCATCCAATGAAGACAACTAGAAAGCATTGTTGTCCTTACACTTTGTGACCATGTATGGGCCACTCCAAATGGCATCAAATTTTGAATGCCTTCCCGGTTTTGCTCTATCCGCATCCCATTTTAACACTAGATCTCCAACTTGAAGGATCTGTTCTTGGCCTTTCTATCAAAGGTCTTCTTTATCAAAGCTTGATCCTTCTCCATTGCTTGGGATGCCTGATTTCTGATTTCTTGGAGCTCCATCAATTCTACATATCTGACTTCCATGGGCTCAAACTCCAACAACTCCAATTATTTCATGAGTTCCAATGTTGGCAACTCAAGTGATATGGGCAAAATTGCCTCTCTTCCATAAACAAGCTTGAATGGAGAGTTACCTGTAGATCTTTTAGGAGTTATCCTATCAGCCCATAAGGCTGATTTCAATTTGGTATGCCAAGACCTCTGATTCTCATCAAGAGTCCTCCTAATGATCCTCAACAAGTTCTTGTTTGTAGATTCAGCCTGGCCATTACTCTGGGGGTAATAGTTTGATGAAGTACTTAGGTAGATCCCATTCTTGATAGCCCATTCAGTCACCTTGGATCCAATGAATGCCAATGCATTATCTGATATTATTGTAGCTGGTATGCCAAATCTGGTTACTATTCCCTCATAGAAGTCTAGGATGCTAGATTCATTTGCTTCCTTGAGTGCTACTGCTTCAGTCCATTTGGTGAAGTAATCTGTGGCTGTTAAAATCCACTTGTGCCCTTGGCTCGAATTGGGATTAATAACTCCAATGAAGTCTAAACCCCATTGCATGAATGGCTGGTCAACTGAAATTGGATGCAATGGGAGGGCAGCTAGCCTCTCTTTACCTGTGAAAAATGCACAATTCTTGCACCTCTTGATCCATGCATAACAATCATTGAAAATCTTGGGCCAATAATAACCAGCCCTCATGATCTTTAGAGCTGTCACTCTTGGTGCAAAATGACCACCAGCTGGTCCACCATGGAACTCTTCCAGCACCTTATGAATCTGATTTGTACCAATGCATCTCAGCAGTACTCCATTCACATCTCTTTTGAATAAAACACCATCAACAAGGGCATATGGGACAACCTGCAATCTGAAGTGTCTTCTTTGGGTCTTGTTCATCTCTGGAGGGCATAGGCCTATGCTTAGGAAGTGCATTATACTTTGGGTCCAGCAAGGAGTGGGGACACCATTATTTTCCTCTTGAGTGCTTCCTTGCTCATGGTTGTCTTGCAACGCCAAAACAACCTCCTTCTCGTTGCATGATTCCTCTTGTTTGCTCAAGATCAGCTGCTCACACAATCCTTTTCCTCTTACCAACTTGGTGACTTTGATCTCAATGTCATACTCCATGACACGAGTAATCCAACCTGCCCTTTTTTCATTCAAGTCTTTGTTGAGGAGGAAGTCTTTAACCCCCGCATGAGAAACCAGCAATTGGACCTTATTGTTTGAAACTAGATGCTTGAATTTCTTCAAGCTCCTGATTACTGCAAGAACATGCTTCTCAATGAAAGAATATCTCACCTCATAGTCCTCCAGGCTTTGGCTGAAGAAAGCAATTGGCTGCTCATCATTGTCTTTATTCTGTTGTACTATAATTGATGAAATAGTATCATCACCTCCAAACGCATAGAGGATGAAATCCTTGGAGAAATCCGGGTTGATGAGAGTTGGGGCTTGAGAGATGGCTTCTTTGATTGCTTCAAAACTTTCCTTTCCTTCTACTATCCATTTGAAAGCCATGCTTTTCTTTAGCATCTTGGTGATAGGTCTGACAAGGGCTGCAAAATTTGGGACAAACCTCCGAACAAAATTTATTCTTCCCAAGAAACTTTGAAGGGCCTTCTTGTGGCTTGGCAATGGCAAAGGTTCTTATGGCTTCGACTCTTTCTGGATCAATTGCTAATCCTTCTTTGGAGACAATGTGGCCAAGGAGCTTTCCTTCATGGGCTAGAAAAACACACTTTTTAGGATTCAAGGAGACTCCAAATCTTCTACACCTTTGGAACACTTGTCTCAAATGAAAGAGGTGGTCTGCTGTATTTTTTGAAAAAATAGTGATATCATCAAGATATATCAGTACAATGTTGTTAATCAAACCTTTGAACGCCATGTCCATTGCTCTTTGGAAGGTAGCTCCAACGTTGGACAGCCCAAATGGCATTTTCCCGTATGCATAAGTTCCCATTTAGTCAGTAAAGGTTGTCTTGAACTGATCTTCTTCCTTCACCATAATCTGATTATACCCTGAATAGCCATCAAGTAGTGAAAACCTCTCGGAGCCAACGCAACAACTTGTAAAATCTGCTCCATGGAAGGAAGTGGATAATGATCCTTGAGAGATGCTCTATTCAAATCTCTCAAGTCAACACACAATCTGATTTCCCACTCTTCTTTCTCGATCGAACCAAGTTGGTAACCCAACTAGAATGCTTGATAGGAATATGATTCTTGATTCTATCAACTTATTCAATTCTTTTCTCATGAGAGGCTCCATGTGGGGTTGACTGCCTTTGTTTCTACCTTGATGGGCTTAGTATTTGATCCAATTCAATGGTGTGTTGAGCTAACTCGGGATCAAACCTTTCAAATCTTCATAGCTCCAAGCAAACACATCAGGAATTCTTGACAAAGTCAGTATGAACTCATACCTTTCTTGCTCAGTTGTCATCTTACCAATTTGGAGTGATTTACCTCTTTCTACTGAGATGGACACTGAATCTTCTCCCTTCACTTGGATGTTTGCTTTCTCCTTCCTAAACTGATCATTAGGATTGAAAATGGACTCCAAAGTAATAAGTCCCTTTGGTAGTTTGTTGGTTCTCAGCTGCACCACTTGGTCACCATACTGCTGCTCCAACTTTTCCTAATTTTTGGCTGAGAATTCAGCCTCTTCTTGCAAGAAATGGATGATTTGCTAATCATTTTCAAACACTTGCCAACTTACATTGTTATCTAGCACTGAAGGCCTCACAATCACATGGATGTTTGGCTGTACTTTGTCCTTTTTAATGCTCTCCACAACGTCAAAGGCTGCCCCAACTGCTGCAAG
Source organism: Taxus wallichiana var. yunnanensis (assembly GCA_018340775.1). NCBI lineage: Eukaryota > Viridiplantae > Streptophyta > Pinopsida > Cupressales > Taxaceae > Taxus > Taxus wallichiana. The sequence continues at coordinate 818,155,855 of CM031242.1, read as the reverse complement.
CCTGTCAGCAGCTTGGTTCTCTTTTCTAGGAATGGATTTTATGCTAAAGCCCTCAAAATCTTCAATGAGGTCCCACACCTTGTTCTTGTAGCACTTGAGTAGATCATTCTTGACAAAGATGCTGCCCTTAACTTGGTTGACAATCAACTCACTGTCACCAAAGACTCGCAAGTTCTTTATTCCTCTCTTGATTGCCCAATGTAGTCCTTTCACCAAGGCTTCATATTCAAAGCAAGTTGTTATTAGAGCATGCAAACTGAAATCTAAAAGCTGAATAATACTTAACTCCTTGAGGTGAAACCAGCATGGATCCCCCTCCTGCACCTTGTCTACTCCTTGATCCATCAAAAAACAACTGCCATACCTCATTGTCATCTTTGTGGTTTGGCTTGGTGATGCTAGGAATAGGCTGATTTTCTTCATGTATGCAATAGACTCCCAGCTCAGATTCTTCTATTTCTTGATAAGGATCAAAAGCATGCACCTTGCTTGCCCATTCATCAAGAGTTAAATCTGGGATGCTTCCAACCTTGGTGTCAGCTTCATCAGTGCTTGGATGATCTTCTTGATCAAACGCTGAACAATTGGCATTAATCTGACTTGGAGTGTAAGGCTCAATGTGAAAGTTTGCAATAGGTTCAGACCTGATTGTGGCTTTGGTTCCATATCTTGTTCTGAAAAACATGTGTGACCAATCAGCAGACAAGTAACCTCCAATCTTAGCTGTGAAATCCCTTGACAAACATAGGGCAAAGAGTGGTGGAAGGTCTATTACTGAGACATCTTGCAAAACAACCACGTTGGGATAGGCATGCAAAGTAAGACTCAAGTTTTTAATCACCCCAACTGTTGTTACTGCTGTCCCATCCAACTGCACCACCCCTTTGGATATGGTTTCATACTGAATTCCCAACTGATCAGCTATTTTCTTGGGCATTACTGAACTACTTGCCCCGAATCAATCATGCAATTGTGTACTAATTGGTTCCCAATGATCAATGAAACATAGAATGGAGGGGGCTTCAATATTTTACCTTGTTGTCCTCCATGATTCCCCTCAGGCTGGGTAGCATTTGTGAGCACCTTCTCTTGCATTTGGACTTGCTGATTTGAAGTTGACCAATCCTTCATGGCAGCTTGTAGCAAATCTCTTTGGCCTGGGATAGATAGTGATTCCCACATTGATATGTTTACATTTGTCTTCTTCATCTGATCAATGATATGAATGGAGATGAAGTATCCTTTTGCTGTCCCTTGGCCTGCACATTCATTCCTTGCACATGGGCAGCAACAACTGGCATTTGGGTTGGCCTAGGGGCTGTTTTAGGCAATCCTTGCATGCTTGGGATTGCATTTTGTTTGCCAATAGTTTGTGGAGTGACAGAAGGTCATGAATTACTTGGGGCCAATGGCTGTTCTTCACCCAAATTTCTTCTCTTTGACCTTGTGTTGGCTGCAACACTTTGGGAAATCATTTGATTCATGCCACAAAAATCTTCTGCCTACCAGTTTACAAGTGTGGTATCATTTGGAGCTGATTGCTGCTGGAATGTTTCTTGTTGCTGGTTATTTCCTTGACTACCTTCACCCTCCACACCAGTTTGCTTGTCACCATTAATGCTTGATTCAAGGCACCGTTGAAGCACATGGACTGGTTATGAGGTTCATTGCATGGGAAACACCAATCATACTCTTGAGCTATATTGTTTTGTACTGGCACTAATGCTTTAGATGCAGATGTAGCATTGGGATTATAGGGCTGAAATGGTCTGTTGGCAGGAGGCCTTGCTTGATTTAGATTTGCAGCTGGATTGGGTGGTCTATGAGGTTGATATGGCTACCTGTTAGGCTGAGCTTGAGGCTGGAAGGAAGGTCTAAAACCTTGAGCTTGCTGCCTTTTGAGTGTAACCAGCTCATTACCTAGATTTTGCAATTGCTTCATGACTTCTTGAAGTTCATTTGAGGCACTAGAAGATGAAGTGGAAGCTTCACTTGAATTCTGATTTCTAGGAGTGGGAATAGAAGCTAAATTAGGCACTTGGCTAGTACTTGGGCTCTCTAAACTTGGAAATAATGGCATCGAGGCTCAGAGCCACTTGCCACAAATTGAATCAAACAATTTTCAGCTCTAATGGCAATGCTATAAGCAATGGGGATAGTTGTGCCTCCCATGGACTGAATTAACATAGAAATATCAGAATTTAAAGCTTTAAGGTAATAAAGAAAAGCACCTTCTGCTGTTGGCCTGACTGCCACTGGAATTCTCTCCCAAGTCCTTTGAAATCTGAAATTAAAATCACCACCGCTCATTGGGAGCTCTTTTGATAGTTGTCACCGCTCCAAAAGGGACAAGTTGTCTCCTTTTTCCCAAATCGCTCATGGAGGGCTATACATAGCTTGATTCCAATTTTGAATAGAACCCGAGGCAAGACTCCCGAACATCAAAAGCTTTCCTTTGAATGAAGATGCCAACAGCTTGACAAAGAACTTACATCTCATTGATCTCATGGATTGCACAAATGTTAGCAATATCCTTAACATGATCACCAGGTGAGGTCTGATTTTCTCCAGTGAAGTATGGAATGTTCTTCAATGCTGCAACTGGGATTGGATTTTGTGCATTGAGAGCAAGTGGGCTGCTGCCAGTGAAATTGACATAGGGGTTGTTTTGTGCCATTCTGATTGGCCTTAGAACCCTTGTTGATTGAATGAAAGGCCTACCAGGTGGAGGAGTTGAGAGAGTTCTGTTTGGTGGAGATGGAGACCTTTGGATTCTCCTCCCACTTTGCCTTATTCTTGGAGATAACTGCAGATATTCAAACAACACCTCTTCCTCTCCAGCTCTTGACCTTGTGTTGATTCTTCTCATGAGTTTTCAGGTCTGCACTGCTAAAACCAGCTGATTCTTCTTCCTTGGAGTCACCAGATGTGTAATTTATAGCTCTTTTAAAGCAAGAAACTTGCAACAAATGCACATCAATTTTGTTGCAATGAAGATGAAGACCTCTAAGGTCCCACCGGTGTGCCAAAATTGTTGTTGCAAATCAGCAGCACCCCTTGGATGTTGATCAGATTTCTAGTTTGATATTTTAGACATCCAAAGTGTGATTGCACAACATCAATCCTCTCCCCAAGTGTGGGACTTGTAAAATGGGAAAGGAATCTCCAGATTAGAGGTCGGGTTCCTCAACTCCTCCGATCGATTTATCACTTACAAGTCAGCAGAGGTTTAAATTCCTAATCCTACTCTAAATTCCAAAGGAGACAGAGATAGAGAATGCAAAAAAGCTAAAACTAATGCTAATAGGTGATGCACCAAAGGAGTGGTGAGCATTTCTCACTTCTGCAGATTGACACAATTCATAAAATGCAACAAAAACAACATGCACAAACTGATAACTGTAATGAAGAATCAAAAATTAGTCAAACAACACAAGCAGAGGATGGAAAATTAATCACAGGGCTTGTATTGTTATTTTAACATCAAAATCACTTGCATTACAACACCTGAGAGGAAAAATAGGTTGCAGTTCTTAGAAAAGGTCTGATATTCCACCAAAATCACTTCCAAGGTGAGAAAGGGGACCTGCAATACACAAAAAATGTTCAACCTTTGAAAATGAGCCAAATCTGGCTTTTACAGTGGGACGAGCCCAGGAGAGAGAAACGTGGGAAAACATGGAAGGGATTCAACCATTGACCAAAACACATTCAAAATAGCATGGGCATCCTTACAGACCCATCCCCTAACATTTTTAGCCATGCTGGGAGAGAATGCGAGCCATTCTTCATTAAAAACGGTGGTTGAAATGTCATTTCTGCCCATGACCACGTGCCGAGAGGTGTTTTTTAATTTTATCTCTCCAAAATCCATCAAAATGCAAAAATGACCCTGGAATCTTGTAGATAATTTCACCATCTTTCCATTGATATAAAGAAGACGCAAAAAACGAGCTCGATCGAAAGATATGGCCATTTGAAGTTTTAGGGCAAAACAGTAGGCCAAATCGGGTCAAGGCAAAAAATTTGAATTTTTGCACCTTTTTGGTCATTTGGAAAATTTTCCAAAATTTCCCACACTCCACCACTCTAGGTGCCACGTGGCGGCATCTCATTGGCCGGGCCTTTTCAGGGGAAAATTTTTCCAAAAAACTCCACCGAGCCATAACTTCAAAAATACATGGAGTTAGGAGGAAAACTTTACCTTTCTGGAAAGCTGAGAAAGAGCTCTATCCAATGGTGTCATTTCTAGAAGGTTTTGAGTGCCTAAAAAGCAAAATATTATGACTGAGGCACAAGAGAGGAAAAAAATGAGAGGAGTTAGCCACAAAAATGAGCAGGGGCACATTTTGGATAACAATTTTGGCGACTCAGAGGGGTCATCTGCCTGCTGGATGAAGTTACCAGTTGCCTAAAGCAATCCATTGGGTATGGAGTCATTGAATTCTCTATTTGATACCCCAACTGACTAGAACACTGCAAGGAGGAAGATGGAATATCACCCGATGAGCAAGGCCTCGCAAACACATCTCCAGGAACAACAAGCTTGTGCCAAAGCACTTAGGGAAAGAAAAACTAATCTACAACAAAACAATGTGCACAAGCACTTGGAGGAATGAAAAACCTAAACTAATATGTATAGGGTGAAGCATTTCCTTCAGTAGCAATGCTTCAGATGGATTCCATTGACTGGAATCTGCAGTTATTTTTCATCCAATGAAGACAACTGGAAAGCATTGTTGTCCTTACACTTTGTGACCATGTATGGGCCACTCCAAATGGCATCAAATTTTGAATGCCTTCCCGGTTTTGCTCTATCCGCATCCCATTTTAACACTAGATCTCCAACTTGGAAGGATCTGTTCTTGGCCTTTCTATCAAAGGTCTTCTTTATCAAAGCCTGATCCTTCTCCATTGCTTGGGATGCCTGATTTCTGATTTCTTGGAGCTCCATCAATTCTGCATATCTGACTTCCATGGGCTCAAACTCCAACAACTCCAATTGTTTCATGAGTTCCAATGTTGGCAACTCAAGTGATATGGGCAAAATTGCCTCTCTTCCATAAACAAGCTTGAATGGAGAGTTACCTGTAGATCTTTTAGGAGTTATCCTATCAGCCCATAAGGCTGATTTCAATTTGGTATGCCAAGACCTCTGATTCTCATCAAGAGTCCTCCTAATGATCCTCAACAAGTTCTTGTTTGTAGATTCATCCTGGCCATTACTCTGGGGGTAATAGTTTGATGAAGTACTTAGGTAGATCCCATTCTTGACAGCCCATTCAATCACCTTAGATCCAATGAATGCTAATGCATTATCTGATATTATTGTAGCTGGTATGCCAAATCTGGTTACTATTCCCTCATAGAAGTCTAGGATGCTAGATTCATTTGCTTCCTTGAGTGCTACTGCTTCAGTCCATTTGGTGAAGTAATCTATGGCTATTAAAATCCACTTGTGCCCTTGGCTCGAATTGGGATTAATAACTCCAATGAAGTCTAAACCCCATTGCATGAATGGCTGGTCAACTGAAATTGGATGCAATGGGAGGGCAGCTAGCCTCTCTTTACCTGTGAAAATACACAATTCTTGCACCTCTTGATCCATGCATAACAATCATTGAAAATCTTGGGCCAATAATAACCAACCCTCATGATCTTTAGAGCTGTCACTCTTGGTGCAAAATGACCACCAGCTGGTCCACCATGGAACTCTTCTAGCACCTTATGAATCTGATTTGTACCAATGCATCTCAGCAGTACTCCATTCACATCTCTTTTGAATAAAACACCATCAACAAGGGCATATGGGACAGCCTGCAATATGAAGTGTCTTCTTTGGGTCTTGTTCATCTCTGGAGGGCATAGGCATGTGCTTAGGAAGTGCATTATACTTTGGGTCCAGCAAGGAGTGGGGACACCATTATTTTCCTCTTGAGTCATTCCTTCATCACGGTTATCTTGAAATGCCAAAATAGCCTCCTTTCTCATTGCATGATTCCTCTTGTTTGCTCAAGATCAGCTGCTCACACAATCCTTTTCCTCTTACCAACTTGGTGAATTTGATTTCAATGTCATACTCCATGACACAAGTAATCCAACCTGCCCTTTTTTCATTCAAGTCTTTGTTGAGGAGGAAGTCTTTAACCCCGCATGAGAAACCAGCAATTGGACCTTATTGTTTGAAACTAGATGCTTGAATTTCTTCAAGCTCCTGATTACTGCAAGAACATGCTTCTCAATGAAAGAATATCTCACCTCATAGTCCTCCAGGCTTTGGCTGAAGAAAGCAATTGGTTGTTCATCATTGTCTTTATTCTGTTGTACCAAAATTGCTAGAAATAGTATCATCACCTCCAAACGCATAGAGGATGAAATCCTTGGAGAAATCTGGTTGATGAGAGTTGGGGCTTGAGAGATGGCTTCTTTGATTGCTTCAAAACTTTCCTTTCCTTCTGCTGTCCATTTGAAAGCCATGCTTTTCTTTAGCATCTTGGTGATAGGTCTGACAAGGGCTGCAAAATTTGGGACAAACCTCCGAACAAAATTTATTCTTCCCAAGAAACTTTGAAGGGCCTTCTTGTGGCTTGGCAATGGTAGTGCTCTTATGGCTTCGACTCTTTCCGGATCAATTGCTAATCCTTCTTTGGAGACAATGTGGCCAAGGAGCTTTCCTTCATGGGCTAGAAAAACACACTTTTTAGGATTCAAGGAGACTCCAAATCTTCTACACCTTTGGAACACTTGTCTCAAATGAAAGAGGTGGTCTGCTGTATTTTTTGAAAAAATAGTGATATCATCAAGATATATTAGTACAATGTTGTTAATCAAACCTTTGAACGCCATGTCCATTGCTCTTTGGAAGGTAGCTCCAGGTGTTGTACCCAAATGGAATTTTCCTGTATGCATAAGTTCTCCATTTAGTTATAAAGGTTGTCTTGAACTGATCTTCTTCCTTCACCATAATCTGATTATACCCTGAATAGCCATCAAGTAGTGAAAACCTCTCGAGCCAAAGAACAACTTGTAAAATCTGCTCCATGAAAGGAAGTGGATAATGATCTTGAGAGATGCTCTATTCAAATCTCTGAAGTCAACACACAATTTGTTTCCCACTCTTCTTTCTGACCGGAACCAAGTTGGCAACCCAACTAGAATGCTTGATAGGGAATATGATTCTTGATTCTATCAACTTATTCAATTCTTTTCTCATGAGAGGCTCCATGTGGGGGTTGACTGGCCTTTGTTTCTACCTGATGGGCTTAGTATTTGGATCTAATTCAATGGTGTGTTGAGCTAACTCAGGATTGAAACCTTTCAAATCTTCATAGCTCCAAGCAAACACATCAGGGAATTCTTGACAAAGTTGTATGAACTCATACCTTTCTTGCTCAGTTGTCATCTTACCAATTTGGAGTGATTTGCCTCTTTCTACCGAGATGGACACTGAATCTTCTCCCTTCACTTGGATGTTTGCTTTCTCCTTCCTAAACTGATCATTAGGATTGAAAATGGACTCCAAAGTAATAAGTCCCTTTGGTAGTTTGTTGGTTCTCAGCTGCACCACTTGGTCACCATACTGCTGCTCCAACTTTTCCTGATTTTTAGCTAAGAATTCAGCCTCTTCTTGCAAGAAATGGATGATTTGCTAATCATTTTCAAACACTTACCAACTTACATTGTTATTTGGCACTGAAGGCCTCACAATCACATGGATTTTGGTTGTACCTTGTCCTTTTGAATGCTCTCCACAACATCAAAGGCTGCCCCAACTGCTGCAAGCCTGTCAGCAGCTTGGTTCTCTTTTCTAGGAATGGATTTTATGCTAAAGCCCTTAAAATCTTCAATGAGGTCCCACACCATGTTCTTGTAGCACTTGAGTAGATCATTCTTGATAGCATGCTGCCCCTTAACTTGGTTTACAATCAACTCACTTCACACCAAAGACTTGCAAGTTCTTTATTCCTCTCTTGATTGCCCAATGCAATCCTTTCACCAAGGCTTCATATTCAGCAGTGTTATTAGAGCATGCAAACTGAAATCTAAAAGCTGAATAATACTTAACTCCTTGAGGTGAAACCAGCATGGATCCCCCTCCTGCACCTTTTCTACTTCTTGATCCATCAAAAAACAACTGCCATACCTCATTGTCATCTTTGTGGTTTGGCTTGGTGATGCTAGGAATAGGCTGATTTTCTTCATGTATGCAATAGACTCCTAGCTCAGATTCTTCTATTTCTTGATAAGGATCAAAAGCATGCACCTTGCTTGCCCATTCATTAAGAGTTAAATCTAGGATGCTTCCAACCTTAGGTATTAGCTTCATCGGTGCTTGGATGATCTTCTTGATCAAACGTCGAACAATTGGCATTAATCGGCTTGGAGTGTAAGGCTCAATGTGAAATTTTGCAATAGGTTCAAATCTGATTGTGGCTTTGGTTCCATATCTTGTTCTGAATAGCATGTGTGACCAATCAGCAGACAAGTCACCTCCAATCTTAGCTATGAAATCCCTTGACAAACATAGGGCAAACAGTGGTGGAAGGTCTATTACTGAGACATCTTGCAAAGTAAGACTCAAATTTTTAATCACCCTGACTGTTGTTACTGCTGTCCCATCCAACTACACCACCCCTTTGGATATGGTTTCATACTGAATTCCCAATTGATCAGCTATTTCCTTGGGCATTACTGAACTACTTGCCCCGGAATCAATCATGCAATTGTGTACTAATTGGTTCAAAATGATCAATGAAACATAGAATGGAGGGGGCTTCAATATTTTACCTTGTTGTCCTCCATGATTCCCCTCAGCTAGGCAAGCATTTGTGAGCACCTTCTTTTGCATTTGGACTTACTAATTTGAAGTTGACCAGTCCTTCATGGCAGCTTGTAGCAAATCTCTTTGGCCTGGGATAGATAGTGATTCCCACATTGATATGTTTACATTTGTCTTCTTCATTTGATCAATGATATTGAATGGAGATGAAGTATCCCTCTACGATGTGCCTCTAGCCTCGCACATTCATTCCTTGCACATGGGAAGCAACAACCGGCATTTGGTTTGGCCTAGGGGTTGTTTTAGGTAATCCTTGCATGCTTGGGATTGCATTTTGTTTGCCAATAGTTTGTGGAGGTGACAGAAGGTCATGTGGATTACTTACTGGGGCCAATGGCTGTTCTTCACCCAAATTTCTTCTCTTTGACCTTGTGTTGGCTGCAACACTTTGGGAAATCATTTGATTCATGCCACAAAAATCTTCTGCCTACCAGTTTACAAGTGTGGTATCATTTGGAGCTGATTGTTGCTGGAATGTTTCTTGTTGCTTGGTTATTTCCTTGACTACCTTCACCCTCCACACCAGTTGCTGTCACCATTAATGCTTGATTCAAGGCACCATTGAAGCACATGGACTAGTTATGAGGTTCATTGCATGGGAAACACCAATCATACTCTTGAGCTATATTGTTTTGTACTGGCACTAATGCTTTAGATGCAGATGTAGCATTGGGATTATAGGGCTGAAATGGTCTGTTGGCAGGAGGCCTTGCTTGATTTAGATTTTCAGTTGGATTGGGTGGTCTATGAGGTTGATATGGCTACCTGTTAGGCTTTGCTTGAGGCTGAAGGAAAGTCTAAAACCTTGAGCTTGCTTCCTTTTGAGTGTAACCAGCTCATCACCTAGATTTTGTAATTGCTTCATGACTTCTTAAAGTTCATTTGAGGCACTAGAAGATGAAGTGGAAGCTTCACTTGAATTCTGATTTCTAGGTGTGGGAATAGAGCTAAATTAGGCACTTGGCTAGTACTTGGGCTCTCTAAACTTGGAAATAATGGCATTGGAGGCTAGGAGCCACCATCTTGAATCAAACAATTTTCAGCTCTAATGGCAATGCTATAAGCAGCGGGATAGTTGTGCCTCCCATGGATTGAATTAATATAGAAATATCAAACAATTTTCAAAAGCACCTTCTACTATTGGCCTGACTACCACTGGAATTCTCTCCCAAGTCCTTTGAAATCTGAAATTAAAATCAGTCAGCTGCTCATTGGGAGCTCTTTTGATAGTTGTCAACTGCTCCAAAAGGGACAAGTTGTCTCCTTTTCTCCAAATTGCTCATGGAGGGCTATACATAGTTGATTCCAATTTTGAATAGAACCTGAGGCAAGACTCCTGAACCATTGCAAAGCTTTCCCTTTGAATGAAGATGCCAACAGTTTGACAGCAACTTACATCTCATTGATCTCATGGATTGCACAAATGTTAGCAATATCCTTAACATGATCACCAGGTGAGGTCTGATTTTCTCCAGTGAAGTATGGAATGTTCTTCAATGCTACAACTGGGATTGGATTTTGTGCATTGAGAGCAAGTGGGCTGCTGCCAGTGAAATTGACATAGGGGTTGTTTTGTGCCATTCTGATTGGCCTTAGAACCCTTGTTGATTGAATGAAAGGCCTACCAAGTGGAGGAGTTGAGAGAGTTATGTTTGGTGGAGATGGAGACCTTTGGATTCTCCTCCCACTTTGCCTTATTCTTGGAGATAACTGTAGATATTCAAACAACGCACCTCTTCCTCTCCAGCTCTTGACCTTGTGTTGATTCTTCTCATGAGTTTTTAGGTCTGCACTGCTAAAACCAGCTGATTCTTCTTCCTTGGAGTCACCATATGTGTAATTTATAGCTCTTTTAAAGCAATAAACTTGCAAAAAATGCACATCAATTTTTTTGCAATGAAGATGAAGACCTCTAAGGTCCCACCGGTGTGCCAAAACTATTGTTGCAAATCAGCAGCACCCCTGGATGTTGATCAGATTTCTAGTTTGATATTTTAGACATCCAATGTGATTGCACAACATTGAATCCTCTCCCCAAGTGTGGGAATTGTAAAATGGGAAAGGAATCTCCAGATTAGAGGTTGGTTCCTCAACTCCTCTATCAGATTTATCACTTACAAGTTGCAGAGGTTTAAATTCCTAATCCTACCCTAAATTCCAAAGGAGACAGAGATAGAGAATGCATAAACTAAAACTAATGCTAATAGGTGATGCACCAAAGGAGTGGTGAGCATTTTTTACTTCGTAGATTGACACAAGTCATAAAATGTAACAAAAAAAAAACATGCACAAGTTTCCGATAAATGTAATGAAGAATCAAGAAAAATTAGTCAAACAACACAAGCAGAGGATGGAAAGTTAATCACAGGGCTTATATTGTTATTTTAATATAAAAATCACTTGCATTACAACACTTGAGGCAAAAAGGAAAAATAGTTACAATTCTTAGAAAAGGTCCGATATTCCACCAAAATCACTTCCAAGGTGAGAAAAGGGGGACCCGAATACACAAAAATATTCAACCCTTTGAAAATGAGCCAAATCTGGCTTTTACAGTGCAAGGGACGAGCCCAGGAGAGAGAAACATGGGAAAACATGGAAGGGATTCAACCATTGACCAAAACGCATTCAAAATAGCATGGGCATCCTTACAAACCCATCCCCTAACATTTTTAGCCATGCTGGGAGAGAATGTGAGCCATTCTTCATTAAAAATAGTGGTTGAAACGTCATTTCTATCCATGACCACGTGCTAGAGGCATTTTTTGCAATTTTCTCTCTCCAAACTCCATCAAAATGCAAAAATGACCATGGAATTTTAGATAATTTCACTAGCTTTCCATTGATATAAAGAATGTGAAAATCGAGCTCTGTATCGAAAGATATGGCCATTTGAAGTTTTAGGGCAAAACAGTAGGCCAAATCGGGTTGGGGCAAAAATTTGAATTTATGCACCTTTTTGGTCATTTGGAAAATTTTCCAAAATTTCCCGCTCTCTGCCACTCTAGGTGCCACGTGGCGGCATCTCATTGGCTACGGGCCTTATGTGGAAATTTTTCGCCTAAACAACTCTACCGAGCCATAACTTCAAAAATACATGGAGTTAGGAGGAAAACTTTACCTTTCCAAAGATGAGAAAGAGCTCTATCCAATGGTGTCATTTCCATGAAGGTTTTGAGTGCCTAAAAAGAAAAATATTATGACTGAGGCACAAGAGAGGAAAAAAATGAGAGGAGTTAGCCACAAAAATGAGTAGGGGCACATTTTGGATAACAGTACTATGTCGACCTATGATTACAAAATGGATAGTCAAAAACTCAAGTTGTTTCCATCCACTCAAGGATGAAATAATGAGGTGTTTCATGGGATTAGCATCCAACTCTATTACCACTTGGACACAAATGGAAACTGCCTTCCTAGAAAAATACTAGGATTATTATAGAGGGAGAAATAGGAAGGAATAATTCTTCAAAATCAAGGAGGAGGATGAAAATATAGAAGACTATTTAGATAGATTCCTCTTTGTGAGAAAAAGGTGTGGATTTGTACTTCAAGAGGAGTTAAGTAAAACCATTTTTCTTAAGGGTTTGGATGAAGAATCTAGGGAAGCCCTTAACTTGATAGGAGGTGGAGACATTGATCAATTAAGGATGAATGAAATTAAGGAGATTTGTAGAAGCTATTCTAGAACAAGGGGTGGACCTAGAAAAGGAAAATCGGTGAAAATTCTGAATCCAGATATGAAAAAACTAATGGATGAGTTAGAAAACTTTAAAACAAACATTTTAGTTCAATTAACCTCTACTATGGATGGATTACAAGCTAAAGCAAATGCCAAAACTGAACCATTGGCTATGTATTTTCCTAGATACGAAGAAGCATGTAATAAGAGACTATCCTTTGGATAAAATAGAAATGTGTCTTATCTGTGAATCTAAAGAACATGATACTGATGTTTGTTCTCTACTTCTAGTCATAAAGAATCAGCTTAAACAAACTAGTACATCATCCACAACAAAGAATTGAATTTTTTTCAGAGACAACCTCACCAAGGGCAGTTTATGCCAAGATCAATTCCTAATCCCTAGACGATGCCATGGGCTACTCAAACAGTACCACAAAATTGGGGACAACCACCTTGGGTACCTCAACCAACATGGAACCCTCAATATTGTGCAAGTCAAGCTTGGTATGATCAGGGACATCAACAACCATGGGCTCGTCAAGGAAATCCTTATGTTTGGTCACAACCTAGATGGAACCCTAGTAATTATGCTCAAGGAAGAACATATCCAAATCAGAATCAACAGTCTTCATGGGATCCCCACATAATTCACAAACTGAGAATATAGTCCAAACACAAATACCATCATATCCAGTAGCAAACCCAAGAAATAAACAAACAACTCCTGTTTATGGAACCGAACTAGAAAAATTAGTTGATCTAAATGCCATGGATTATAAGGATATTCAAACTAGATCTAGAAAAATAATTAGCATTCCACCTATTATAATCACTAAAATGACAAAGAAAATGAAACCCCTAGTATTGTTGTTCCAAAATAGGATATAAAAAGAAAAGAAAAGGAGCCAGATAGTGACACTACTGAGACTCCATTTCCAGAGAGATTTAAAGAAGCTATAGAAACCAAGGAGTCTGAATTGGTATAGGAACTAAGGAAATTGAATATTGAAATACCACTTTATTACAAGTAATTAAGGACAATCCAAGAATTGAACAAATTAATTAAAATTTTATGTTTGAAAAAGCTTGGAAGGAAGAAACAATACCCCAAGACTATCAAAGTAGATGGGAAACTTGTTGATTTAGCAAGAAAACTTTTACTTCCCAAATAAGGAGATCCTGGAAGTCTTGTTATTTCTATCTCTATAGGTAATAAGGATATACATAATGTTTTGGTAGATTTGGGTGCGGCTATAAATGTAATGACAGTGGAAACTTTGAAAACATTACAATTAACGGGTATACAACCTACTAATACCATATTATAGATGGCAGACTCAGTTTGTAGCAAAACTAGAAGGGATTATTGAAGACGTGGCGGTTATGGTGGAGTCATGGGAATATCCAGTTGACTTCCTTATACTACAGCCAAAAGGTAAAACATTGGGTTATCCCATTATTTTGGGTAGACCATGGTTAGCTATAGTTATTGGCTTAATTGATTGCAAGTCAGGTGATATGACAATCTTGAATGGTAAGAACTCTAAGAAAATTTCCTTATATCCTTCTACATGACCTTTTATTGACAATCAAGAACAATTGTGGGTTGATTCTCCTAATACTAATAAGAAAAAAATTCTTCTTTGGCTATGATCACATTGCAAGATCATGTAAGAGAAGTAGAAGAGATGATTAATCCACCATTGAATGAGCACCAGTTGTCCTCGAATCAATCAGAAATAGTTCTAAAACCTACGAACTTAGTTCTAGAACCACCACATTAGCGGTTTCTCTATGATTGGAAATAATTTCACTCCGGAGGAACGAGATTTCTCGTGGGGAGAGGAAGAATTAGTAGCTTCAGTTTCAAATACATCAAGGAGTGGTGAAGAATTTTTGGAAAGTAGCAGTGATGAAGAGTTTGACCTACAAAGAGATAAGTATCATAATTCTCATTATTGTCCTTTTTCCAAAATTTTGTCTCAAGGAACTTTTGGAGATGTTGCTACATATCATATGTTGTTACCACATGCATGTCCACTAAATACTTTAATGGAACCTTTTCAACAAATCAATTCATCACACATTGGAACCAAGCATGTTGAGATTCAACTGGGTAAAACTTTGAACATTAACAATTGGTTGAAGGATGATGAAGAAGCTAAATTGTTTAATGTTCTAAAAAATCATACTAAAGATTTTTCTTGGGATTACAAAGACATGAAGGGAATTCACCCAAGTATCTGCACTCATCACATATATACTAAAAATGTTAAACCAGTTAGGCAGCCTCAGAGAAGGATTAACCCAGCCTTAAGGGATATAGTCAAACAAGAAATTGAAAAACTATTACAATTAGGTTTTATCTACCCTATCTCAGATAGTCAGTGGGTATCTCCTCTTGTAATTGTTCCTAAAAAGAACGGAAAATGGAGAATATATGTTGAATATAGATAACTAAACAAAGCCACACTGAGAGATTATTTTCCCTTACCATTCATAGATCAAGTCCTAGACAACCTTTAAGGTAAACAGTAATTTTCCTTCTTGGATGGATTTAGTGGATACAATCAAATCAGATTGTTGCTGAAGATCAGGACAAAACTATATTTACATGTCCATGGGGTACATTTGCCTATAGGTTGTTACCATTTGTCTTATGCAATGCTCCTACAACTTTCGAGAGTTGTAATTACAATCTTTGTTGATCTAACAAATGATTGTGTTGAGGTATATATGGATGACTTAACTGTACATGGAGATACATTTGATGATGCTTTGAGAAATCTGGACAGAGTGTTAACAAGATGTGAACAACATAATCATCTCTTAGTGATGAAAAATGTTTAATGATGGTTCATGAGGGGATTGTATTAGGACACCATATTTCAAAAAGAGGAATTCAGGTTGATCAAAACAAAATTAGGATCATTTCAGATTTACCTATTCCTTAGACCCCCACAGATATCAAGTCATTTTTAGGACATGTTGGGTACTATAGGTGCTTTATTAAATATTTCTATAAAATTGTTGCCCCCATGTTTAATTTTCTAACCAAGGACTGTGAATTTCTTTGGGATGAAAAGTGTCAGCATGCTTTTGAAGAAATTAAAGAAAAATTAGTCACTGCCCCAATATTGAGATGACCTAATTGGGAAAATCCATTTCATATCCAAATAGATGCCTCAAATAATTCCATTGGTGCAATTTTGGGACAGAAAAGATGAAGAAGGAAAAATGTATGCTATTTATTATCTTAGTAAAAATCTTACTCCCACTGAAAAGAATTACACCACCACTGAAAAAGAATTTCTTGCTATGATTTATGCAATCAATAAATTTAGACATTACATTACAGGGTACAAGATATTTATACACACAGATCATTCAACAATTAAATATTTAATGAACAAACCAGTGGTTGGAGGAAGAATAATTAGATGGTTATTACTTTTACAAGAATTTGATATTACCATTGTGGACAATCCAAGTAAATCTAATGTGGTAGCTAATTTTTTGTCAAGACTAACCACTACAGGGGAGCAAGATCCAGTCAAGGATAACTTTCTAGATGAACAACTATTTTCTATTTCAACAAGTACACCATGGTTTGCTGATATGACAAATTATCTTGCAACAGGGAAGTTTCCTCCTTCTTTCACTAAGAAACAAATAAAGAAGTTAATCAAAACTAGTGCACAATTCAAATGGTTAAATGTAATACTATTTAAATATGGCCCTGATTTGGTTTTATGCAGGTGTGTAAGAGAAGATGAAATCTTTGATATCCTTAGAGCATGTCATAATGAACCAAGTGGAGGAAACTATTCAGTGAAAATAAAAACTCATAAGATACTTGCACTAGTTATTATTGGTCATCTTTGTACAAGGATGTGAAGAGATATATCAAGTGGTGTGATCCTTTTCAAAGGATGGGACAACCAACTTTCACCAATGAAATGCCTCTTCAACCTCAAGTAGTGATTGAACCATTTGAGAGATGGGGATTGGATTTTGTTGGTCCCTTTAATCCTCCTTCACAAGGAAAGGAATATATTCTTGTGTGTACTGACTATGTGACAAAGTGGGTAGAAGTGCATGAATTGACAAATGCCACTGAAGAAGCAGTTGTTGATTTCCTCTGGAAAAATTATGGTAAATTTTGGAGCACCTAGGAGCATAGTTTTAGATCAGGGACCACAATTTATGTCTAATATGATCTAAGATTTCACAATGTATTACCAAATCAATCATAAGAAGTTGTCTCCTTATCACCCACAATCAAATGGACAAGCTGAAGTAACAAACAGAGAATTG
This sequence comes from Taxus wallichiana var. yunnanensis, assembly GCA_018340775.1. NCBI lineage: Eukaryota > Viridiplantae > Streptophyta > Pinopsida > Cupressales > Taxaceae > Taxus > Taxus wallichiana. The sequence continues at coordinate 818,139,014 of CM031242.1, read as the reverse complement.
GAAAAAATCCTTACCAAAACAGTTGAAGTTGGGAGAAAAATTAGGTAAAGAGACTAACTAAAGTTGTATGGGCTTATAATACAACTTATAAAACTACAATAGGTTTTCACCATATGAGTTAGTCTATGGGAAAAAACCCTTGTTTCCCATTGAGTTTGAACTATAGACATTGAGGACAACAATTAAGGTGGGTATTGATTTGGATGCAACTCAAAAGAAAAATCTTTCAACTCAATGAATTTGATGAATTGAGGATGGAAGCACTTCAAAGACAGAGATAATCCAAGATCAATGGCATGAGACACATATCAAGAAAAGGAAATTCAAAGTAGGAGACTGGGCATTGCTTTGATTCTAAGTACCAAAATTCAAGGGAAAATTAAGAACCAGATGGTTGGGACCCTATCAAATTAAGAAAATATTCAACAATGGTTCTATTCAATTACTTCCCATTAATGGCAACAGAAGAACACTCTTGGTCAATGGGCATAGGATAAAACTCTATAGGAAGCCTCCCACTAAGGATGAATTCTTGAGGAAGATTGAAGCAGACAAAGAATTTGATCATATGGAAGAACCCAGTTCTTCCAAAATGATCAAATAACTAGATGATAGATCCAAAATAAAGGGAAGAAAATGAAAACTAGTAAATGGCATTTTCTTCCCCAAAAATAAAAAAAAATAAATAATAAATAAAAAAAAAAATTTCTCTCAAAGGTCAATTGAAAACTAGCAATGGTAGTTGACCTCCTCTTATGGCTAATTCAAATAAAAGGGAATTCTTTGGAATTCCAGTTGTCTTATCTAACCGTGTTTTGTTCCACTTGTAGGAATGATGAGTCATCATAACAAAAGGATTACATCATCAAGAACAATAATTATATCATTTAAATTATTTAGGGTTAAATTAAAGTTTGCATGTGTGATTTGACTTGATTTAAAATTTGGTATGATGAGTCATCTATTTATACATTATGATTACAAGTGAGTAATCATGAAGATGATTTGGATGGAATAAGTGGCGGAATAGCTATCATGACTAATCATGAAGATGATTTGGATGGAATAAGTAATCATTAGTATCATGAGTAATTATTAGAGCAAAATGAAATGAAATAGTTACAGAGAAATTTTGAGGGAGAAGCAGCGGATTAGGCTTATGTTCCGCATCATAACAGAGGTTCCGCAACCAAGAACAGAGGTTCTACAGATAAAATTGTCAGTTCAGCTAAGCAAGAAACCCTGCAGCCAATTTACACATAATCAAAGGAAACATAATTCAAGTTGATATGGGGATTAAAAAGAAATCAGAACCAGAGGATGATTCCCAACTACTCACGGATGAAGAAGTGGCATCTATCTTTGAGCATGCAGGATGGCTAGAGTTCCTAAAAAAATTCAAAGTATAATGATGAATTAGTAAGAGAATTCGTCATAAACCTAGAGCAATCCAGGACAAAGGTTAGAAATATTTTTATTCCTTTTTCTATTAATACAATAAGTAATGTGTCTGAGTGCCAATTGTGCATGTCCCACATCCTGCCAAAGGGACCTTGAAAGAACTGGTTGAAACCCTACTACAAGAAGGGGAAACTAAACCCCAATACATTTACAATACAAAGAAAATCATAAAAGGGGTCAGAAGGGCCAGTTTTCCCAAACCCTTTGATAGGGTAGCATTTTGGATAGTGAAGTATTTAACCTGTGATGGTCAATTTGGGTCTGTAGGAAAAGAAGTCCTAAAGATGCTCATATATTTGAAATATGGAGCCACAAAACTAGAATACATAATAAACCTTCCAAGGTTTCTTTTTTATTCTATCTAGACCATGGCCCAGAGGTATTCCTAGGGTGTTGGGAACAATCAGGCATCACAAGTTAATTCATTTAGTATGCCAACACCATTTTCTGTCAAAGAAAAATGGAGAAGAAATTTTGGAAAAGTTTCTTGGCAAGTTCAAGAAAAACCATGATATTATCAGAAGGACAATACTGGCTCCATTTTCTCCTTCAACTAATTTGGAAATTGATGTCCCTGCAGAAGAACAAAAGGAAGTGGGAAGAGAGAATATACCAAAAATAAGAAGATCTGTGAGAAAGATCAAAACAACAGAGACTTATGTGCCTTTGAAGGAAATTCCTTCTTCTGCAGCAGCTACATGGGAGCTAATATCTATCTTTGACGGTGATATCTCACATGTGTAGGAGAAAGAAACAAAAGTAAGAAGAATCTCTAGAAGGAAATCCACCGCTAGGCATGTTGAAATTCCCCAAAGAAGGAAAATTCATAAGAGGTCAAGGGAAACCCCAGAGGGAAGGAGTGAACAGGAAAAGATGGAAAAATAAACTGCTAATATTTTGGGCAACATGGCCATGACTCCTCCTGAACCAAGCCAAGATGAGATGGACAAAGGAGATGAGAGACTTGAGGAGCAGGATTTTCAAGAATTGCCTGAACTAGTAGCATTATCACATGAAGAGGAAGAGTTGGCATCCTAGAGACAAAAAGGTAAATTTCCTTTGATAGAAGAAGAATTCTCAACTCCCCAAGTAATTTCAGAGGAAGAAGAAAGACATCGGGTTAAGCGTGCTCTGTTTTGTCTAGTGCGCAGAGCTCATTATCGTGGAAAAGGATGATGAATTGGATTTCCTCAAGCTCAAATTAGAACAGAGGGAAAATCTCATTAGAGAGATAACAACTCAACTTGCAGTTAGGACTGAGGAATATTAGTAATTAAGATACAACGATAGAAAAGAGGAAGAATGTCGACTTCCGTAAAAACATAATGTTGTGTCCACGCTTTAGCCCTTGGTCATATGGTATGGTCATATGAGGTCTTAAATCTTGTGATTCCTACTAGTAGGTGCTTAGCTTCAGCCCCTTAATTTCAATTGTGTGGTGAAGGCAACAATAATTTATTTTGTTTTAGTGGCAACTAAAATAAATAACAGAGCAAAATATTAAAAAGCTTGTAACTTCTGATCGGTAACTCGGTTTTGAGTGTCGTTTGTTGCAAAAGTGTTTGTTTTTTCATGCTCTTTCCATTGGATTTATTTATTTTTAGACTTGAAATATAATTATAAAGTGCCAAATATGGAGGAGTGTTATAATCAATTGTGGACACAATTTCAAATTTGAGCAAGACGTCCTAAATTTTGGGAGTTGCGCTTGTACCTATCATGGATTCTAAGAATGATATGCTTTTCTCTGAAGTATGTGGACTTCAAGAGGATATTGTAAGATTTGTGGAAGAAAATAGATGACTCAAGAAGTGAAATTCTCTTCTACAATCACTCATTCACGATAAGGATATAATAATACACTTCCCTGCAACAAACTTGCTAGCCTACAAAGATCACCATCATATTGTGGACAACCATATCCATGCTCCTAGTCCACTTACATTGTTGTTGCTTTTGTACCCACTGACATTGATCTGCCAGTCTTTGAGCCTGAACCTGGTTTTGATGCTTCTAAACCTATGAGGCTTGTTACTTCATGCTCTTCCACATTTGTGCCTATTACAGTACCACATGTTTTGTATCCCGCTTCTACTCAGCTGCATGGCTTTTTTAAGAAGCATACCACGCATTCGGCTATCGCATGTTCCATTTTATGGGTCTCACTAGAGGATTCATTGGCAGACATTCACAAGGTATTGTTTCCTCTATTCCACATATTAAGTGGAATTCTTGTCATTACATTGGTTTTCAAGTAGATACTTCATTGGGATCACACATTGACAGAGCTCCTTTTTTGTTCGCTCGACTTTTCTCATGGATCCCGAGCAACACATGAGTTCTACATCTTCGCTCAAGCTTGAGAAACCTAAGATTTTAGTTTTCGAGACATGATCAACTTTGACACACATTATGATTTTCTTTTACATGCACCCATTGTGCATTTTTCACCAAGTCATATGCGGCATCTTCTTCATCCATTTGTGTTGTTCCGGTGGATATCTAATCACTCATGGCGGCAACATAGGAATTCATTGAGAGGACTCTACAAGCGTGGCTCCTCCACCATTAGGCCTCTTGCTCCACTTTCTATACCTTATGCATTGTGATGCTTCTTGTTTTGAGCATTTTTCTTTAGCAGGTGTAGTGTATCTCTCTTGTTTGTTAAGAGATTTTGTATATGTATTTTCGACACTTTTGGCATGTTGACAGTATCTCTTATGGGGATCTATTATGGTGAAGTCCAAGTGTTATTTTTTTAGTGTTCAAGTAGTTGATTTTGGGCAACTCATACAGATTTGTAGTGTCACTCCACCCATTCAGCAGTATGGGAGGGTGTGGTGTTGATCTTGCTTCTTCGGGTTTCGTGTCCTTACCTTGTTACCTTGGCTTTTCTTGGATCGTGACACTCTAGAGTTTGTGTCCTTGCCTTGTTGCTTTGGTTATTGTTCTTGGATCGTGGCACACCTATTTGAAGCAGTTGATCAAATTATGTTTGGTGTTTTTTTACACTTTCGACATCACTCTGTTGACAATCTCCTTGTATGGAGCTATTATAGTGGAGCCCAGTGTTAGTTGTTTTTGAGTTTTGTGATCGAGCAGTGGATTCAGACCACAGTGCACACCAAACTTCTTCAAAGCATTGTATGATTTTCTTGAGCCGAGCTTCTTGGGATGCCTTGGAGTGGATCTTTACTCTCTTTACTTTGTTGTTATTGGTTTTGGGTACCTTGTGGTGTCCCTTTTTTCCCAGTTATTGTACATGAGTACCTCATCAGGCCTAGTTTCCGGGACTCATACTGTGGACTTGCCACTTCTATTTTGGCCCCTAGCTTCACTTGAGGGGGGGTGTTAGAGTAGGTATTTACATTAGCTCATGTTCACCTAGGTACTTAATTTACTTTTATTGTATTTATGCTCACCCATTTATGTGTGTGGATATTTCTTTTATTTATTTACATATTACGAGATATTTTCTAGTTTTTAGGTATAGTTCTTTCCTTGATCTATGGTATTGACTATTTCTTTCCTAGATCTATGGTATTGACTAGATCCTTGATGTCTAGTTCTCTCCTAAATCTATGGTCTTGACTATTCTTTAATGACTAGTTATTTCTTTGATTTATGGCTTGATCTACGACCTTGACTGGTTCTTAGATTGTTATTCCTTGCCTATTTAAACAAGGCCAATTCTCAATGTATTGCATTGAGTTCCATAATAATATATGATATTGCTTCTCATCTATTTGCAAAGGTTTTATGTAAAGTTATTCGGTGAATTGCTTTCATCTTATAGATCTTGGTGTTTGATTAGCATCTTTGTTCTTGCCTTGGTATGATCTCGTTATCATTCCTTTCAATGTGGAGTTCCACATGAACTAAAAGATGAATCTAAATTCGTGACATTTTATTCTTTAACCAATCCGAGCAGAAAAATATTCTATGTGGATTCTATCTTTGTAATCTGATGCTAGAGAAAAACACAAGAATTTATGATCAATTTGTATGTGGGGGAAAGTCAGCTTAATGCATTTGTCTCTATTATACAAAACCAAATTACATGGAAGGAAAGGGAATCTGATTTTTATTGAAAGCTAGCTCAACTAGTCTCTAGCATGAGAGCTCACTATGGTAAACCTTCTACCTTCCTCATACATTTTAGAACTCATGCCTTTGATGAGTGATTCAAGACACATTATTTTTCCAGCTTACAAAAGAGTATTGATACCTTTACCTCCTATGAGGAGGAGAAGTTTGAAGATATTTATGAAGGATGCTAAAAAAGGTGGGAACTTCTTACTATTTCCTTGAGAAGAAGGGAAGTAATATCCCCTACAAATCTGATCTAGAGTTTAGAAAGAGCAAAAGCGTTATGCACAATAATTCCTCATATCAATGAGACCTATGGGAAAATATGGATGGGAATGTGAAAAAGGCCCCCTCTACTTCTCACCCCCATGTCTCCTTGGAAAAACAAAGAACCTCAAGATCCTACTCAATTTGAAGAGTGGCAGAGGAAAATAGAAGCAAGAGTAGGGTACAATACCTCTAAGTTTAAGCATTGGAAGATCTAGTTTTAGCCATTTGATCTAAGCAATCAAATGGAATGCAGAACATATAACCCCACTTTTGAAGAATGAAGTTTGTAAAGGGACTTACAAACAAGTAAGTTTGGGGGAAATGATGAGGCTAGAATATGCCCGTTAAATGTATAATATATGATCTCATCTTACTCTCCTTTTTATTAAGTTTGATTACATTTTGTGACTTTTATTTGATTTGATATGAGTTAGGATGTAATTTTCTGTCTTTTGATTGATTTTGATTCTAACGTTTAAAAGCTCTGAAATTCTGATGAAGTGTGTGTTTGAAATTCAGTTTTGTAATAAAGCAAGTCTAATCAATCGAAGAAATGAAGTATGTAGCATTCAACATGATTTTGGTAGCATCTGTTCCAATACATCTTAGTTCTAGAACTTCCAAGCTAGTTCTAGAACTCCATTACACAATCATCATCTAGTTCTGGAAATTTCAAACTTAGTTTTAGAAATCCAATATTTAGTTCCAGAAGTTTTGGACTTAAATCCGAACTCCTGGGTATAGCTCCGAAATCTCATGGTTTTTTATCCTTAATGATTTCCTATGGTTTTGGAACTTCTCTGAAGTTCCAAAACCAATGGAAGTTTATCTATTCTAACCACATCTAGAGATTTAGCATCAATGACCCTTTCAATCAGGAAAGGATGAGAATATTTCTGAACGTAGATCTAGGGATAGTTATCTTACAATGCCTCGATCGACCACAATGATGAGTCAACATCTATTTTGGGCATGATTTAATTTCATCAGAATCATAGAGACAACTATGATTGTAAATGTATATATAAGAAGACCTGTAGTAGATATAAAAAGATATAGAGAGATAGAACAGAGAAGATAGATATAGAATAAGTACATAGATCTAGTACGTTTTGTAGTACTCGAATGTTTTATCAATAAATAACCATTCCTATTTGAGAGAATTCTAAGTTGTTAAATCCCGATTCAAGGAGGAGCAAGGGCCCACTCCCCCAAGGACCAGGATATTCATCTATTTGGTATTTATATTTCCTAAGAAAATAGTTTAGATCTGTTAATTCAATATTGTTTTTAATTCTTCTAGTTATACTTTGTTGTATACTGCTCCTATAAGTGTCTAGATAGATTCTTATTCTTCTTACAAAAATTTTTAAGCACTCTAAGTTGTGTGTTTTTATGTCCAAAATAAAGTGTGTTTACTTTTAAAAGTAAGTGTGTTTACTTTCAAAAGCAAGTGTGTTTATTTCCAAAAGCAAGTGTGTTTATTTCCATTCTACAAAGTGTGTTTACTTTCAGCAAATCTTTCAGTGTGTTTCCTTTCAACAAGGTTTTCATAGTATGATTTAAATAAAGTTTTTACCAAGAAGTCCTTAAGACATTGAAAATATCCCCGAAAATACAAATATAACTACAGTCAACTACTAGACTGATAGGATTACTCTTGTTACATATAGCTTTAGACACTCCCTGGTTTAATATGAAATCAACAGAAGTTAATTAAATGAAGGGAATAATGACACCCATCATCTTAACTTGAGAACGTATTATTTAAAAATCTGCAGCATGTTATGCATGGCAATCAATCATCAAGTTTGTGTGCTACATACTTGCGTAATCGGAGTTTCGAAAAGGTTCGAAGTCCATTTCAGTCCTGCAGATCGGGGTTACGAGAGAGGAACGGTTAAAAATTCTAGGTTAAGACTATTCTCCACTCTCACAAATTTAACTTCAAGATTTTCTAATGAAAATTGAGGGTGCAAGCAAATGGTTTTGGGGTGATTTTCATGTCCATATTAGTTGCATGTTATCATTTTTGACTTTGTGCCCAATGAACACTAAAGGCTACTAGTTTATGATCATCTAGCAAGCGATGTCCCTACGAGTCATCAAATTGTTATGTAATCTACCCCCAGGGGAAATTTGACAATAGGAACCTAACAGACTGGACATTGGACGAGCCCTAAGGATGGAATTTGGTTATAGGAGGTTTCTGTGGGTCTTAAGAGGACATTTAGGGAATTCTGGAGTGAAAATAATAATTGAGGAATTTTTCCTCTTCTAGGTTTTCACCCTTAAGATCACTTTTAAAAATGATGAAATACGGGTCTCGTGGGCCCACACTCAACCAAAATTAGAAAAATCAAAGGAATAACATGTTAAGCCAAACAAAAGAATTTTAAAAATGCCTAATTTGAGAGCTCAGGGGTCAAAAAATTCACATTTGGGCCTTACTAAGGCCACTGAGCTAAAAAGATATCGTTGAGCTACTCGGTTAGCTAGAGCTAGGAATTATGTGGGTGACTTAGAGGAGAGCTCGCCGAGTAACTCAGTGAGACGAGTTGCGAAGGATGGTCTGTTGAGATATTTGATGGGGTCAAGTGCAAAGGAACTCACTCGGTGAGTTAAGGTAGCTAAACCATTAGGAAGATCCCACTCGGGTTGGAGACCGAGATATGAGTGAAACGGGAAATAGAAGAAACCAACTCGATGAGTCTGAGGTTAACTAGTTGAGAGTTAGATGGAAATTTAGAGGGATGATGCCGGCCAAAAAATCATGAGATCAACTTAGGAGCCCACTTCATGGTTTTGAGGGCTAGGTGTGTGGTTTGAGATCGAGCTCAAGCTCATGAATGAGAAGCTCGTGGGAATACAAAGTATTGGTGGGTATTGTGTGTGCATTGGCATGGAGACATAGAGATCGATTAGAGGCCGAGATGAATGAATTCGTCCATGAGGCCCGATTTAACTCGGCACGAGTGCAATGTGTAGTAGCATGGTAAGAGGATCTCAGTGTTGATAGTGAAGGATCGGGTAACACATTCATCGAGGGCTCGAAAATATGGCGATGTGTGGAAGGAAGGCTAGGGTTTGATTGAGCGAGTCACAAAGATGGAGATCGGCGAGGGACAATTAATTCGGGAGACATAGAAGGAGGAAATCTTGGGAGTTGAGTTGAGAAAGGAGAGTAGGAAGCTCCAACTCGAGACTTTGGACTTCGAGAAGATTGAGTATTTAGAGATTGTGGGAAATCCACTTCAGATGTTGAGGTGAGTAGAACTCAAAATGACGTACATGAAAATTCTCGAAAGAAAAATCCTAAATTGTGAAGTAGCTCAAGGTCGACTCTAAGTTAGGAGGTAAATGATGGGTGAATTTGGGGATTTACAAGTAAAAATCCAAAAGAAAGAGCTTGAAGGTTTAAAGGCGAAAGAGCCCGAAGTCTAAAATTTTTGGACTTCGAGAGGAGGATGAGTTCGAACTCGGGAAAGTTATTTTCAAAGTCTTGGGTTAGTAAAGTTTGAAATGTGAGCGATGTAATGTCTGAAAATAGAAGGGCTAAAATCTCAAAGCGTTAACTCCCATCCAAAAAATATCAAAAGAGCTCTTCGAGTGTGTGAAATGGACGCCGTGCATGCTCATTGGCACATCAAGTGGTAGGTGAGTTGCATAGGAAAATGATCTCACACCGAGCTAAGGGGTAGCATGCAATGAACCAATTTGTATTGAATTCTTAGGCTCGGTGGGTGAAGATTGGAGCTCGGTGGGTAAGAGAAGGAAAAATGGTGGCCCATTTTCAAAATCACATAAATTTAGCAATTTTTACCCAAATTCTACAAAATTGTACTTGATGGAAAGGATTTTAGAGTATCATTTAAGGGTTAAGGCCAAATTTAGAGATTGGGGAGGTAAGTGAATTTTAAGCCCTAGAAGCATCTTGATGCAAAATCGATGACAACTTCTTCCATACTCCACCATTTTTCACAAAATTATAGTCATTGGAAAGCTAATTTCAAGCTCTACAACATGACACCATTGAAATTAAGATTTCAGAGGTTCTATATCTCCAAAAATGGTCAATAGTGATCAGTGTCATGGTAGGTGGGAGAAAATTCATGATGAAGTTGTAGTAGAGCTAGAGACTAGACCCATGTGCAATCAGAGCCAATTCCTTCTTACACAAGGCAATGTAATTAATCAAGCAAGGATTTTTCAGATCTTCAAGCACTCATTGTAGGATAAACAATGATTTTTATGGGTATTGGAGGAAATTTCAAATTTCTCCCTTGATTTTTTATGGGTATTGGAGGAAATTTCAAATTTCTCCCCTCTCTCTCCTCTCTTGAAATTTATTCTATAAATTATAACAAAGCACTCAGTTCAAAAGGTTGGATATTCTTCCTTTGTCCCTCTCTTCTTTCTTATCTATGAAAAAATATGTGGAACTCAATCCTCTCTATTAAAATGTAATACAATATTTGTGCCTTTGGCCCCCTTCTAATGCATTATATCAACTTTTGGAGAAATAAAACAAATCTATGGATGATTCTCAACCCTCTTTTTTGTTTACTATGTCTTATCTAATCTCTCATTATAGTTAAGGTTATTGTGCATTGTTTAATTATTATTGTTAGATCTAATTGGATTGTGTTTACTTGGTAAATGGGTTTAATAAGTGTTTTGACTTGTGGTGCTAGATTACCCTCTTCATATTTACTTGTTTCATTCCCATGCAGAGCAAGATATTCAAAGCATTCCTTATTAGTGCATCACCTCTAGTTCGAAGAGATTTACTTTTTATCCAATCATTTTATACATGTCTCCTTGGAAAGCATTAGGGTAGGATTAGATTAGTTTTCTCTTCAATTTGGTTGTGTGGTGACAATATTTAGGAATAGGAATTCAAACTATCTTTAGATCTCCTTCCCGATTACAAGTTCCACACTTTGGGAATAGCTCCATGTTGTGTAATCACACCGAATTACCCATCGACAATCGAAGCATTCGGGGTGCTATGATTTCACATAAACAGGTACCTCATGATAAATTTGACCCATGCATCATTAAAAACATCCCATAACTTTTCCAAAATATCTACAAGTGACCCAAGTAGTTCGTCCTAGCAAAACCCTTCATTTCATGATCCAAAAATCACTAAAACACATGCATTGGGATGCCAAAATTCTCCTCATTCCAAAACCATGCTTATTCATGACCCCATATTCATAAAACATGAGTAATAAATCATTTGAAAATTTACCACAGTTTCAAGTTTTGTTAACCAATCATATTATTTCGCATAATGGGCCTAGTTCCTTTTGCAAATCTCAAAACAGTTGATTCTTACACCCTTCAACACCCTGGAAAATTCATCTGATCACCAAATCACTTATACTCAACAAAAACATGCCATGTGAAAACTCAAAATAAATTTAATAACCTGTAGAACACTTATAAGTAAGTTAGAAGTCATGAAACATCCTTCACTTCAAAGCACAATAACATTTTCCTTCACCATATCAACTCTGCCAAAAACATTGTTTCCAAATGTTAGTTCATAAATTATATTATACATACATTAAATACCTCTAAATTGATTCATTAGATTAAAAATTAATCACTCTTCACATTACAGGTGATAGGAAGCATCACCCAATCCATCGCATGCTTCAAAAAACATCAAACTTGCACCAAAACAGATGTTGTCTTGAATGCCAAAAATATTCTTTCTCAAAGAATGACTTGGAAACCATATCAAATGACCTCATCATGAGGCAATCCATATATCACTAGAAATATATCTAAATCTAATTTCTAACACAACTTTAATCACCTCAAAAATTCACCTTTAGCTCAAGTTATGCCAAGTTTATTGAACCCTTCTATTTGAGACCTCGAAACTGACCTTTGACCGCTTAACTCAGTATGATCCTCAAAACACCATGTACCTTCATGAACATATCCTGAAACCCCATGGAAATCAATATAAACCCCCATAAATCACAGAATGACAACTAATCTATTACCTTCTTTGGAGAACTTTTCCTTAGACTCAAACTCTTCAAAAACTGCCATTTTTAGGTGGGGCCCACATATGACCACATGCTCTATCCTAAATTTATAGAAATCTGGAATATTATTCTATAATATCCAATCATCAATTTTTATGAACCAATCAAAACAAGGCTTCAACATGCACTTTTCTCGCATACTTGCTCCTAGTTAGGGTTTAGCTAGGGTTTCAAACCACTTTACCTTATTAATGATCATTCATAAAAATGTGATAATCAAACCACCTAATTATTTTTTTGAAATATTCATAACTGACCATAGAATCTATTTTTAATATCTCAGGTCCCCATGCAAAGCATACAATTCACAACGAGCATCAGAAGGTCAACTTTTGCTATAAAAACACACTCAGAACTTACCCAGTTTCACTAAAACTTGCATATCTTCAAAAATCTTAAGCATAATGACCTAAAATTTGGCATGAATTACCATGAAAACATACTATAACTATTTAAAGTCACCACATAGCCCAAATATTCCTAAAACTCACCAGCCATTGTGACTTACCCATGTTAAACTACTTGTTCTATATTGTTTTCTTCCCAATGACCTCAAATGTGCACTTTGCATCACCGAATGCAGACCTATGAACACTCATGACACATCATATGGACCATGTTTGACCTCATAACACACTCTAACTAGATTGGGAGACCTCATTCTATGACTCAACCCACTATAACATGCACTAGGATATTGTTCAACACAAAGAAACCACTTGATAAACATATATGGTAGTTGAATAACATCATAGGGAGACTCATACATCACCATGAAACCCTTTGAAATCAATGGGTTTTGACATTAATGACACAGACAACCACACAATGGCCAACATTTAGGCCTATCAAGGTGATTGAAAGTTGGCATAAGGGTTCGAGATCTATTAAAGACTTGAGAATATTTTTTCAAAACCTAGAATATAGGTTGAGGTGTATGATAGATTTGAGAAGCATGGAGAAAGAGTTGAAGATATTTTCTAAAGGTTTGTATGTTTATTGATTTACTCATAAAGTTTTCTAACTCATTTAATGTTTCAAGTTTGTCTTGGTCAAGAATATGTATAGAATCCGAGCATGACTAGTTTGATTAGAGTTTGAAGTTGCATGAAAATGACCACTTCATCATGTTCAAGTAATGTTGTAAAACAATATGTATGGCCTGTTATGAATTATCATAGTATTGTTATGAGTTTAAGAACAAGTTCTTTGAGTATGAAGCTAAAATATTGGCAGGGTACTCTAAGGTATTAAAAAGTCTGGTTAGTCTTGAATGATCGGTATGATTGAAGGTCCCGAGGTATAATTCTCCGAGTCGAAGTTATCAAAGCTAAGAAGGTTGAGACAGGTTGTGTAGAGGTAAGTCACCATGTTAAATTCTTAATGAATTTGATTAAGGAATGTTTTTTTCTCCCGGTCATGAAAGTCGTGAAGTTAGTAAGAAGTTTAGGTTTTTTTCTAGTTCTAGTAGAGGTTTGCTCGATTGTGACACTCATATGCAAGAATAATTTGCATTATTTGAAGAAGGTTTAGAAATTTGAATATCATTCCTATAGGGTAGCTTAACATGTAACAATGCTCTAAGGTTGTTGAAAACCTGAGCAAGGTTTGTAACAGAGTTTGAGAAATCATGGATAAAGGGAGAGCTTTCATCACATGTAAGTAAAAGTGGAAAAAGTTTTAAAGATGATGGCTACATGTATGAAAAATCATGAGACAATCAATTTAAAGGTGTATGGACCTATGAAAAAGTGCACTAACCTGTGGGCGCTTTATTTATTTCACCATGTTGATTTAACTAGAGTTTGATGGTAGAATGTTACATAGGCTTCAAAGTGATATCAGGTCATTATCAAGTATGAAGGAAAACATTTCTCAAAAGATAAGATTGTGTGTTAGCTTGTACATAAGGTTAAGATCACGAGTTGTATGATTGTATTTGGATTTGCAACAAGTTTGAGAAGTTGAGAGGTATTGTTGACACATTATAAGGTATATTGCTAATCATTGTTGTCTCGATTCGATTCAATATGTGTAACTATATTTTGAAATATCATAAGAATCGTATGAGATCTTGTAAGAAAACATGACAATTTAATGGTGTTCTTAAGACTAATTTTGGTTTGTACTTGAAGAATCATTCATGAGATGCATTGAAAGGTCTATTGGCACTTTGAAAAAAAAATTTCTTGAAGGACCGAGTGAATGCTCCAAGTTGTGTGATATGAAGGTATGTTGCTATATATATGATTGTACTTGTGATTTATGGTATGTGATCATGTGATGATTGGTCCGATAATACCAATATGAACTTGTGAAAAATGAGTAATATAAGATCCAAGAAGGATTCATGAGTGATAAACAATCTATAAAACAAGGCAATATCTAATTAGAATGATGCATCTGTTAAGGGGGAATTATCTCCATGAATTGAGAAATTGAAAAAGAGGTATGTATAGCATACTATACATTGTTTTTTTTATCTATAGGAAGATGCATCATCTCAGGGGGAGATGTTTTCAGTAATGTATGATTTAGTCATCCAAGGTGAATGCAAGGTGTAGTCAAAAGAAGTTTGTGAGTTAGATAATTAGGTCCAGAAGGATGTCTTTAACAAGAATGAAGATCAAGAAATATATGTATGTGTTTAGGGGGGAAATGAACATTTAAGGAAGGTTGAAAGACATGTCCATGTATCATTTGTAGCATTTGGTGCCAAGAAAGTGAGTGATCAGTCCAAGGGGGAGCAAGTAAGTTTATGTTTTCTTGTTTTTGCATTCATGCCAAGTTGTTATAGTGCATTTTTCATAGATGTCAAAGGGGAGATTGATTCAAAATTATGAAAAGAGGTTTGAAGGTGCTTACTTGTGTGGTTTTCATGAATGTTTCTAAAGATGGTTGCCATCAATGACAAACAAGGAGATTGTTGGACATTATGTCTATTTTGTTGTCATTGATGTCAAGTCACATTAATGTCAAAGGGATTCTATAGTGTATAATGTTTTCTGAGTGTTTATTGATTCAATGTGAGGTGCCTAATGGCATGATGAGTTACATTGATAGTGTCATGATGCATATGTTTGGTTCTTGCATGGTTATGGTAAGCTAGGTGTTGTGTATGAGTTCTAAAGTTGGTAAAAGGTCTCCATGATGTCTAACATGGTTAGTGAGATGTGTCAAAGGTGTTAGTAGGTCTGTATGGTGAAGGCAAGGTCAAATTAAGTTTTTCATGTTTTGAATGAAGCCATTCTAGGCCTAGTCCTAGACCTAATGCAAAGTAGGTGATGTCGTAGCATGAGATATGGAGTAGAGTAGGTTAGTAAAATCATGTGAGGAGTGTTTTAGCATTGCATGGAATGCATGGAAGTAGTACAATGCCATAATTAAGTTGCATATTGTATGGTCAAGGTCCTTTGAAGTAAGAACATTGAATATTATGCAAGAATGCATGGGAAAACCATGGTGTATGGTGAGTTTCAGGTATGATCAGGTATGAATATGCATTGTAGAACATCAAACAGATTATTCTTGAGATATGAACCAAGTGTAAGATGTTGTTTTGTAAGTTTGAGAAACCTATGAGATTTTTTCCCTTACTGAGTTCAAGAAGGTAAGTTTTTGAGTTAGAATTTGATGTTCGATGCTCCCTATAACATGTATGTTTTTCATGGGTGTTGTAGGTATTTTATCATTCATTTCAATTTAATGATTTATATACTAAAGAAATTACACAACTCAAAAATGATGGAGGGTTTAAGGTACCTCAAATGCGTGATGTGGATGAAAATGGGCATAAAGTGATGATGGATCCTATTGTTTGCCAACTAATAACCCGCAAGAAAGAAAGACTAACATAAGAATGGATAAGATGGTTTATGAGGTGGCTTGCAAAAAAAAAGCGGCTCCAAGAAGTGTTAACTTCCTTGGTGGATGTCAATCCCCGTGTGATAATAAAAACTGATATAAATGATTGATGAGCGAGATAGTATGCAGAAACCGAAAGAGGAACATGATATGCAACCGATAAAAACTGATCTAAATGCTAATTGAAATAAATGTAAACTTAATGTTGCCTGACAGGGTTGATGGTGACCCAGACTGTGAAGAGGCAGGTTGACGGTGACCTGGGAGAGTGGATTTGAACAACAAAGTAAGTATGTAGACCTCACAAGATCTGGGTGCTAACTAGAAGTAATAGAAGTTTTTGGATGTTGGAAATAACCTATAGAAGGATATTTGAGGCCAAGGAAACAAGAAAATGTCCTGAAAAAGAGATGAGGATGGATTAATTGAAAAATTGGACCCTAGTCAATGGCAACAGGGGTAGGGCCATGACAATTAGGATGAAGGTAAACTAATTTAGATATAACAGAGGGATTAGACAATGGTTCTAGAAGGTTAGAGTAGATGCGTAACACATGCAGAGAGGCTGGAGTAGGCTTCTTAGAATAGAAAACATAGTCACAGAGGGCCGAGTCAACTACGACTTAGGGTCCGGGCGACAAAAATTATAGCAAAGTGAAGCAATGCCGAAGGTAGTGGGACCGAAAAGGCAACCTACAAATATAGAAACTAGAAGAACAACCTGATAACAAAGTCACGACCACTGGTAAACCTACAAGGTGTTAGATTGAACAAGATAGCAATAGAAATGATATAGATAGCATAAAAATCAATGAAAAACCTCTCATAGTTATGCAAATGATCAAAACGAGCTTCCAAGGGTTGCAAGAGGATTGTTGAGATGCTCTTGTTCAAGGTTGATTTTGTAGAGTGCAATAAAATCATAGATGAGTTGCATTTATGTGTTTTCTCTATTGTTTTCTACTATTTTTGGAAAGGATTGAGATATTCTTATAGGGTTGACGATGATTGGGTTGGGTCACCACCAACTATGGGGAAAGTTTCTCCAATGGGGTAGATTTTTGTGATTTAGGTTAGGAATTGGAGTTTTGATGAATGGAAAAGCTACTTTAAAGCATGTATGTAGGAATAGGTTGTTTAGGGATGTGTAGGAAATAAATCTAGATAGGATAAAAGATAGAAAAGCATAAAGATGTGGATTTAGAATGAAAACATCCTAAATGGAAGGTATGTTAGGGCATATGAGACATTAATTCATTAATTAATTAATTAATGTGGCTTAATTAATTAATGGGAATTAGATGGGCATTAAAGGTGATAGGATAATTAAGTGGGCATTTTAAATTAAATAAAAGGGGGATGAATTAAATTAAGGGGGCCTAGGTAAATACCAAGGTGAAATACGCACACACGGAAAATGAGGGTATAGATACCAAATTTAGGTGTCTACATTTTCCCCTTTTTGTTGATTGGTTTGCGCTAGTAAGCCATGAGAAAAAGGATGAGGTCTGATGAGGATTGACTAAAGGTAAATTATGAGCTCCCCCTCAAACAAGGGATCGATTATGCCAAGGGAAATCAATGATGTGTTTGAAAAAGGTAGATGATAAAGGGCGGGTGGGTGAATAAAAATGGGTAAAATGATTACTAATGAAATATTTCCTTAAGAAAAAAAAGGGTCGAATAACAATAAAAATATGGAGGTGACTCCAATATCACATCGGTAGAGGATAATTTATGTCTCAATGGAGGCGGTGTGACAATGTTCTACTGACTAGTGAGTGGGTGAAGATCACTACAGTATGGATGCAAGCCACGATGACCAATGGGTCATGGGAAAACATCAAAATATGTGCAACTAAATGTGAAAGGTATGAAAAATCCTTCGTAAATGAGGAATCAATGAGTAGGTATCCATCCAAAAGGGTCAAGGATGAAAGTTATGGTGCCCGACAAAAGACAAGGCACAAAAAAAAGGTTGAGAAGGAAAAATGGAAAAGTGGGTAAAATAATATGCCCCAAGGTGGATTTAGTATGGCCATAAGGTGGAATTTATGAACGGGTTGCAAAAGGATTATGAAATAAAATTCCCAAAGTAGGGGTAAATATGGCCACAAAGGTGGACTTAGAGAGTATAAAGGGATAGTTTAAAATGCCCGGAGGGAAAATAAATATGGCCAAAAATGTGGACTTTGAGATGATATGCGGAGGATGTAAAATATTGAAAAAAATTCCATAAAAGGATAATATAGAAAGCCACAAAGATATGAATGATTAATTAAGATTTCATAAAGGTGGAAATAGGTATGGCCACAAGGTGGAATTGAATGTCAAAGAGATTGAATAAGGTTGAATGAGGTGTAGGATAAGATGTGACTTAACAATGGTGACCTATGGGTATGAATGACACCATGTCATAGAAAGGAATGTGTAAGGAAAATATGCCTCCAACTGCATTGGAGGTAAACAAGAAGGGGATCCAGGTAACGCAAGGCACATGTGACCAAAACAGATGTTAGTATGTAACCAACGACAGTTGGTCATACCAAAGATCATAAGGAAGATGGATGAAATGAACTTATAAACCTAATGTCGACACGAAAAAGGGGTTTGAGATGTAACTTGTACGTGGGAAGAGGGTTCTCCAAAATTGGTGTTCCCTAAAACTATGCCCCAACTCTAGGAAGGGGAAAGAGCAAATTGATCAATGCGGGAAGTTTACTAGAAGAAATTTGATCAATACGGGAAGCTTTCTTAGGATGCTAATAAAATGGAAGGTTCATCAATACAAGAAGCCTTCAATGATATGGTACGAAATAGAATCCATCCTTCAATGTTATGTTCTAATTTATACATTATATAAATGACAAGAGTAATATTTATGACATTCGTCCTTCAAGAGATTAGTCTATTTATTTGATTTGTTTTTCACATTGATTTCATGTTTTTTTGCTTGAATTGTTTTCCTTCTAGGATCACTATTTTTATAACTTTGATTTTGACAAGAGCATCCATGAATTTTAATTTTACATGGGGGAGAGCTAGGACTAGCTAAGTAGACCACTTAAGAGGGGATAATGACTATACAAGAGAAACCCCTGGACCTTTTGCATGGTTCCAATAGGTGAATAAGAGGGTGATGGATGTAATGATCATGGAGTTCTCACCAAAGGGGAGAACCTCTCCATAAGTAAAATGTTATGGGCATAGCCATGGTTCCCATCTTTAAGGTCACATTTAGGAAGTGACGAAAGAACACATAATTCCAAATCACTACAATGAGAGATGGATAAGGCTAAGAAGGAGGAATGATCTAAAGATATATGTAGACATCAAAATTGGGTCATACCCCCTTTTAAACCCTGTTAATTAAATTAACCGTATCATACCTATTCATATCCCATAGTGCACATGTTGATTAAATTAATTATCTAGATTAAATTAATTAATATACTCACTTCACCACCTCACCTAGCCACCTCACTCAATGACCTAATCAAACCTCATTAATGCCTGAGACCGAGTCTAAACCTATCCTAACTAACTAGGACTTAGTCTAAAACCTAGACTTAACTCCTATTAACAAACCTAGAAGGACTCCCACTTATCTTGCCATGATCTATCACTCGAGACTCGGTAGAAGGTTGGAGATCACGCCAAAAATAGTAATAATCTAGCTATTTCTAGCCAACCTAGATATTCTAGCCTTGACTGATGCCGGTTATATCTCAACCGATGTCGGTCACCTAACCGTTTCCGGTTAGGTTAAATATATTTCCAAAAGCCTTTTCCTAGGTTGGTCATTTGATTCAAGATTTCATTCCTCTAAAGACTTGGAGCACTCAAATTTCTTTAGCACTCAGGAAAAAGAAGACATATAGAAGCACTACCAACATCGATCACCATTCATCATCCCCTAAATGATCACGGATTCACAACAGAGAGGCACAGAGGTCCGAACTACCACGTCATGAATACAACATGCTCTCTTCTCTCTGGATTTCTTCTATCACCACCTTCATCACCTACATTCTCCAATCTACTTTCCAGTAAGTATTTAACATCTCTACACTAAATCTATATTTTCCCTGTGTAGATTTATTTATTCATATTTGTAGTCTATTTCTCTCCACACCTATATACTTCCTTCCTTCCATTAACCCATCACCTAATCATACCCATAATATTCACCCATTTTCACCCTCTCCTAATCATCACTGAGTCTTTAGAACCATTTTACACCTTTTCAACATCTATGCAATCACAAGGAGTCTGGAAAACCAATTTTAAGAACTTTCTTATAATTACCCCTCTACCGATGCCGGTTAGCAAACCGACATTGGTTACTCTGCCTAACCGGTATCGATCAATCAATCGACACTAGTCACTTTGTGTTTGGCAATTTATCTCGACAAGTGAGCTAATACCCACTTCCCAATAGCCCGAGAATCATTTCTAATCCATACCGACCTTATCCGAGAGCTGTCTAGACCTGTAACTCAACACCAGCCAGTCAACCCTCTCATTTTGACCTTAAACAACCTTTTGAATTACCTTTCTTATTTTTTTTTATGAGATACCTAAATCATTTCAATTCCAATAGGATCTTTACTTCATGTATGATTTAACTAGAATTAATATTGTTATATAAAAGTGGATTGACAACATATTCGATAAGTATCGCACTTCCCGGATCTAATTTCCACTAGATACCCACTCATTGTTTTTTTAATTCTATTTGGTGGTATTATTTTGCATTTACAGTGTTTCTCCTATCCAAAATGGAGCTCTCACAATCAACTTGGATCAAGAAATCAAAACACGCACATAACCTTCAACTAACATTAAAAATAGGTATTCCTCCTTGGCCTACTACCCTTATCTAGTTTCATTAATTTGCTAAGAATCTGGTGAAACATTTTGGCATGCCTGGTGGGACCCATCAAGGGTTCCTTTGCATTTGTTCATTCCTAGGAAAAACAATTGTGTGTTTATTTCCCTTCGAAAAGTATTCACATTAATTTTCTTCTCTGGAATATTCTCCTTCTTGCTATTATCTAAAAGAAATCATACTTTTAGTGCTTTAAAAGAACATGTCTTCCTTTTACTACATTGCATTAGTGAAAGAGCATCCCTCTTCCTGTTCTCCATTTGTTACATCGAACGTAATTGTGGATTTGGGCTTAAAACACTTGCATTTCATTCTGGATTGTTGCATTATAGCTCACATTAATTTTAGGGCAACCTATATGCTGGAAGTCATGCCCAGCTGATGGTTGACTAATTTAATCGTAGTTCACTTCCAAACTCTCTCTCCTTATACCAAACCACTTAAAAATTTACACATCTTCTTCAACATCCTCTTACCTGGAAGAATTTGTCAATGATCACATGATTAGAGGATTGACAGTGGGCACCCAGTTGGTTTCTTTATCCAGTCATTATCTCATAGAAAGAACCGCCCCCACCAAAAATTTACTTGAAACCATCCTTAGATCTTGGATTTCATATGAAACCTTCTATTAAACCAAAAACTTTGTTATGTTCATGAGTCATTCTTAAATAGCATAAGCTAAAACATAAAATTCACCCATAGGATTTTGTGTTTCTTAAATTTTTCTTGATTTGTGTTTTGAGTTGTGAGGACGTGTTCTCCATTTTTCTTTCTTCCTTTCACACTCCATAATTATAGTTGGTGTATTCGACTTTTTCTTAGTGTGTTAGGGTCCATCACTATCATACTCAGGTTTTTGGGTTGATATTTTATCTGATCTAAGTCACAAAAATCAACTTTCTCCATCTTTTCAAATTTCACAATGACCAACATTGGTTTTCTCTGACCATCATCAGTTTACCTGACCATTATCAGTTATCTACTTTTTGGTCATTTTACCAAAAAAACACTCACCACATTTTATGTTCTCTCTTAAGTTTATTAGACATATCATCATACCCCTAGCTCTTTAAAATCACTCTTAAATCTAGTTTTATCTCATTTTCATCATTATTGCCCCATTTGTAAAAAAATATTTCCTACAAGAATCGGTATCGGTTAACCTAACTGGCATTGGTCACCCTATCACCGCACGCCAGCTAACCCAACTCTTGTCAATTCCTATGTTTTAATTTTTAATTAAAACAACAACCTATTTTTACCTCCCGGAACTTACACGTTCCTTCTATTATCCTATGTCATTTCAAGAGATCAAATTACCCAATCTATGCCAACTCACATGGTTTTGACTCGTAGTCAAGCCAACTCCCTTGTGTTTCACGCTAGCCTTCAGCAGATCCCACCTAACCCATCACCAACTTCCATCCTATCACCTATGGATCCAACTCAAGACATTATCATCAATATTAGTGATGAGGAGTTTGCAAGACTCCTTAACAACATTATCTTACTCATTCATCTACTCGGGATTCATCATGACAACTGGTATATGGCATGCATGTGTCCATTCCCCTTCTCTCACCCCCACTTCTACATCGGCTAGTACTAACTCAGCTTTACCTTCTTCCACCTTACCACACGTAGTATCCCAACTTGACCCCACATCATCAATATATGTGGCATCTACAGCATCGGTCACACTTTTAATGTCGATTACTCCCATGGTGCCAACCATTCCTTCATCAGCTACCTTGATCATAACCCCTTGTGCACCCACCACCTCGTATATACGTATTGCATTGCAGCCCCACAAAGGTCGAAACTTGTACTCCATTCCAAAACATCATCCTCTCCATCCCACGTCTTTACCTCTAATCACTACAAGAATCACTACATCCACCCCACCTACTTACACATATCACCAACAACCACCTATCTCGTCTATTTCCTATTCAAGATATTTGTCACCTACATCTATTCCCCCCTCGCAATTCTCATACTCGACACCACCATATACTTGGGATGTCGTCCACATCATACATTCATCATCAACCCCCTTATATTACAGGGGGTACCCAATCATCACAACCTACCAACGACCTTATTAAAATGATGATGGAAAAGATGCAAATATTGGAAGCATCAGTTTCTAGCTCTCACAACTCTTTAACATATGATGAAATCTACAATGAGCCCATCCATCCATCTATTCCCATTCTCCCATACCCTACGCATTGGGAAATTCCCAAACTAAACCATTTCAATAGCAAAGAAGACCCACAGCAACACTTGCGGTCTTTCAAACATGGGTGGTATCTAATGACCCATGAAGATGCTATGCTCTTACTGACATTCCTAATGTCTTTGACAAGACCCATGTTGGATTGGTATAGTGGTTTACCTAAACATTCCATTTACTCATTCAACCAAGTGGCTCAAGCCTTCCTGGACCATTTTTTAATCAATATCGTCAAGAAGGTCACCATGACTGACTTGTACTCAACATGACAATATGATGACGAGTCTATCATAATTTTTTTCACTCATTGGTGGAGCCTCATCAACCATCTTACATTCTAGCTACCTCAAACCGAGCTTATATATTTTTTCTATGGCTTCATATGCATATCTCACCAACTCTCCAAGTCCAAACCTTTCGTACCTTTGATGAAGCATTCACCATGGCTAGAAAACTTGAAATTTGTGCCATAGAAGAGAAGAAAATTCAATTGTGTAACAAAAATGTTGCATTTAAATCCAATGATACCTCTTCCTCTTCAAAACCCCAAAACAATTATTCCAAAGCCAAAGGATCTAGCCAACGCGGTAGTTTTAAAAGTTGGCCCATCTCACCCATCTAATCAATCAAAACCTTCTTCCAACCTTTCTCTCATTCAAGCTTTCTAGTTCAGGTGAGAGAAATGAAAGTACACTCCCATAGGAGAGCCCTATTCATTGGTTTTAGAAAAACTTATAAAATCCAGAGCAATTGTTCTACCACCCATCAAACCACATATTGGTTTTAACCTCGCTCATCCTATGCCTGCATAATATAAGGAACATGACTATTGCAACTATCATCACGTCAAATTTCATAGCAATGGTAATTGTATAACCTTAAAAAAAATTGTCCAGAAATGTTAGACAACAGAGATCTCATCTTAGACAACCCGAATGCACTAGCTAATCAAAACTTGCATATCTTCAAGAAGTTGTTTCCTAATCACACCCCATCATCTAACCAAATATGAAAAGCTAAGACTAATGATAGTAATGTCCGTGAAGTTCATGTTGTTTTCGAAGTCGTACCATCTCTTCCGTAATTTCCTCTTATCCCCTCCATCAAGGAGATTCTAGCATGAGCTCCTTTACCCATGGAGGATCCTATTTCATCTACTCCTTCACCCACAGAGGAGTCCCCTTTATCTCCCCTTCACCCATGGAGGAGACCACAATATCTACGATGCCATTTCATCACTCCCCTCGCAACCTAATGAACAACCTGAGGTGTTAAATCTCCTACCCACGGGAGAGTCATGCTCACCTCCCTCTCCACCGAAAGAGGAACCTACCTCATCTGACTTGTCATCTCCCCTACCAATAGAGGATCCTTTAGAAGCGCCACTACCTATTGGTGATAATTTTGCATTAGCCTTTCATGATCTAGTTGATTTTCTCTCGGCTCTCTTACCCACAGAGTCCGAATCCAACTACTTTCCTGTCTCGCAGACATACTTTACAGGGATTTCTACTAAATCAAATTCATATCATCTTATAACAATTATGTTTTCATGCCTGGAAGATCACTTGGATTATGTTGATAATTCCCTACTTTGGGGACGTATCTGGCTACCATTTTCAACCCAAATGAAAATGTCATCTATTGATACCTCTATAATTTATCCAAAAGTATTTCAGACAATCGAACCAACCATTCCCATACCAATCATAATAGCCTCTTCTTCATCACCCTCGCCTACACCTAAACCTTTACCCATAATCAAACCTGATCCTATGCCTAAGAACCTACCCATGCCTACACTTTCCCCCGTAGCCAGAACCATCACCACATTAGGATTCATGCCGACATCAAGTCTATTTCATCCTCCTATAAAATTGGACTAAGCCACATCTTCCCAAGCTCACGCAAAGATTATTTCCCCATCTAAAAGGAAGACCCAACCTTCTTAGCCGCATACACTAGCTTTTCCTACTACTCCTCTGTCACCTTCACCACTTCCTCCCATCCTAGGAACTCACCCGTTGACCTTGGGAAAGCAACCTCCTATCCAAGGCAAACCAAAAACACAGTAGGCCACCTCTTCATCACGATATTCTATTACACCCAAATAACCTGGATAGCATACACCTTTGTCATTATACGCATCTTTCTTACCACCTATACCCCACCACCAATAGTAACCTCATCAGTACCTATGAAATTTCCTTCTCTTCAACCCATACCTTCCACCTTGCCTCTGCTAAAACCTTCACCATGCCTCCTTTATCACCTTGGCTAACTCATCCTCTTCTACCATCTTCCTTCCCTTCCACATCATGTACTCCTTCCTCACCTTTACCTAGGAAGGTGTAACCAAAGTTGAAAAACCCACTACCCCCAAAGAGGTAGTTAAGCCTACAACACCTTTTATCGCTAGTTCATCTACTACGCCTTTACCCAAGAAGGTACAACCCAAATCTAAAACAATACCACCTACCAAACCAATGGTCAAACCCATTTCACATCTAATTCCACCTCTTATGGTGCCTCTCCCACCAAAATCACCCACACTTCAATCTAGACCCACACTCACCTCACATTGTGATCCATTGGTAGGGTCTTACGCCAACATTCTAGCTAACCTTTTAGAGACCTCTATCATCACATTTCTAACCCTTAGACCTTACGACCCACTCAAACCCAAACCAAAAGGGTTTGATGATACTAAAATTTGTGCCTACCATCATGTGTCAGGACATGATGTAGAAAATTGTAAGGCTCTAAAAATTGTTCTCCTCCAACTTTTTCCTCTTGAACAAAACTTTTACGATGATGATCTTCTAGACAAAGACCCAGTTTCACCTTCACCTATCTTCACACACCCTCGTCTCTTACCTATCCATCGACCTTCATCTCCACATCTATAACCTATTTATCTACCTCCAACATTCAATATCAACATGGTCCGTATAAAAGAGCTAGCAAAATCTCTACCGAAATGTCAATGCACCCAACTTCTTTCACAAAAATATTTTCCTTCATTCTATTTCTCATCTTGTCTCTACACTTATAATATCTCACCTCCTCCTTCACCCCATATCAATATGGTTAACATTGTCACTCGCACATCAAAATAAAAAGGAAAGGAGAAAGCAAGCATCCCATCCACCAATACTATGCCCAATATACCATCTGCACCCACATCAAAAATCATTATTCGAGGACCCACATACCCTATTTCTAACGGGGTCACCCATCATAAAATGATAAAACAAGTGAACCAATCCCCTCTAAAATTTCCTTTGTACGACCTTGTCTAAACCTTTGAGTCTCATCGATATGCCCTCATGGAGGTTCTACAATCTATTGAGGTTTTACCTAATGACCCAACTTGTGTGGCAACCACGATCACTCCTCACCATGTGGCATATCTCACCACTTCAACACCTTCCTCTGCACCAACTACCACTCATCAAGTAGACACTCTAAGTTTCTCTAATGACGAGATTATACCCCTCCATTCAAATGATCCCATCCCACCCTTTTTATTTCTAATTACATTGATAATATACTCATTCAACACGTTATGATAGATGGCAGTGTCATCATCAACATCATCTCCTCCCATGCATACAAATAAATATGCATCCTTGCCAATTACATGTTGTTGTTCCCCTCAAAATTCCCCTCTTTTGAAAGTTAATTTTTTTTTGAAAATTTTGAGTTGGCACCGTTCAAGTAGTGTTTAGTGAAGTAAGAAATTTGAAGAGATGGTGAAAATTCCATTTTTGGGATCATTTTAGTGACTTACTGGTCTGTCGGACATTTTTCCCTCATGTCCCAAGTACCGGTGGGCCTCATGTTCGCCGATTGGCTGATTTCCCTGCAAGTCCTTGTCCATCAACTTTTTCATACTTTTTCAGCCCATTTGTCCCAAGTACGCCCAAGCCTCCTATTCACCGATTACCCACATCGCATGCATCTATCGAATCAACTCTTCACGTCCTTCATGTTTCTATGTCCCTCAAACCGCTTGTGCTCTCTTCGCCTGCATCATCCAAATCGGCTCTTCGCGTCCCTCATGTCCCAATGTTCCATGGACCGTCTGGGCCAGTTTTTTCCACTTTTCCCGCATTTCACCTTTTTGAGTTGGCACAAGGTGTATTTAATGCGCATTTATGATCTTCTCTCTCCATAAAGGCTATTTAAAGGGGCAACTATTTATGCACTTGTCACATTGCCTGCTCATTATTTCTTGCCCGCATTTTCACAAAATTGAGTTGTTTGTCCACATTCCTGTATCTCCTTGCAATAATTGTCATGATTCTATTCTTTGAAGGCCATTCCTTTGTTCACTGTCAAAATGAAGATCAAATTTCAAGGGCACAAGCACCTGTCCCCTTTAGAGACTTCCGTGCGATATTGGAGATAGTGAAGTTCGGCATTTGGATTTTGATGATTTCTGGGGTAGATTCGAATGTGACAACCCTACTCCCCTAGCTCAAATGATAAATGATAGTGGAATTGCATACGCTACTAGTTTTCCTCTCTCGTGCAATGTGTTGACACTTTGCATGCCTGCGGGGCTTGTTTCAATCCGGTCACCAAGGAGATTGTCAATGTGCACGGCGAGTTGATTGCAAAATTGGACGCTACTACCATCATCGCTGCCCTGTGCATCCTCGAAACATAAGAATCTAGTGTTCTCACTCTCTCTCAAGCTCAGACTCTGTTTGATCAAGACAACAAGAAATATAAGGCTTAGGTGGTGAAATCATGGCTGAAATTCCCTAAGAAGGGAGCATCCCAACTCTCTAAGGCATTATTTAGGGTCGACTTTAAGGAAGAACAACTAGATATCATCACCTTGCTCACCCAGATTATGGGAATGCCCTCCACCAACGAATTCCATTTTTGGATGTGCCCTTTCATAAATATCATCTATGAGGGTAAGTAAAATCTGAATTGGGATGAGATTATCTGTGGAAACCCCGACTAAACAATTGTCAAATGTTCAGCAAACCAAAAATTTCTACATGACTTCCTATCTCATGTACACCTTGGTAGCATCTCGTGAATGGCTTGGCTTCACTTTCATTGGAGACAAGAAGGATGATCCCATCTATGCATATTTCCCTTAGTTTACCCTCAAGCTCAAGCAATTATAATTTCGTAAGGGTAAATGATGCCTTCGCCATGTACATTGTGAGGCTCTTGGAGGTTGACACTACTGATAAGGTTCTCTCGATGGGCTAGGCTTTAATAACCCAAGTATGGGGCTTTCTTCACTCGGTTATGAAAGTTCTCATTAATTAGGTTTCCTTGTTTTGAAAGCACACCTCTTAAGCTTCCCATGTTACAGAATAACGACAAAATGGCTTTGGTTGAGGTGTGCATGCAGCTAGATAAACTTCATAGAACCTATCCGAGATAAGAAGATTATTGGTCTTCATTTCCCTATCACCTTGGGGATTTATACATGCAAGATAGCTCTAGATGCCTAAAATATAGAAAGGGATATTGCTCCTCTTACAATTCATTTCTTTAAGCCTTGTACTTGTTTTGATCTTAAGAGATACATTAATCAAAATATCAAGATAACTTATCATCATCGTTCGACACTTTGAGGATTATTGGGTTGATTATCTTTGATGATTTTGAAGCTAGGAGGAGGCATTTTGATAGGTTTCTCTACAACATATCATAGACCTCAACCTCTACCAGTGCCTAAAGGGCTTAAGGATGATGATGAATATTTGCAATCCTTTGACTATGAAAGATCAATCAAGCACACTCCTATGGAAACCCCGGATTGGTATGTACAGGAAAGAGATGACTTAAATGCGATAATCACCCCTATCATTGTCAAAACTAAGGTTTTGTTTAACAAAAAATTACATGACCTCAAGATGAACAAAGGTAGATCCTCTTCAAGAGAAACTTCCACACCTAGGAAGGAAGTACATACACCTAGCACTTTGAGGTACTTGAGCAAATTCCTCCTTCTTAGATGAAAGAACTCGAGTCATCTACTCCTTCCACTAAATTGTATCGAAGAAGGTCAAAGAAGTCAAGAAAGAACCGATTGAGGAAGAGACTCTTTAGGAGCAATCAGAATTGCCTATTACGCATGAGAACATTATTGTTCTAAGTGAGAATGATGACGATGAGATGAAAGACCGAGAAGAAACCCCTGAAATCACTGCTGAAGTGGAGAAGGAAAGACCAAGGACTAAACCTCCAGGTTTAACAGATTCCTCTACAAAGGAAATTCCTAAGGTTGCATTCATTTCCCCACTGGAGACAATAGTGGTTCATACTCTGAGTGCCATGAGTTCTCTTGCACTCGGGTCCCTTGATTCTTTCATTTCTTCTTCTTCCTTTTCCTGCGTGTAGCCCCTAGTCGACAAAGAAGAAAAGGAAATCTTTCTCTTGATTAATAGTGCCTCACTTTGATGTTGTAGCAGCTATGCTTGATACTACCCCTCCTCCTCCAAAAATAAATCGAAGACTACTTCGTGGTTTCTAACCGATGCCCAAGGCCGAAGTTCTTGGAGGCTACAAAACCCAAAGTGAATAAACGAAGAAAGATATTTTAATCTTTGACTTAGAGCTTTCCATAATTCCAATGGGAGAATCCACACCTAAGAGCAAAGTTCATAACCTACGGAAACCGTGACTAAGGTTATTGAATGGGTAGAGAAAAGGAACTCAAACCATGGATCAATTGGAAGAACACAACCAAGTTCTTTCCAACTTTATCGATCATTGTTGGCAAAGGATAAATTTTGGATCCAGCCCTATTGGATGCTCTCCCACCTCCCATAGTTATCGGCCAAGATGAGGTCCAAACAATCAAAGACATCCACAAGTATTCTAATTATGGGAAGGCTGTTGAGGCCATGGTGGATGATATGATCAGTAGCAGGTTTAAACTTCATTAAGGAAGCCTTCAATACTCATGAGAAGGTGATCAAGTTGCAGAAAATTCACATCCTCAATCAAGGCTATGGACAATGAATTGAAAGTTCTAGAGTGGATGTATTGCAGATCTTCGTCCGATGGATCAAACTAATGATATAATCTTGTTGGCCAACAATGTGTTTGATGATGTCAAGAATAACTTGTCAAGGACATGGATCTTTAGCATTGAGTGGAAAATAAAGGTTCTAGAAGAAGCACTGGGAGAATTTAGACATGTATGAAAAAAAGGGGAGTCTTTTAAAGCTTGTGTTTTATCCACATTCAAGGATATCCACTGCCATCTTCAAGATGAAACCACAGGTGTATTCTTCTCTCTCCAAGAAATCAAGGCTCGGTTTAAAGCCTTTGTCAAGGATGATCTGTTCAAGGAAGAGTCAATCACTAAAGAGAAAATGAAAGACATGTGTTCTCTTTATTCATCTATAGCCAAGGCTAATAAAGAATATTTGGAGCATATTGAGTTTGAAAAAGATATGGAGAAATGCCTGGGCACGTGGACTCATGCTACTTCCAACACAATGATTCCAAGGGGCATGGAGATAGCGAAAGCATTGAAAAGATTCGGCACCGGATACTCAAAATAGTGGGCCCTCCTCAGCCACAACCAGATGTCTCTATTTCTAGCTCTTGACTCTCTCCTTCTATTTATAGTTTGATCTCCTTGTAATTTAATTAAGGATTTTATATTGTGTAT
This sequence comes from Taxus wallichiana var. yunnanensis, assembly GCA_018340775.1. Classification (NCBI taxonomy): domain Eukaryota; kingdom Viridiplantae; phylum Streptophyta; class Pinopsida; order Cupressales; family Taxaceae; genus Taxus; species Taxus wallichiana. The sequence goes on along the minus strand of CM031242.1, from coordinate 818,108,469 downwards.
TTCCTTAATTAATATTTTGGTTAAAAGAAACATTGCTAAATGTAACCAATTTGTAAACTATATATTGGGATCTCCACTCCATTCCAAGGGGTTGGAACTCGATAATTTTTGAAAGTGTAAAAGAGTTAAAAGCTATCAATACAAAAGATTTCCCTACCTATTTCTATCTACATCTATTTATTCTCTCTTTCCTATCTAAAGTTTGTGAATATTTAATCTATTGCATTAACAAGCTTTGTATTCTTATGGATGTCATTTTTGGAACTTTGTTTCTATGAAATAATATCTCGGTGGTTTAATATAAACGATTCTATTCTATATATCATCCTTGTTTAGCATTTATAAGGAAATATTTTGCTATCTATATTTCCTAAGAATGCTATTATATTCTACCTTTTCCCTCCTTGGTTCTTCTATTCTTCGTATTGATGATCTATCTTGGCATTAAAACACTTTCATGATATCGAGTTCCTCATTAAAGTAGGAAGTTGTACATTTGTAAATAGTTTTCTTTGCTTGCTTTCAATAAGGGCACCTCTCCCATTAAAGAGGAGGGACTTTCTGTCCCGATTGTTGTTTTCATTAATATCCTAATTTGTCAACTAACACATGCATAATAATCCAGTTATGTTGTGTTCATTCAATGATGTCATCACTTTGACCCTTGGAACTATCATTCTCCACATTTGCATGGGTGCCCATACCATTCTTGGATATGCATCATGGGTTGTGTTCCTTGGACCTTACACCACTTTGTAAAATTTGAACATGAAGGGAATGACTATACCATTCAAGATGACCCTTCACCATTCAAAACCTATAATTTTTGTATCGACCTAATAATGTCCTTATAAAAATTAAGGCATTCTCCACCGCTGCCACCTCTTATTCACCCACACCCCTTATACCAACATTGGCGCTACCTCTCCCATACCTAACTCCTCTATTTCCACTTCCACTGTCACCCTCTTTAGCTAACCCATCCACTAACACATCTACTTATTAACAAGTGCCTACTTCTTCTTTTAGTGATTCATGCATTTTCGTTACCCATATACCAACTACCAATCCCTTAGAAGGTTTTCTTCAACGTCTCACTCTAGGGGAGTACCACCTGTAAAACATCGACACATTCCTTACTCCTCAATAGTTTGGTAACCTTGGCCAACATCCTCTCTATGATCACCACATAGGTGAGGATTTCCTTTATGGTACTCCCCACCTTCGTACAAACTTAACATATGGGGGACTTGATACTTCTACCTACTCGCCCAAGCCACCTTCCTAAATGTGACCATTTTCATTTGACCTTTAATCTCTCACCAACCACCACTTTGCCCACGCCTTCCTCCTTCATTTTGCATGGAAGGGTTTTGGCTTTGGTTTCTATGAACAAGGCCATCATATTGTCATCCCATGTACCACACGTAAACATAAAGACCAAAGTGGTATTGGCTTTGCCAAACCATCTTCCAAGAAATCCCATGTCGAACTCATTGAGGACAACAACCTTCTTTCACCTCATCTACCAACTTCACCACCCTCACCTACAGAGTCTATAGACCTAAAATCCATTCCTCCTAACTTTTTTTTGTGAACAACATTTCCATGGGACCTCTAACTTATCAACAAAATGGCAACACTCCCTCTTATCTTCCCCTCTTGTATCCTAACATGATTGATAACGATACACCTTCTATTAATGTTGTTCAATGTCAAGATGATGAGTCTATTCTCACCTACCTAGGTGCGAGAAGATTCTTATATTCACTGGTCATTACCTTATGAGACACAAACCATGTTAAACGAATCAACCATCAAAATAAATATCCACACTCAGGACGACCCGCACATTTTAAAGATAGGCCAATCTTTAGATACTACTTTTTAGGTCAATAATCTTTACTTCTTTCCTCTAGGATCATATCAACACTTTTGCTTGGGCCTACACCAATATGCACAGGTGATTGACCCAAACATTATGGTCCACAATATCATAACTATTCTCAAGCAAAACTAGTAAAACAGGTCTAAGATGTGGAAAATGCATCCTCACATTGCCCTTCTTGTCAAAGAATAACTCCAAAGTGCCTCCTTTTGGTTTCCTTCATCCTACCCATTGGTTATCTCTAATGGATCTCTTACATCATTCTGTCATCAAAAGCGATAGGGGGACTCCGTATTTGCATGGATTTCCACAACCCTAACTTAACTTTCCCCAAAGATGACTTTCCTCTACCTAGTATTGACCAACTAGTTGATCTTACCGTTGTACATGAGATGCTATCACTCATGGATGGTTTCTAGGGTTATAACCAAATATTACTCTCCTCGGAAGATCAAAACAAAACCACCTTCATCACTCCTTAAGGGACCTCCTACTATCGTGTCATGCCTTTTGGCCATAAAAATGATGGTGCCTCATATCAGTGGGCTATGACTTATATCTTTCGTGACATTATGCATCGCATATTGGAAGATTATGTTGACAATATTCTTTCCACTTGTCCAACAACAACACCAAACACCTTACATTCCTTAAGGTCATATTCAACCGTCTCATCAAGTACTATGGTATCCTTCAACCTAAGAAGTGTGTCTTCACTATTCTCTCTAGAAATATCCTTGGTTTTATATTTCTTTTCATGGCATTGAATTTGTTCCCGCTCAAATAATACATCCCTTGTTAAAATAAAGGATATTCTCGAAATTCCTCCACCAACCTTCATCAACTACATAGTTTGCAAGGAAAGTTGCAATATATTCATCATTTTATTTCATATATTTCCTACCATTTCCACCCATTTCACCATCTCCTCAAAACATAAGTCTCCTTCAAATGGGATGATGAATTCCACAAAGCCTTTGAGGCCTTAAAAAATACCTCCTACAACCACTGTGCTCATTCCCTTAAGGACAACCAACCATTTTACCTTTACATTTATGCTCTTTCATCATTCCTTGGGTTTCGTACTCACTCATCGTGACGAGCAACATAGGGAGCAAGTGGTTTATTATATAAGTTGTACACTTTTAGACTATGAAACTAGATACACTCATGCTGAAAAACTCTTCTTCACCTTAGTTTTTATCACCACTAAATTGCATCATTACCTACTTAACCAAAAAAAATTCGTTATCACCAATATTGATCCCTTACATTACATATATGCCAAACCCTACCAACATCAATGTATGATAACAAATACACGTTGGCTCATGCTACTTGTAGACCTAGACCTTGAATTCACTCATCAAAAAATATGTCAAAGGAAAAACCATCACTAACCAACTTACAAACGCACCTCTCTCCGGAAATCAATCCTCTAACTTCGATTTCCCAGATGAATCCATTGTTACCCTCTCTTTAGATGATACCATTTACTAGATGACCTCATTCTTTGTTGGCTCCAAATGTTAGTGTGGGGATGGTACCATATTTATCCTCATTCCTCATGATGGTGAGCCTATGTCATTATCTTTAAAACTAGATTTTGATTATACTAATAATATCGTTGAATATGAAGCACTTGTATTATCTTTGGCGACCCTCAACTGGTTCAGTAAATCAAGTTAATGGTATATACCAACCCTTCGTCCGAAATACTTAAAAATATAAACATCATGTAGACATACTTTTGACTACCTTTGACCATTACAAACTTCAAACCACCCCACATTCCACTAATAAATTTTCGAACACCATGGCTTTCTCTTGAATCTCAAATACCCACCTCACCCTCTGACTCAAAAATCTTTATCACCATACAAAGGTTACAATCACCTTATTATTTATTTTGAGATGAAAACCTTTTTGGACCCATTGAAACTAACCCACGTGACCTTTGGTATAAATAGTTTGTTGATTACCTTACCCTTTTAATTCTACCTCCAGGTCTTACTCTCAATGGACACTGAGCCTTTCTTAATAGTGTCTATGGCTATGTCATCATAGGTAGTATTCTTTATAAATGTGGCTTTGACGGTATCCTCTTACGATGCCTAAAATTTTCAGAAATTCCCTACACCATCAAGGAATTTTACAATGGAATTTTTGGAGGCCCCTTCAATGGTTTAGTTGTCGTTAAACGCATTTTCCACATGGGCTATTACTAGCCAACCCTAAACCATGATTGTTGTGACTATGTCAAATGTTGTGTGAGGTTCCATGAATATGCTAATCTTCATCATAACCCAATTCATGCCTTAAAGGTCGACATCCACGAGACCTTTGGCATTTCTCTTAATGAGGTTTGGATCTTTTCGGAGAGATCAATCATCATTCTTCTCAATGTCATCAATGGATTATTACCACTACTAAATACTACACTAAATGGGGAGAATCCTGCAACTCTTATTTCTACAAAATATGAGAAAATATGTGAATTCATTAATCATCACATCATTTTTCATTTTGGTGTTCCTCACCATCTCATCAATGGTAACATGAAATCAATTCAAAAATAAAACCCTACGAAAACTTTGTGACGCCTTCGAAATTCAACTCATTTTTTCCTCACCTTACTACCCTAAAACAAATGGCCAAGTAGAATCAACCAAAAAATTGGTGCTTAAAAAAATTCTTATGAAAGTTGTTGATGAAATCCTGGAAATTATTGTCATACGCACTTTTCTTTTGCCTTATGGGCTTATCGCACTAGTATTCATACTTCAACCGCTACCACGCCTTTCTCTCTACTAGTCTATGGTATAGAGGTTGTTCTCCCTCTTGAAGTCCAAGTATCACAATATCTAGATTTTGTATCTTCATATCTCACTTAAGAAGATGCTCAACGATGATGATTTTTGCCAAGACCATTTGGCACAACTCGAGTTATTAGACAAACTTTGTCTTGATTCTCTTGATCACCTCCAAATCTACCAAAAACATATCAAACGCCTCATGATAAATGTGTCCATGAATGAGCCTTCCATTTCGGTGATCTCATCCTAAAGGAAAATCAACATGTAATAAAAGAGGACAAAAGTAAATAGGGAATATTTTCTCCTAATTGGCTTAGACCCTATATAATTAATCATACCTATGGATCAAGATTTTATCGTTTGTATTCACTTGAAGGTAAACCCTAACCTAAGCCCCTCATACCTTGTTATTCGACCATTATATTATCGAATCAAATCCTATATCACATTCTGTCTATTTAAACACTCGTCCCTTGAGCACCATTTTCCTTCCATTTACCTATTTTAAGGATCAATGAATAAACAAGAATCACGTGATTAACCATAACTTTGCAGCCTTATCTTAAATATGAGTACCACAAATGATTCTACTCATGGCATGATTCTCATGGATAGTTTTCATCTATTCCAAGATGGAATCCCATGGTCGTTCATCACTTAAAAACTATCCTTCATAGTTAACCATTTTGTACTATATTTTTGTCTTCCTAACAGAGCCTATCCTTCTCTATAGTCTTGTCCATTACCTAAAATTCCAAAAAAGCAATATTTGGGACTTTCAAATTCAAAACTCCTTGAGTCAAACTTCTCACAACAAGATGACTCCCTCAAAAAGGACATCTATTCTTCCTATCTCGTTATTGTAAATAGATTTCTCCCTTTAAGGACAGCTATACAAAGCTAGTCATATTGTATATAGTCTATCACAAAAAGAATACTATTCTTGCAAAAATAAAATAACAAAATATATTTTGAAGCTTCCCGCATCAATCAACTTCACGAAGACCTCAAGGATATATTCTACTCATCCCACATAGACTTCTACATCAATCACTATTAAAACAAAAGAAAAAGAAGAAGATAACTTTTTCATCATGGACTTACCTATTTTGATCTTGGGTCTCTTGCCAAGTAGGCATGTTGTCTCACACTAGGTTACACTAAACAAGCCTCTTTCACCTCACTGCCTTTACTCTCTAATCTTCTACCTTCTCAAGGGACTTTCTATAAATGTGACATTTCATGATCATGTGACTTTCTTCACCCTTAGAATAGTCAATTATGCAACTCCTTTAGGGTCCTACATTTATAAGCCAAACTTTTGTATCCTCGACTGGTCATGTTTCTTATCAATTAGGTGGAACTTTTTTATCCTTTTACCCTTCACCTTCTTCATTACTTGTTGATTCTCCTATATAGGACTAGGCCATCGACACCTAGATTTTAAGAGTGCTTCTTTCACCAATATCACCATGCCTAACCCGACCTAGACTCAATCATGCCTAAAACCTACCAAATCATCCCTCTATCCTCATCATATTCTTCCCTAGCTTACAGGAGAACTACATCGGCCTGAGGCCCCCTTTTTGGGGCTATGTAGGCAGCATTGTGAGGGCATGGGGCCCTTGGAGATTAGCTCAACCATTAATTACCCTAACCAATTTCCCCTAATTTTCCTATTAATATGCTACCTTAATTATTTTCCATTTTTCAAAAACATTTTAAAATATAAAAATCATAAAAAACATATATACCTATCATATCATCAAAACATCCAATCTATCATTTTACATATAAAAATTTACACCGTGACATACATATACATCATCATTTATTTTCCATATCACCCATCACTTGGAATTAACTCAAACCCACAAACATGACCAAATCATTCCTAAATGACCTAGAATCCACCATTCTTAACTCACCTAGACTCCACCGTGCCTATACCTAAACTCAACCATGCCTAAATGACCTAAACTCAACTATTCCTAACTCGACCTCGACTTAATCATGCATAATTCACCTAGTTTCCATCAATATACAAAGACAATGGAAATTAAACCAAGTACATCATCCATAAAATAAATATCATCATCTATATAACTAGGAAATAGTTTGTGTATCAATACACATACACACGATATAAATACATATAATTATCTCAAATCGCTTAGATACAACCTCACTATCTTTGGCATACGCAAGCCGGTATAAAAATCAAAATCACAAAACTCTCATATACAACCTCACTATCTTCAGCACGCAAGCTGATATATATATAAAAATCTCAAAAATAATAATCATACCAAGTAACTAATCGTCACCCCACCTCATATCCTCTCGGGCCGGTCTCACATGTCTCCTCGTCCCGACATATATGTCACCTTGCCAACATCTCTCTACCTACATGGGTCTCTCGTCTAATCTCCACATGGCCCTCAATCGGGCCTAGCCTACGTGAACTAGTAGCCTCACCCCCGCCCCTATCTCTAGGCTCATTATCCCCCGTGCTCTATGAACTATGAGTGTAGGATCTCATCCTCTCACTTGTAACCTGCTAGAATTTGTACTCAACATAAGAAGGAACATATATCTCGGCGCCATCGGGTGATCCTGATCGTAACGCGCCTCATTCAGGGCATCCCTAAAACTTACCATAGTCAGTGTCTGAGGTGGTGTCATAGGTCTCAATACAACTTGTGTGCTCTTTCCTGTTAATATTGGCCTCGAGTCCTTTTATCTAGGATCCTTTTCCTCCTCCTTGTACTATGGGACCATGTCCCGCCACTGTTGCATGTAGTATCCTAGATAAAAGGACTGAGGCCAATATTAACAGAAAGAGCACTCTATGCCTATAGGGTGGCCACCTTCCCCTATAATGCATCTCTCTGAACCATGACCATAGAAATATTTGTGCCGCTCGGCCTCGGTGGTGCCACTCATCGATGTGTCGCTCACCACGCCTTTATCCATTAGTGACCCCAATGTCATCAATTTGCCTATCCATCACATGTTCCTCCCGCCTTGTCGGCACACTCAGCCGTGGTGGAGACATGGGTCTCTCCACATATATGTCTGGTACTGTGGGAAAGGTGGAGGCACGTCCTATGGCAAACAAAATCATTGTCTAACCCCGTCTACGGTATCATCTCATACTCATTGGCACATCATCCATGTATCCACCTCGGGACCTAAAGCTCCTCTAACTCCTCATCCATGCCTCTATATGAGGGATAGCCAATATAGGGCCTCCACACAATATCAACTCCTGAAAGTCCCTCCAACAACTGCCTGTAATATAAAACATCATGTGTGGCCCTAGCCACCCTATGCTACCCACCAACTGGTACCCACCATCTGTATCCAACTCAAAAATCCACCCCCAAACCAATCATGTCACAAAAAACCCACTAGAACACACACATGATATGCTCGTATGCCCAGCAGTGTAGTAAAAAGGTGCAACACAAACTAAACCACTGCAATCTCCCATAGGCCCATAGCTCCCTATATAGCTACACTAAGAATGTTGGTGCCTAGGAAAATCAGATCTACTCCTCCATCATATCCTGGAGCACTCCCATCAGTGCTTGTGGGAATCTCCCACCCTTAGCATCTAGTAAGGTGAAGCAACATACCGCCTCCATCATCAACACAACAACCCCGTTTCCTAAGGATGGGTGGCATACATGTCTCCATAACAAAGGCACACATTATGATACCTCATCTCGGTCATTGCATCCCCAAACACAAACCACTATCACCTCCACTGATGCCTCTGATGAAATAGAATAAACTGCTCCCCAACAATTGGTAGTCATAGGATCATGTACACGTCCTCCAGGGTGACAGTCATCTCACCCATTGGTAGATGAAAAGTGTTGGTCATTGAATCCCATCTATTGATGAGAACGACCATCAAGTTAGGGTCTTAGGCTATGCGCATATAGCATTAGATCCCAATCAATCTGACATTAGTCATATGTTCCCACTCCTCTGTAGTCACACTAGACCGCATCTATACCAACAGAGGTGGTACTTTGTCCCGCATCCTAAGTTGATCCCACGCCTACATCATCAAACACACCATTTTCAAGACTTGACTTCCCAAAAATCACCTATTACCCACTAAACCATACCCACCACATCAAACATGCCTACACCCTTTACCTAATTCACCTACAAACCTACTACCCCTTATCATCATTACCCATTATCTTAAACTCATTTAACCTACTTCCCTGTCTCTTCTCACCAAAATCACATTTTACCCTCTTCCCCTATTTTACATTCCTACCTAGCCCTTCTAACACCTATTTTCCCTTAACCTTAATCGCACACGGTCTGGTCTCTAGGATTGTCACGAATTTTTCTTAACCTTCATCAGCTTTCATTTAATCGGTGTCATTCACCTCGAGACGACCAACGTCACCAAAGCCGATCAACGTCAGCCAAACCTTAACCGACGTTGGTCTCTATCGTGACATCAAAACCCAAAAATCCCCACCCCCATTTCTCAAAAATTGACAAGAACACCTTACAAACCTACCTAATCCCACCCACATTCACCCCACATTTATTTCTCACCCTACTTAACCTATATTTGACCTTTTCTCCCCGATTTTGTCACTTTTCCACCTACAAATCAAAACCAAAATCCCACCCAACTTTGTTTCTTTAAAATCACAAATTTCAAATTCAAAGTGAGGTTTTTAGATCCCTCCTACCTCATCATGGTGTCACCTATGTGGTGGCACATTTGGTTGCTACACCGGTGGTCCACCCGAACCCTCTCCCACCTCTACCATGCTGAAATCTACCTTGAATCTCTCCACCAATCAACTTGCTCCACTCGATCTCATGGACCCGCCTGCCAATACCCACTCATGTACTAGTAACTAGCCAACTCAACTTGACACTTCGTAATGTCGCTTTCCACGAAGGCACAAATTCTTTGTCATTTTCACAAATGACAACAAGTTAAAATTAATCAGAAACACAAATTTTATATTTTTAACTCTGAATCGACATGACCGATATCGTTCATGTCATGCCCTATCAAACCAACATTGGTTACCTTATAATTGGCATCGATCACCTACTAGTACCATTTCACCTACATTTTCCCCATTTTTACCTAAACTCATTATTGCCAAATACCTTTTGACCTTACCAACACTTATTACACCCTACCCACAAGCCTAAATTACCTATACATTTCCTTAATCATGTTTAGGGACTTGTTATTTACCTATACCTCAGCCTTACCTCGTGCCATGACCTACATACCTTGACCAAAACTACCTTTTGTGACCTTTGAACTCATGTACTCACTATACCTTGTGATGTTGTTACCCGTGTGGTTTAGCCTAATGACCTTACCTTTCCTATTATCGTGATGTTTATCCTAACCAAACCTTTGGTGTACTCGGATCATACCTAAATGGTCCTGCACCTAACCTAAGTTGTGTTTCTCGGACCATATCTTGTACCCTGGATACTTGAATCACTTCAACCTCATTTGGATAAACCTATCGACCTTGGACGATGTAGATTTTACATGCTCTTCTACCTGGTACCATGTCACAAGATATACATTCAATCGCCATTACCTATTACCCAATTTGACCATTACCCATTACCCAAAGTGCCCATAACCTTACCTATAACCCACCTACCTTCATTTACATATTTATTAAACCACTCACCAACTCCATCTAACACATCATCATTTCCTGGTTTGAGGGGGATCACCTCCACCCACACTTGGGGAAACCTCGCTTTCATCCCTACTTGGGGAATTATAACCTCCATTCACACTAGGAACACCAATTTCCTATTTTTTCGGCGCTTACAAATACAAGCTACACAACAAAAAGGGTCAAAATGTAAACACCAAAATTGGGTCATACCCCTTTAAACCCCATTAATTAAATTAACCATATCCTACCAATTCATATCTCACAATGCACATGTTAATTAAACTAATTAATATCCTCACTTAACCACCTCACCTAGCCACCTCACTCAATGACCTACTCAAACTTCATTAATGACCTAAGACCAAGTCTAAACCTATCCTAACTAAATAGGACTTATTCTAAAACCTAGACTTAACTCCTATTAACAAACCTAAAAGGAATCCCACTTATCTTTCCATGATCTATCACTCAAGACTTGGTAGAAGGTTGGAGATCATGCCAAAAATAGCAACAATCTGGCTATTTTTGTCCAACCTAGATATTCCCGCCTTGACCGACACAAGTTATATCTCAACCAACATTGGTCACCTAATCCTTTTCGATTAGCTTAAATATGTTTCTAAAATCCTTTGCCCAAGTTGGTCATTTGATTCAGGATCTCATTCTTTCTAGAGACTTGGAGCACTCAAATTTATTTAGCACTTAGGAAAAATAAGACACACAGGAGCACTACCAACATTGATCACCATTCATCATCCTCTTCATGATCATGGATTCACAACAGAGAGGCATGGAGGTCTGAACTACCACGACATGAATACAATGGCTCTTCTCTCTAGATTTATATTGTCACCATCTTCATCACCTATGTTCTCCAATCTACTTTCCAGTAAGTATTTAACATCTCTACACTAAATCTCTAGTTTCCTTGTGTAGATTTATTTATTCATCTTTACAGTCTATTTCTCTCCACGCCCATATATTTCCTTCCTTCCATCAACCCATCACCTGATCATACCTGACTCTTCACCCATTTTCACCCTCTCCTAATCATCTTTGAGTCTTCAAAACCATTTTACAACCCCATCCTCACCATTTTCAACCTCTGTGCAATCACAGGAGTCTAGAAAACCAATTATAATAACTTTATGTTAATTACCCCTCTACGCGCCGGTTAGCCAACCGACGTCGGTTACTCTTCCAAAATGGCATCGTTCGATCGGTTGACACCGGTCATTGTGTATGGCAATATAGCTTAGACCAGAAAGCTAATACCCACTTCCTAATATCCCAGAACCATTTCTAATCCTTACCAAACCTTACCTAGATCCTGTACTAGACCTGCAACTCAACACCAACCAATCAACCCTCCTATTTTGACCTTAAACAACTTTTTGAACAACCTTTCTTATTGTTTTGTACGAGATACCTAAATCATTTCAATTCCAATAGGATCTTTACTTCATGTATGATTTAACTAGCATTAATATTGTTATATAAAAGTGGATTGACAACCTTTTAGGAAGTATCACACTTCTCGGATCTAGCTTCCGCTAGGTAGTCCACTCATTGTTTTGTTTAACTTTATTTAGTGGTATTGTTTTACATTTACAGGTAGTTCCTCCTAGCCAAAAGAGATATCTTGCAATCAACTTGGATCATGAAATTAGAATGCGCACACAACCTTCAACTAACATTACAAATAGGTATTCCTCCTTGGCCTATTACTCTTATCTGTTTCATTAATCTGCTAAGAATCTGGTGAAACAATATGACTAAGAGCACCTTTGGAAGACATGCTAACGTAGAGAATGGTCGCAAGTACAATGTGTTAAGATGTTCCACTTCCATTTTAACATCAAGGGAGGCCAATCAATAGGCTCTCGACCCATACTTATGTGTGATAAAGTATGGTCTAATCTAGTTAGGGGAAAACTTTCCACGATGGCTCCTTTCTAAAGTAGTGACCTTCTGATTTTCTTTGAGGATAAGGTCAACGATATTAAAGTCACGTTCTTTAAGGTGCTTATTGTAAGCATGTTTAATTCACTCTTGACATACATGATGGTGTTTAGGAGAGAGAAGGTGACATTCATCTAACAACTCAAGTTGTGTTAAACATGCTTGGCGATAGTCTTCATTAGAGATGAAGTCGCCAAGGGACATGCGTAAAGATGGAATTTAAACTTCAAGGGGAAGGACAGATTCAAAACCGTAAACAAGAGAAAAGGTGTAGCCCCCATGGAGGTACAAATACTAGATTGATAGGCCCAAAGGTCAAAAGGAAACTGGAGATGCCAATTATGACCTACTTGATCAATAGTTTTGGTAAGAATATTTTGAAGGATTTAATTGCTAGCTTTGGCTTGGTGTTAGCTTGAGGATAATATGGAGAAGATAATATGAGTTGGGTATTGAATGCATTGCATGTTTTCTTAAGATATATTTTTAAAGGACTTTCCGTTGTCCATGACAAGTTTGTGGGGAACGCCAAAGCGAAAATGATGTGTTGGTAGATAAAATTAATGATTGGACCAGATTTGGTTGAGGTGAGTGGGATTTCTTCCACCCACTTGGTGAAATATTCAATTGTAGTAATGATAAAAGATGTTGGTGAGAAGAAAAGGTATTAATAATACCAATGAGATCAAGACCCCATTGTGAAAAGAGCGAAAGGTCTTGAGCCGATCTGCAAAGCTTAGTTAGGAATGCGAATAATATTGGAATGTTGCTGAAATTTTTCGTGCTTCTTAACATACTCACAAGTAGTCATGATTAAGTAAAGGAAAATAATAGCTAAGATGAAGGATGTGTTTATCAATGGTTGAGACACTAAAGTGTCTACCACAAATACCATCATGGACTTCTTGGATGGCCTGAGAAGATTAACTAGATTTAAGGCATCAAAGAAGAACGCATCGTCAAACCCATGCTTATAAAGAATTCTGCCAAGGATAACATAGTGGTTAGCTCGCTAAAAGAAAAACCTCTTAGCATTCTTGGATAGATCAGAGGGAATAATGGATTGGGAAAAATAATCAAAGATTTGGGAATACCAAAGGTATGATGAATTAGATTCAATAAGATTGACATGGGGTAATTCATGGAATACTCGATCATTGTGATGAACGATGACAAAAGCTCAAATTCCTCTGTTGTCCAAGGAATAAGAGTTGCAAGATATTTCATTATATCAATGAAATGATTCATTGATCTCTGGGAACAACTTGACAAGATAGGAATCAAAGGCTTCAAGGAGAAGATGAAAAATTCCACGATAATTTTGAAGGGTATCATTTTTGCATTGATAGACCTATGAATTATTTGATTACAAGTTCAGAATCCCCATAGATGCCAAGAATTTAAACACCTAAAAAGGCAATGGTTTCAAGACCTAAGATAAGGGCTTCATATTTTGCCATATTTTTTATTCACTTGAAATCAAGTTTTTGTGAGGAGAATAAGATTTTCCCAAGGAGGAAAAAGAATGAGGCTAGCACCTCCCCCTTGCTTTCATTTAGAGCCATCGAAGAAGAGAATGAATTTAAGAGTATCATATTCATGATGAAATTGCGTAATGGATTCATGTAGAAATTACTCATGAGGAAGATGTGAACTAGGAAGGAGCGACTATGCTAAGTGGTCCGTATAAGATTGGCCCTTAATATATTTTTGAGAGATGAATTTGAGATCGAACTCAGATATGAGCATGAGTCACCAAGTGATACAATAATTATGATATGGCTTAGAATGCATCGTCTTAAGGAGATGGAAGATAGTAACAACATATGTATTATGATTAAGGAGATAGTGCTAAATCTTTGAAGTAGAAAAGCACAAAACAGCTTTAGGTTCAGGAGATGAAGAAGATGTAATAAATAGCTGCTCAAACCTTGGTTATCAAAATGTGCTAACATATGTATTATATAGATAAAAGGGCTATTAATGGAGATAGTGATCGTCTAAATCTTTCTAAAAATCATGGTCCTAGTAGAAATTATATGAGGTGATGAAAGGGTTGACAAAACAGATGAAACAATAGATGGATTGGAGGTTCATTGATATTTGAATGAGGAGGCATTTCAAGATTGCCTTAATTTTTTAGTGTACAACTTCAATGCCCCTAATGGAAATGATAAAGCCAAGGAGTTTTCTAGTTAAGACTCCAAATACACATTTGACTAGATTATCAAAGTAAGGAACTTGAAAATAACCTTAAGTACATAAAATTGGTCTTGCCCAAAATATCATTGACATAATATTCTATGGTTTTATGGATGATATCATGAAATATATAAGTCATGGCCCGTTGATAAGTACCTCTTTTTCAAACCAAAGGGCATAATGTGGTAACAAAAGGTCCCCCACTAATAAAATAATTCTTGTGTTGGTCTTCTCGACATGATGAGAATTTTATTATAACCGAAAAATCATCCAAAAAAGCATTTCATGGCTTCTAAAATCCATGGATCGATGTTTGGAAGAGGAAAGTCATCTTTAGGGCAAGAAAGATTAGGAAATTTAAAGAAAATACAAAGTTTGTCCTTTAGTGACCCATACAATATTAGAAACCCATTAGGAGGTGATGAATGATGAAATTGGAAAAAATAAGGTGTTATAACTCTTCTTTAAAAAAGGTTAATTTGAAAGTTGTGAGATGAAACAATGCATAAGGCGAAGCTTCCAGATGGATGGTGGCTTGATATTGAATGACAATACGCAAGGCATTCTTAATAAGACCACTTTGATAGAGATGAATGTAATGAAAATTCAAGCTCGTGTGGATCAAGAGATTGCCCACTTTGAGAACGAGTCCCGAGTCCCGATATTTACATCGATGGTGGCTTCATTGATAAGAGTAAGTTTGTTAGATGGTAAGGTCTTATAAACATAATAATCTTTAACCCCCATGTGGGAAATAATGGTGTCATCATCAGCACACTAAAGGATGTCAATGGTAGAAGAATCATCTTCTATCATTTTCGTGTGGCAAAGAAGAAGGGATCTAGTCTCGATTTTCACACCGATAAGTGATTTGTCCCAAAGTGATGGTGGAGACTAAAAATAAATTAGAAAAAAGAGACACGGTATCATCCATATCCATGGACTCATGGGATGGAGAAGATGGGATAGGTGGAGAAGGCACATCTATGCACATCACGAGATGGTGGAATAGGGTTAGGGATTCTCCTGGTATCCTAACCCAAAATTTTCATGAGGTTTGCGGCACTAATCGATAATAAGGCCATGTGGCCCATGCTCGTAACATCCCATGCCGAATCCTTTCCATGCACAATGATGGAGATAGGTGTGTGCAAAGGATGGTTTTTAAGAAATCCAAAACCACTAGTATAAGGTTTGGCATGTGGAATATCATCGATATGGGAAGAGGGGGTATCAAAACCACCATAAATAAGATTGGTGCAAAGATGTGGTGGACCAAAAGGAACAACATCCCCAATGTTTGGTTGGTACATAGGCACTTTATCGGGTCTACCGATATGGTGAGGAGTGGGAAGAGTGTTGAGTGTGAGGAGACAATACTCCCCCAGTGTAAGTTTATCCATCACTTTATCTAGGGAGTCATTATTAGGAAGTTTGGAAGAAGGAATAGATGAGCTCATGGATGGTGCAGATGGATCATTCTTGGGAACAAGTAAATCATTTGGTATATATGTCATGCTACACATTTTGAAGGGAGGGGCATCCACAAAAAGTGTCAAATCTTTCCCTCATGTTCATACTTAAGGGAATGATGAAGTGTAGAGGGTACACAATGCATGGCACAGATCCATGGTCACCTAAGGAGAACATTGGACTGATATTTTCCCTTAACAATGTAGAATACCATGTGGAGGAGCTTCTCACCAACGTGGATAGGATGAATGAATGTTCCCAAAGTGGGAATGACAACATCATTGAAATCATAAAGAACCACGGGTGTCTAAGTGACAAATGCCTTGGGGATCTTAAGTTGGTCAAAAGTATGTAATGGAAGGATCTTAATGCTTCCCCCACTATCGATCATGGATCTTCGAGTGAACGTATCATTGATCTTGACCATGATAAAGAAAGGAAGTTCATGTTCTTCTTGTAAGATGTCTAGAATTTCAGCATCATTGAATGAGATAGCCATAGAAGCAGTAAGTGCTCCTACGAGAGATGCGAAGGGTTAAGCCTCGTTACTGGATGTTAGAATACACTTTAAGGATTTAGTGAGATCTTGTCTATGGTCTGTGAGCTTTGGATGAGCTCGTAGAGCCACATATCGGCCAAGGCCTAGTGAAGTTGTTTGACTATACTCTGTTCAATAGGCCTAGGTGTTGCTAAGATGGAAACCTTAGGTGTTGATGACGTGGTTAACTCCTCGGGAGGAGGAATGGTGATCAAGGTCTTGGCTTTTGGTTTGGGTGTTGATTTCAGATCACGGGGAACAAATAAAATGGTTACCCAAATAGCATTAATGAAAAAATGGGGAAATCCTTGGAAGAGTCATTTCTGAAGGCGGGATGACATATATTGGATTATATGTGGAAGGAAGGGACTGCTCGGTCTAAGAATAAGTCTTTCTTATTAATTTAGGTTATGGATAATGTCCTAGAGCACTTTACAATGCTCGAATGTGCCCAGGGGTACAATGATAGCTGCACATAAGGTTGGAATTAAACCATGAAGGCTTCTTTCCATTTGGGTCAAAGGCCTTGATAGGTGGAAGTGTGATTGCAGAGGTTTGTAGTAAGTGTTGGAATATTTCAGTATATGATCCAACTAAAGTGCTAGGAGATGCCTTGTGAGATATCTTGGATGTTTGGTGTAAATTCTACATATGTTGATGTTTTGGTGACTTTAATTTGGTTTTGATTTTGGTTGGTGCTTTAGTGTTGAATGGTTTTGTATTGGTGGGCCGAAATGTTCATGGTCCTAAAATGGATCAAGTTGCATTGGGTTGTCTAACTCTAGGAGCAATTATAAATTTTTATGTGGAGATACACCCTTAGGAGGAGTGACAACAACTTCAACCGGAGGGTTAGATGGTGATGTCATGGTTGGTATGGGTGCAAGAAACAACATTTATTTGATGTAATATAAGGAAGGTGGAGATTGGTTGGATTGTGTTGATGACATGGAAGGAACATTTGAGGTCATTGTAAGGTGAAGTGATTTTAATAATTCCTCAAATGATGAAATTGGTGTGAAGGAAGAAGGTGGCATGGATGTGACCACAACAGTTGATGGAGGTAAAAGAGTGGGAGGAGGAACCAGCCTATGTTCTAAGGATGGTATGACGGGAAAAGGTGGAATGAATGTAGGTGAGGTAGTCAATTCTAATGAAGTAGATGTAAAAGGTATGGGAGTTTATGGAGGACCAATGTTGGATGTGGAAATAGGTGGGAATGGGTGTTTCATGAATGTCTCTAGGGGCATGAGTGATATATTTGCAAATGGGGTTCTAGTAGTTGTAGATGTGGGAATGGATGTCGGGATAAATGTAGGTATGATAGATGTAGGAACAAAATCAAAGGGGGTAGATGTGATCGAAGATGAAGGAGAGGAAGTTTTGGATGGGATTGGTTCCTGATTTGCGGTGTGAAGAGTGTTTATAGTGTGAGTCTTGGGTGGTTAGGTTATAGTAAAAGTAGTAGCTTGGCTTATTGGTGCATGATTAGCTGAGGAATTTTGATTGTCCACTTGAAGATCACCCTGATCAATGAGTCTTTGGACCAAATCCTTGAAATTTCAACATCTCTTTATGTCATGTCCTCAGACTTGGTGGTACTTGTAATAATGTCTTCATGATACCACACAGGTTTCAGTCTTGACTCATCAAAGGGTTGGATAGGAGAAAGTGTGATAATGTTTACTGCCATCAACTTGTCAAATATTGTACTATATGACTCCCTTAGGGGAGTGTAGTTAGGCATTGGTCGAAGGGCTCTGTACGATAGAAAAGTGACATGTGAGGATGATAATCGACAAGTGACCTTCCCCGTACCTGACCTCCCGAGGTCATGTTGAAACAGCCGATGGTTTGAAATGTGGGTGACTTAGATGAAGTCACAACCGGGATTATGGTTAGTTTTCTACAATAGAAAAGCTACAGGTGAGGATGAGAATTGGAAAGCAACTTTCCTAAACTTAACTATGGGAGGATCAGTGACTAAGATCTGGTAGTGTGATTTCCTGGTAATTGGAATGACAAAGGGGAGATTTAGAGGCTATGGATGGGTAGCGTAAATTCCCTATGGTTTATCTTCCTAATTAGGATCTAAGTATTAATTTAAAATGAAGTCTCTTAAACTGAAAATAACAATTTATACTACTGCTGAAAGGGAAACTAATCTAAACAAAATACACGATTGAAACATTATAATTACAAACAACAATTAAAATACTCTTATACTAAAACTAAACAAGCGAGATAACCCGGTGTGGTTATTCACCTATGAAAATGTGTGAATCTAGATGAAAGATAGCTAATTAACTTAATTGAAAACCTTCAATCTTACCTCAGAAGTGAGGAAAAAATCATAGCTTCTCAAAAACTATCATTCCCCACAACTTCCCTAGCAATATTGAAAGTGAGCTTAACTAAAATAAAATGATTCACTACTCTATTTGATAATAACTTTGATGATTTAAACCTGGAGTTTACTGAGCAGAGGAAAATCCAATTGTGTTGTAGCTTGTCCCCTCAGTGTGATCTTTTCATTCTTGCATGTTCACATGAATCCAGAAAGAGTAGGAGTATAGCAGCATCGGCAAGAGAAGGCACTGGGATGATAGTTGCTTTGAAGTAAAAATGACACGAAGCACAAGTAGGAGAGGGATGGTGCAAGTGAATTGGCTTGGCCTATGTGATTCCTAGTAGGGTCATTGCAGCAATGATGAAACAAAATGATAAACAACAGGTACTCAAACAATGAGCAATAATAGCCTTAGAGAAATACAACGAAGTACAAGTAGGAGAGGGATGGCGCAAGATAACAGAGCTTGGCCTATGTAATTCCTAGTAGGATCGTTTTCGGTGTACAGTGAGGCATAACTAAATATTCAAAATTCTAGTCCATGTTAAAGATAAAATGATTCATAAAAAAATATAGGACTGAGTATTTAAGACTGAAGCTCAAGAATGAAGACTCCAGACCAAAGAACCAAGACCATTTACTTGTAAACAAGTTACGTATTTATAGCATTTGCAATCACTGAATGCAAGTTCAAATTGAACTCTCTAACCATTAAATAAAGAGAAAACACTATTTACCAGGTGGATAAAACATAAATGCAAGCAAGAGTGATTGAGGAATGCGGATGCAAATTGAATTTTTACGTTTGACGAAATCGTCGGAACGCGTTACGAAAACACGCATATGACCGCCGCCTACTATGCGGGCGTGGTTACAAGACCACCACCATGTCTTGGGTGATGGTTACAGATCCGCCGCTCGGTAGGGCGGTAGTTATAGGACCGCCACCTTGGTAGGGAGGCGGTCCCAGTAACTAACGACAAAAAAAATAAGGAAAAAGAGAGAAAAGGTTAGGACAAAACATGTAGATGATGGACAAGGCTTTTGTGATGTAAATGTATACTCAACAAGCTTGTATGGATTTTGAACACCTTGCAAAGATATCTCGAGTCATCATTGGGGTTTTCCGTAACCTCTTTACGTGACAAAGACAAGACATACAATTTTAGGTACGTATGGGCTCGTTGTTGAGTCCATGTGTTGGATGTGGGTGGGGAAGATGATTTAACAACCACAAATTGGTCGTTGCCTTTGATTTATCATTTACATAGAGGACTTGGTAAATTCATGTTTAGGTTTTTTTATTTTAATTTTAAATGACCCCGATCAAGGGCGCATGTTTCAATTTTTGCAAGCCATGGTGAAGGCTTTGTCAAAGGTTTGGAATGATTGGATTTGTTAAGTAGAAGATATATGCTTCACACATGAATGTGAGAAGTGCTCAATAAGATCGGTTTACGTAGAAGAGGGAAGCATAAATGGTTTATAATTCCACACCATCATGTGACAAAGTCTACAATGGACTCATCCTCAAAGTTTCGAATGGCGCATAGATCATTAATCGTTATTTTTCACGCAATGTTAATCGAAAAGTGTTTTAAAATTTTTTGGGTGAGTTGGAAGAAGGATAATATAGAATATTGAGGAATATTATTGTACTAATCTAGCGTGGGACCGGCCATGGACATGGAAAAAGTTGGAAGCATTAAGTCTTGATTGTGTGTAATAAGGTAAAATGCATGTCTAAATGCACGAAGGTGTTTTTGTGGATCCTCTTTTCTGTTAAATTTGGAAAATTTCAGTAATTCCCAGTATAGATGATATGGTTTAATTGGTACATATGGGTGAATAGGTATGTTATAGATCTATTCGTATGATTGTGAAACTTTGGATCCTAAAGTAGTGGCTTTGAGGCTAGATAACCTATTCACAAGAGCATGCATGGGGTCATTCAAAAGAGTTTGTTGAGGGATGAAAGGTGGTGGTTGCATGTAAGAAGTGGTTAGATGAGTTTGTTGGTGAATTTGTGGATGTGTGGGTGTTTGAGGAATTTGATGGGGGTGAGTGTAAATCATGGGTTGTGATTGAAGGGGTGGTTGTTGAAATAATTGTTGTTGGGAGATGGGAACATGATATGATTGTTGGGATTGGGTAGGTTACGGGGCAAGTGTTGAGTGGGGATGTGGGTATGAATGGGTTGAAATTGTTGATGGAATGGATTAGACATTGAATAATACATAATGCCCATGAAAGGGGGTTGGGAAGTATTGACATGCATGCTCGATGTGAGAAGGTCATGTAGTTCAAATAGGGGATGTGATGTTTGTGTATGTTGGTTGGGGACATTAGTAAAGATAGAGATTGAAAAGGTGATAGGGAGGGTAGTTTTGATTTGCATGTTGATTAGAGGGAGATTGTAAGGAATAGGCATGACTATCCGGGTAGTTTGGTGAGATGAGGGATTGGTGGAAGAAGAAGCAAGATGGGCTGTAAAAGTTCATTTACTAGAAATTGGGTGGTTTGGGAATCGGTCTAATAAGAATAAATTTGTTGAAGTGGTTGACCATCGAGGGGAAGCTAAGATAATCTCCTAAGGAGATAATCTTAGAGTGCCACCGTATTGTCATCCGTAAGCTCTTGGAATATGGTATCACCAAGATGGACTTTATGAGGTCCAAAAGGTTCTAATTTAATGGATGGCGGGGTAGCTAGCCTAGACATGATATATTAATTATGTAAGAATGGATTGGTATCTCGATGAGGCCATAAATTGACCATAAATTACCATTATTTTATCCTTCCAAGTTACCTTTGAAAGTGGATTTAAACATAATTTAGGAACTTATAGTTTTCTTAAGATAGAATATAGGATATATCTCTTGTTCGGTCTTTAGAAATATTCATTATCTATTTTGTTGACTAATCTTATTGATTATTTGGGAAAACATGTAAAGTCTTGTGTATGCGGGACATAAAGGAAATATAATGCTAGTATTCGAAAAAATGGAATTGATCATGAACAGTACATCTAAACTCAAATATGATTTCATATTCAGATTCCTCTCGAAAAATTATGCAAGTTCAAAAAACGAATCATCTCAATCCAACATTGCATGCAAAATTTATAGTTGTTTTAGTTAGCTCCAGAACCATTGGAGTTAGCTCCAGAACCTAAAATGTTAGCTACATAACCATTGGAGTTAGCTCCAGAACCTATAACATTAGCTCTGGAACCATTGGATTTAGTTTTAGAACCTACATCAACATAGTAACGTTAGCTTTGGAACCATTGGAGTTAGCTCCTAACTGCAACGTTAGCCCCGGAACTATTGGAGTTAGCTCGAACCCGTAACTCTAGCTCTGCAACCATTGGATTTAGCTCAAGAAATTACATCAACAAAGTAACGTTAGCTCTGAACCATTGGAGTTAGCTCCGGAATCTTCATCAATAGGGTAATGTTAGCTCAAAACCTACATCAACGAAATGAAATTTTTATGGAATTATGAAAAATCAAAGAATCCAATGGGAAATATGAGCTAGGTTTTTGTTTGTAGCAATTTTTTTAACAAAAACCTCATTCATATTTTCTACGAGTTTTACCAATTAAGAGAAGTCTAACTTTCATGAGTTACAAATCCGAGGAAAATGTGTATCGATGATCACTAAAAGTTCCATAAACAGAAACAAATAATTCAAAAAAAAAAATCTGAGAGAGGTTTTGTTCATAGAAACTTTTTAACAAAAACCTCATTTAGATTTTCTACAGTTTTATCAATTAATATAAATCTAACTTTTAATGAGTTGTATTCGAGGAAAAAATGTATCGATTTGAGCACTAAACGTTCCACAAACAGAAACAAAAAAAGTCAAATAGAAAATCTGAGAGAAGTTTTTGTTCGTAACAATGTGTTTAAAAAAACTCATTCATATTTACTACGGAGTTTTACCAATGAAGCGAAATCTGACTTTTAGTGAACTACGATGACGAGGAAAATACGTATCAAACTAGCGTTAAAAGTTCCACATTCAACAAACAAAGAAAGTCAAATGGAAAATCCGGGAAAGGTAATTGGTAAAAATCATCTTTTGAGGAAAAACCTCTTTCCAATAATGTAGGATAATAAATTCATTGTCATTCTTGTTACTAAAAAGAAAGGAGAAGATTTGGGAGCAAAACTTCCTAAAATAAGCAAGATAATATTTGACTCCAATAATATATCTCTTTGCATATTTTGTCGAGAAGGAGATCTTAGTTGTTAGGATTGGAATAAAGATAAGATCATATTGTACTTCTTAAAATAAGGATTTGGTTGGAAGCATGAATTATAAATGCAACCTTCCACATTGAGATATGTAATTCTTTTTCCAAAAAATAAAGATTTGTTCTTTCCTCTCAAATATTCTATAGTTTTAAAATCTCGGAAGTATGATTTAAATCCTCTTCCAAGGAATGAGTTGGTCACTCATTTCAAGGAAGATGGATCTATGTATTTATGTTTATGTTTATTCATTTGTCTGTAATTCATTTTTTTGTATTGTGAAAATTCAATCTATTGTGAACCTGCAGGTGTTTCGTTTAATTATGTTTATTTCCAATTCAACAATTTCAATTTATGCAAGTGTATTTTTATTTCCTGCAAGTTTGATTTCCTTCATGCAAGTGTGCCTTTAAATTTCTACAAGTGTGATTTATTTTATGCAAGTTTGGCTTGTGTTTAAAGGAGTTTTTTTCCAAATATCTTCTTCTCTTAATGCATACATCCATTGAACACCATCCCTAGATTTACATTATTAACGGCGAGGATTGATGACTCTCATCGATTATCACCTAAGGTTGTATTGTGAACAAGGGGTCCTTGGTGAGAGACATTAATTAGAGGCTGAGTATCCATGAGAGAAATAATCAAGGGTACATACGAGGTGACTATTGTGGTATATGTTTGGGATGAGGAACTGTTTGAAGAAAAGTTTTGTTCCATTTTCTTGGTTGTGGAACAAGTAATTACGGGCATGAAACAAAAACAAGTTTTATGATAACTAAGCCAAGCAAGTAAAGAAAACAATTCTTTTTATGTTTTTAGATTATTAAAGTGTGAAAATAAAAGGGAATGGATAAGGTGGTACCTAGGAGAAGGTAATCTATGTCTAGTTTCAGGTTTGTTATGGCTAGGGAAGTTTTAAACGGCTTCATGTTGGGTGATGAAATCCCAATTAGTCAACCAGGTAGGATGGTGTTTTGATTTCTGATTTGATTTGTGAGGTTTATGTTGTGTGTGAGAGAGTGTGAGATGTAACAAGTTAACCCCTACTTAAACTATGTGAGCAAGCAGGATGCAAAAAGAAAGGTTATTTTTAAACCAAATTGAAATGTAATTTTTTGATGAAGACACACACAAGAAAGGGAAATACGATGCAAAAAGGAGAAAATAGGGGAAAAAAGAAGAATACATGGATATATCTTTTCCTTTTTATCTGAAATTTAGCAGAAATAGAAATCCAAATAGCCGAACCCAACATGAGCAAGAAAAAAGTGGAACCTTGGTCTTCAATGTTAGTAAAAGACAAAAAAGTAGAAAATAGAAAGACAAAAAGGATCACCTAAAGGGTTGTCCCACTGGGCATGCCAGAATGTTATAGGTATTTTCTCATTCATTTCAAGTTAATGAGTTAGCTACTAAAAAAGTACACAACCTAAAAATGATGGAGGGTTTAAAGTACCCCAAATGTGTGATGTGGATGGAGACAAGCGCAAAGTGATGATGGATCCCACTTTGCTGCCACTTATAACCTGCAAGAAATAAATACTAACACAAAAATGGATTACATGGTTTATGTGGGGGCTACCTAAAAAAGTGGCTCCAAGAAGTGTTAACTTCCTTGGTGGATGTCAACCCCGTGTGATAAGAAAAAATGATATAAATGACTGATGAGAAGATAGTATGCAAAAAACAAAAGAGGTATAGAATTTGAAACTGATAAAAATTGATCTAAATGCTAATTGAAATAAATGTAAACTTAATGTAACCTAACAGGTTCGATGGCAACCTAACTATGCATTGTAAGTCGACGACAACCCGGGAGAGTGGATCTAAACAACAAAGTAAGTATGCAGACCTCACAAGATTTGGATGCCAACTAGAAGTAGCAAAAGTATGTGGAT
Source organism: Taxus wallichiana var. yunnanensis (assembly GCA_018340775.1). Lineage (NCBI taxonomy): Eukaryota > Viridiplantae > Streptophyta > Pinopsida > Cupressales > Taxaceae > Taxus > Taxus wallichiana. Next base: position 818,083,374 of record CM031242.1, on the reverse strand, counting down.
GTTGGAAATAACCTGTAGAAGGAAATATGAGGCCAAGGAAACTAGAAAATGGCCAAAAATAGAGATGAGGATGGATTAATGGAAAAACATGACCTTGGTCGACGGTGACCGGGGTAGGGTGACGGTGATTGGGATGCGGGTAGACTAGTTTAGATACAATAGAGGGATTGGATGGTAGTTATAGAAGGCTAGAGAATATGAAGAACACATGAAGAGGCTAAAGTAGGATTCTGGGAATATAAAACACAACATAGAGGGCCGAGTCGATGACGACTTAGGTTGGGTGATGGTGACCGTAGTAGGGTGAAGCAACGCCGAAGGTAGAAGGATTCAAAAGGAAACCTGCAAGTATAGAAACTAGAAGAACAACCTGATAACAGAGTCACAAAATGGAATTAAAGGTGATGGGCATTAAAGGTGATAAGATAGTTAAGTGAGCATTTTAAATTAAATAAGGAGCAATGAATTAAATTGAATGGGGCCTAGGTAAAGACCAAGGTGAAATACACACACACGGGCGCATAAGGGTAAAGATACCGAATTTAGGTGTCTACAATGGGAGGATGAGATTTTTGGGAAAGTAGAAGATGTGTCCTAAGAATATATTTCAAGTTGAATGAGCTCTTTTGATCATTAGATTTTTATGAACCATCGTTAACACCAAAATTGCTCTGTTATGATTTTAAAACCCTAGTTTGAAAGTGACTTGAGATAAAATGGTTGTACAAGCCTATAATCCATTCCTTTTGCAAATATGATGATGTTATGATGTAGAGGACTCCTCAATATTTCTATTGATGTATTTTTTTAGGTCTTAGTTGTGTGTGGGCCCCACTTAAAAATGCTAGTTTCTGGAGTTTTTCAGTTTGTGAAAATGTTTTCCATTGAACCTAATGACTAATTTATCATTTATGGAAGCATGGGAGTTGTAATTCATGTATATGATATTTTCAGATCATGTTTGAGGTCCTAGGATGAAAAGTGTTCCCTATCTTTGAAGACTAGTTTTGGGGATGAAATAGCGCTTTGAAGGAAGTCTACTTATGCAAAGGTGTTTTGAGGCCTATGATGTCGATTTGTGGCGATGAGTAATTTTGATGTACCTGAGATAAGATATTTACATTTCTACATAATACTTGCATGGTTGAGGTCATCTAATGTGGTATTGAGTATCATCTTTGAGGTCTAGGGTTTGGTGCATAAGAATAAGCATGTTCTTGAGATGGTTTCATGGCATGAGGTGATGATGAAAATCTTTCTAGGTATGGTGGATGCATGATGAGGTATTTTATGATGTTACTGAAGTGATTCAAGGCTTTGGTGATGGTCATGTTGGCACAAAGTAGTTTGGTTTTGGCGAGATGGCTTTTTGGTGCAATTAGGCCTATTGGAGACCTAATGGAGAAATTTGGATATGTTGGTGATATGACCGACCTATATGGTATTGGGTATGATGTCCTCATGATGTTTTGATTATTTTTGATGATTCTATTAAGGCTGACCTACATGATGTGGATGAATAAGATAGGTATATAAGCTAGTTTAGGAGGCTCATTTGTGTGTGTTAGAGATATGGGTGTATAGCGAATTTCGGAAGGATGTATGAGAAGAATATGAGGGCATAAATAAATATGACGAGGCCTTAAAAATGATGAATAATTATTATAGGAGGTTGATATGAAAATTGTGAGCTTGAAGAAGGTCATTCATATATGACCTAGTTAGAGAAGAAGACCTACTTTATGTACATGAGGATGATCTAGCAAGAGAGTTGATTGGGGATGTGTTGCAGATCTTAGTGACCGTGATGAGAGGGAAAATATGATTTTCATGATGTTTTGACTTTCTACTATATATGGAGAGATATGTCACTTGACCTAATCATGCTTGGTGAATAAGCCATAGAATGAAGAAGAGAAGAAGAGTGTTTGAGAGGGTTTTGAACGAAGAGAGCTTAAAGAGTGGCCACAATCGGTTTGTGAGCAAAAAGTTTTAGAAGTTATCTTCATTTAAGGTGACTAAGTTGGTGGTTGGTCATTGTTATCAAAAATCCCCCCCCTTTGGGGCCATTTTGATAACTTACATTTTCATTGGGACTTGGGCAATATGAACTAATAAAAAATGGATAAAAATTAGTGTTGGGAAACTCCACTTCCTCCTTGTTTAGCCCCTCATTTCCATACTTAGCTGAAAAAATAAAATAAAAATAGGTCATTTGGGGCCAAATAGGCTAAATCGAGCTTAGGAAGAATAGACGAACAGTTATCATGTTCCTTGTGTTCACCGCATCGACCATGAAGGGATTTCAAGACTTAATTTTGGGAAAATCAATGTTTTTAAAACCGGAGGAACAGTTCCTCGGGATTTGAGTTCTCTGCATCGCTGATCCAACCACAAGTAAAGGAAAAAGGTGAAGGAGATAGGGTTTCATGTGGTTCAGGATTTTCGAACCCAAGAAATTGTTCTGCATTCCTTTTGTTCCCAGCAAGAAAAATCAAGTGATTAAGCGACAAAAGGAACCAAGTAGCGAGTGCTACATGAGAAGTGGGAAATGTGGGCCTTTTGGGAAAAGAAGGAATGTTCCACTAGGTCAACCCCACTTGGGCAAGTTGGATGACTAACATGGCAAGGGAATAAGTCAAGGAATAAAATATTACGGGAAAAGTGGTTAAACCGAGCACCACTAGAATGGGTGGAACTGTTCCAAAATTCCAACCAAACTATGATTCCCCACAAAACACAAGAAAAATGACCAATATGAATATGACAGGGTGGGGGGGGGGAATGGAATTGTTCTCACCTTCCCTTAGTTCTCTCGCATTGCCCATTCCTTTTCCCACAAGCAAACTATCATAGGGTAATGATCTTGTAAGGGTTCACATGCCTTTTCGACATTTAATGCATATTGTTGGTGGTTGAAGGTGGAAATCTGAATTTCCCCTATTTTCCCCTTTCTCTCTTTCCCATATTCTATATAATGTAAAATCTCTCATTTGTGAGGAAATATGTTCTAAAATATAAAGAAACTCTATCAAAATTGTTCTTGAGCAATTGTGAGTTGTAGACCTTCCTTTAATTGAGCTTGGAAATGTGTTCTTGTGCCTTCTTCTTCACATGTAATGGTCTATGCATACTTTGAAAGCAATAAAATCTTTGTTTTGTGGTGTTTCTCAACCCTGACTTATGTTTTGTTGCATTTCCTTACCTCTCCATTCTTGTTGTTGTATTTTGTGTATGTATTTCTCCTTTGCGCAGTTCATTTATTTGTCTCATGGAAGATAGAAAGTAAAATTTTGTTTTAGATCTGTATTACTCGTGTTTAAACTCTTGCTTTACTATTTTCCTTTTCCCTTTTTCCATCATTAGAGTGTCTTCACCTTTTTCCTTGGTGCTATCACCTCCCCTTAGCTTAGGATTTCAATTTTATGCATTTCCCTCTCTCCCTGGTCCCTTGGATTGTTGGAATAGGATTAGATGGTTGTATTTCCTTCCTTATGAGTAGTTTAGTAGTAAGATTAGGTAGAGGAACCAACCTTCTCTGAAGGATTGTCTCAAGTAGCAATTCTCCCAACTTGGAGACAATCCCATGTTACCCAAAAACATTGATTGATCATTCATTCATTCATGACAAATCAGAGTGTGTTGTTTTTCGAGATAACAATCATCTTGGGGGATGTATCCTCCTTATAGGATTGGTGTCCTACTAAACTAGGGGTCGGTGCTCCTTGTGGGTTTGGTGCCTCACTTAAAAATATCTTGTGATGTGTAATATTTATGAGATTCATTTATGTTGTGCATTATATGTAGAGGTTTAGTGGGTTTTCTTCCCCTTGAGGGTTTCCCACATTATATGTTGTGTTCATGTGTTCTCTCTTGCATCTTGTTCTTGTGAATGGTTGTTCAATGTTTAATAAGCTCACATATGGTTAATGAATGATTGAATGGTTAAGTTTGATGGCTCACACAAGTATAAGCAATTGAAGTAAAAGTTTTATAAAACTAATTCACCCCCATCCTCTCATTCATTGTGCTTCCAACACATCATTGATTGTAAATTTTTTCAAATCATCTCTTCAATTCACCCTTCACTATCTACAAGATTGTATCAAATTTCACCTCTAACGAGTGCACATTCTCAAGCTATGGACATATTTATTCACCATTTTATTTACCTTTACCATAATTTTGGTGAATAAATATGAAACCACAGAAGCCAAAGATTCAAAATACATATTTCATTACTTGGATTCATTCTTGGTTTCAATTTCCCTTCCTCGGGGATCTAGTTGACCTTCCTATCATATTCTAGGATTTGGATCTTATAGTATAGGGATTTGGATATGAATGTAGGATTCAAGGTATCTTATGGATTTATTTCGAAAAGAGAAACATGGAAAATAAACCTTTTCTTTTTTAAAATTTTTTTATGAAAATGTAAAGAACTTAGAAAAGTTCTCAAAATTGTGGCCTGAAAAAAAATATATGAAACATCCCTAAAATGATGATATCTTGGAAAACATATCAAAAAAGCATAGAATTTAGAATAAAAATTAATTAATTTTGCAACCTCTATAAAAATGGTAAATAAATTCATAATAGTTTGCGAGATATAAACAAGTCCTAAAAATTAGGGTGTTTTGACCTAAGTTTTGCATGAATAGAATATTTGATAATACTTGTAAGGAAATTACTTAGATCACATGAATAATAGAAACATAACACCAATTAACACCAAAAGAGAGAGATTGAATCAAATTTTTCATGTATATATACATGTCTTGGCCACTTCAAGGGGGTAACCTCCAAAGCTTACAGTAAGACTCAAATGCTTAATATTATGATCAACTACTAGTTACTACCTCATAAATATACCCTAGGTATGTTATGCATCCCATCTAACACAACCTAATAATCATATAATAGCATAAATAAGTGTGATATGACATGTTAAGAGATTATTTTAGCCACATGTCAGTTATACGCACCCGATATATGACAAAGGATTAAGGGAATAACAATTTAGGGTTAGGGTTTAGAAGGAAGTCACTATTTTATGAGACACAAAGATGTGACAATGATTAATAACTAGGTACATAGGTTATGCGAAGAGACATAATTGTATCTATTGAATTTTGGGATTTATAACAAAGTGATGGGTGGATTCATATTGTTGGAGATATATTCACCTAACAAATCTATCTAGGATTTGTGAATGTGTTTTTTTGAGGGTTGGTGTCGAATCTAACTTTAGGGTCTTCTTTTCTCATGGCTTTAGGTTTGGGATTTGTATTTGGAAACTAGAGATGAAGCTCTTGTAATCGTAAAATCACTCTCTTTTACTTGAAATTATTATAGACACTAAAATTTGGTAACTTTTCCTTTGGAAAATGTAGACACAAATTCATGCATGTTAGACATTATTTAGTCTCGGTCTCATACTATTGTTAACCAAATAACTATCCCAGTTATTTAAATAACTTATATACACTTTCTCTCGCTCTCGAGCTCTTCATTACAAGGTTTCATGTGCTCAAGATCACTTGGCACATTCCCTTTATTACATTTCCTCATGCACCCCCCTTTCTTTTCCTTGCATGATGCCCTTCTTTTCCTCATGTGCCCCCTTCTTTTCCTCACACGCCTTGTGCACTTTCACCTTCTTCCTTGTTCTTTTTCCTCTTTGTTCCATCTTCTCCTTCCTACACCTCATTCTTCCACACGCATTATCTTTGCACCCTCCTTCATGTCCTTCTATGCCATGTCATTCTCTAACATGCTTGAGTGTGCCACACACAACCAAAAAAACCACGCCAATATGGTGTTGAATCCTTGAAAAAAACAATGAGTGAAATGTGGCGAAATGACAAGAACATTTGTATAGTTATCCATCCTTTAAGCCAATCCAAGCGCACCACATGTCTTGTGTGCGTAGATGACTCTAAAAACTTCTAACAACATCGTATCTCTTCTTGCTGAGCTTCGATCGACACATGCCTAGTCTCAATCGATAGTGTTGACATAGGCTACAGTGCTAAACATTCAAATTCAAATTCTTGGTGAATCTAGTAGGTAAGAAATGGTAAAACATCTTTCTGGGAATTAATGAGTAGATCTGATTGCTTCACCCACCTGATTTCTTATGATCCACCCTACTTCCTTCTACAACATGCCAAACAGACTTGGGAAACACGTTTGATAGATTTGCAGGTAGATTTACATATATTGAATGCTTCTTGTTGGTGGTTGTATTTCAAATTCAAGTTTTCCCTCCTTCTTCTCTTCTTCTTCCATGGATTCATCTATAAATGTAAGAGCTAGGCTCATTTGTTATGTTGGACACTTTGGATCCTTACGCATTTTCTAAGGACTTCATATTTTCTGTATTTTGAGTTGTAGACCTCTAGATCTAGCTCTTGCATGTGGATATCGGCCTCTTTCACCATTATAACAGCTCTATGCATTTTTGGAAGTAATAGAAGCATCGTTTTGTGACTATTCTTTATCCTAACATGTTTGCATTCCTTCTTCTTTCCTTTTCTTTTACATTGCATGTTCGTTGTGCCATTCTACATCCCTTGCAGCTCCTTATTTAGTTGTGTTCCATGAAATTGATCTGGTAAATATGTTTTAAGTTATGTTACATGTGCCTAGCCTTCTTTCATGCATTTCCCTTCATTTTCACTCAGAACATATAGTGTTCATCCCTCTTTTCTGGTGCTATCACCTTTTAGTGTGGTTTCCTTTCATGTTATCCTTCTATCCTGGTCCCTTGGCATTGTTAGCTTAATTTTCCCTTTCAACACTAGGAGTAGTAGTAGCCATAGAATTAGATAAAGGAACTAGCCTTCTCCGGAGATCTGTCCCAAGCACGCAAGGTCCTACAACTTGGGGACAGGTTATTATTGTCTAAAATAGCTCGGATCTTCCAGATCTAAGATGCAGGTGCACGTTTGATCGACCAAAATTTTTTGGCATGCCCGACTAGTGGGACCAATAATGAAAGATTAAATTTCATATTGCTAAGTTATAGTGTTTGGACTTAGTATTTCATCCTTTGAAGGCTTATTTCAACACATCTAGCAACTCTCATATAATTACATATCTCTATTTTAGTAGCGTTGAGCATTGAGTACCTCTAGGTATATCCCGAGAATATTTCATTCCATAAATCCCACGCGCGCATCTCCATCTCTAGCACTCTGCACCCATTTAACTCCTCTTCACAATAGATAATCATCGCACCTACGCAATGGCACATCACCACCTCCTCCACTAAGGAACTTTGCTAACTTCACCGGAGGAATTCCCCTGGTTTTGGCCGTGCAACATGACATGCCAAATGGCGCTCTTAAAATTATTCCATACTTTACTAGTGAGAATCTAGTCACTCCTAAAGAGCATATCCAGGATGTACTAAACATATGTTCACACTACACGATCACACATGACAATGTAGTAGTTAGGATACTTTTTCCTCTTTCAAGGGAAAGTGCTTCAATGGTACCGAGGCTTGAGACTTGGATCTATTGCCACATGGGATGAGCTTGGAACATCTCTTTGTAATTATTTTGAAGATAATTCAGATCACCTATCTTTGGTAGAGCAACTGACAACAACAAAGAGGGCACCCAACGAGTAGATGATTGATTTTAACATTAGATTTCAGAAGACTTGGGACAGAATCCCTCTTGTGGTAAGACCTACAGCCCAACATGCTTTTTTGTATTATCTAAAGGCGTTGAACAACGATATCTCAGTCATGATTCAATCTATGGGAGGTAGGAATTTACCACCACTTATAATATTGCAGTAAGGGTAGAAATAGTCTTATTCATGTGGGAAAGATAGCTCCTAGACCACTTATGCCCTTGTTCCTGGAGATGTCACAAGCACCCCATCCTTCTTTGGCCCCTATCCCTGTTCCTGAGAAAAGTGCACAACCTATTACATCAACATCCTACTCTTCAGTGTGGCGAAAAAGATGAAGAATTGAAAACCTTGATTAGAAATTTGTCGAACCAAGTCATATCATTAGAGAAGAGACAGCACAAACCTATAGAGGTAGTTCTAATCAAGTGTATAGCCAAACGTAGTAAACCTTTGAAGAATCAATATGGAAACCAAAGATACGCACCCAGCCAACAAAATGATGGATGGCATGCTAATGCACATCTGCCCTTGCAAGTTGTTCCTCACACGCCCTCTCTTCCAACACCCGGTCAAGTCGGGCACTTGTTCTAGTTCAAAAAATTTAGCGCAGGGTCGAGTGGTGCTTCCCATGAAACATTCCTCACAGTCAATATCATTGTGCCATGTGTTGCGTGTGCATAATCCTACATGATTATGAACCTTCAACAAGTGCACCTAAAAAGAGAACCAAGAAAGGCCAGAAGTTTCTCTTGATTCCAATCTGATGTTCTTTGGCGTTGAGGACTCCTGCAATCAACTAAGCTACAAAGGATACAAGAAGACCGCATGCCCAAGTTGCGAATAACACAAGATACAAGAAGAGAATTATTGAGTCCGGAGTGCAGTCACAATTCCAAAGCAACACAAGAAGACCCTCAAAAGCGGAAAGAAGCAGCTAAGATATCCAGTAATAAAAGTGCTCAAGTCCCTACACAATAGGTCCCACGCAAAGATCCTTTAGAAGTAGCATGTGACCCTCTTTTGGTAGGTCAAGCCTCAGCTTCAGCTAAACCCCATGCTTCTACACCTAAAAAGACAAATAGGGATGTTGGTGTTCCTCAAATGTGAAAGTCAATGTGTTTCCCATTCAACATTGTGGACCAGATGAAGAAGAAAAATATAAATTTCATAATGTGGGATGCCCTAACCATTCCATCCTAGCAGAAATTTTTGCATGAAGCTCCTGGCATCCCATCCCATGCATTAACACAAATATACAAAAATTTTCACACTTCTATCAACATCTGCTTCAAGAAGAGGAGAAGAAAGTAAGTAAATTTGTTAAAATCCCACCCTTTTATATGTCTTTGATCATAGGCAAACATCTTGTCCATAATTGCATGATTGACTTGGGCGCTAGTACCTCTGTCATGCCTAAGAAGATAGTTGATGTCCTAGGTCTTAAGTATAGCCCCTTGTCTAAAGGAGTCCTGCAACTTGATGGCTCAATTGTTACTACCTTAGGAGTCATTAAGGATCTTGAGTTGACCCTTCATGCATGCCCAAGCCTCACCATAACTCAAGATGTGTCTATCATTGACCTACCTCCTTTGTTTTCCCTATGTCTATCAAGAGAATTTACTACAAAAGTGGGTGGTTACTTGTCTTCTGATTGGTCTCATATGTTACTCAAGACAAGGTATGGTACCGGTTTACCATACAAGTTGAGCCAATATTTTCTTATCATGTAGAGTCATATGTCCCATCTCCTCTCCAAACTAATTATTTGATCCAAGAAGAACAAGTTTTAGCTCTAAAGAGCATCCTCTTCCACCTTCTATTCCTGATCTAGTACTTGATGAGTGGGTAGAGAGGCACCATAAATTTGACCCATATGTTGAAGAACTAGAAGCTTATGAAACTAGGCTTGGTACTTACTGCATTCTTGAAGAAGAAGTTATGTTGTCACGCGCACTCAAGAAATACCAAGTTGAACCTAGTCTATGGAAGTTATACTTTGATGGATCTAGAAGCAGAAATGGTGTGGGAGAAGGAATTGTTCTCATTTCTCCTAAGGATGATAAATTCTTATTTGCTCACATATTGCAGTTCACATGTTCTAACAATGTGGTAGAGTATGAGGTGTTGGTGTATGGTTTGCTTATTGCTGAAAAGAAGAAGATTAAGGCACTGTAGATCTTTGGAGATACATAATTGGTTATTCACCAAGTTACTAAGCAAGTTCCAGAAAAGAATAAGATTCTCAAATATTATAAACATAAAGTTTGGGACCTCCTTAAGAGCTTTGATGCTTTGAACTGTAGGTAGTACCATGCCAAATGAACAAGGAAGCTGATCAAATGGCCACGCTTGGTTTGCAGTTCTCTCCTACTGAGGAATTTATCAAAGGAAACACTCAACACATTAAGATGGTGATCAGACCATCCATTCCAGACAACAATACTAGTGGCAAGTATTCGACAATGATGCAGATCATCCAGTTCATTCAAAATGAAGTTGATTTATCATCAAGCATGTAAGCTAACTTGCATGACAGCTATGGTGACCAAGTGATTCAACTAAAGTAAAATAAGTTTCCTAAAGGGTTGGTCACCTTAGAGAAAATATTTAGCCCTGATGATGAGTTCAAGGGTGAAGAAAAGTATATGCGCGTTGTGAAAAAATACTTCTCTCAATCACTATTGCACATGGAAAGGAGTTGTTTCTCAGTAAGACTTGTGTGCATGATGAAAAGCAAGCCTTCATCTCTCTCTGTCAAAAATACAGTGATATATTCTCATGGGAGTATGAAGACCTCAAAGGTTTTGTTCGAAGTTTTGTTTAACACTCCATTGACCTTGATATTGGTATCAAGCATGTCAAACAAAATCCGCGACCAGTTAATCCAAATATAGGGCCCCTCATGAGAAGGGAATTATCCAAACTCATTGAGGTGAAGATTATTTTTCCCATCAAGTACTCTACTTAGGTCATGAATCTAGTTCTAGTGTGCAAGAAGAATGGTGAAATTAGACTCTGTGTTGATTTCAAAGATTTGAACAAGGAATTTCTAAGGATCATTACCCTTTACCTTCAATGGAGCATATTTTACAAACTATGGTTGGCATACAAAGATTCTCAATGCTAGATGGGTATTCAGGTTTCAATCAGATCCTGGTTAAGGAAGAGGATTAATTCAAGATAGCATTTACAACCAAGTGGGGAACATATGCATATCAAAATATTCCCTTTGGTCTATCAAATGTAGGCACTACATTTCAATGCACCATGGACATTGCCTTCAAAGGTTACATCAATGAGTTCATCTTGGTTTACCTTGATGACATAACCATCTTCTCAAAGTAGAGTGAGGATCATATGGCACACCTAGAGAAAGTCTTTGAGAGATGTAGAAAAATTGGGGTATCCCTTAACCCCAAGAAGTGTAATTTTGTTGTGGCACAGTGAAATCTCTTGGGCCATGTGGTTTCAAAGGATGGCATCACAATTGATCATGAGCATGTTTCAACCATCCTAGCTCTTTCCTTGTCGGCACACAAAAAAGCCTTACAATCCTTCCTCGGTAAGATCAATTTTGTTAGGCACTTCATTCCTAACTTTGCAGGTCTAGTTCGGCCCATCACCCTGATGCTCAAGAAGGACATAGCCTTCAGATGGATAGTAGAAGGAAGAGAGAGCTTCAACAAAATCAAGAAAGAAATTTCTTGCGCACCAGCACTCATCAACCTGAATTACTCAAAGGATTTCATCCTTTATGCTTATGGCATTGATGTGAGTGTTGTTGTCCTAACACAAGAAAATGGACAAGGATTGGAACAACTAGTGGCTTTCTTCAGCCAAACACTAAAAGATTATGAATTAAAATATAGTCACATGGATAAACAGTCTTCACCATCATGCACATGCTCAAGAAATTCAAAAGTATGCTCGCCACAAATCATATCAAGGTGTTATTTTCCAACTATTCTATCAAACACTTCATTATGGGAGTAGAAATCAGTGAAAAGAGAGCATGATGGGTGACCAAAATCATGGAATATGATGTGACTATCAAAGCCAAAAAATTGGTAAGAGGAAGCACGTTTTGCAGGAAAATTGTTGAGGATGCCCAGAATCAGCCTGAGGCTTCATTGTTTCTGGATTAGGATCTCCCGCACATAGAACTTGAGTAGAATACATACCCTGGCGTGCACAATTGGATGAAGCACATGATCACATTCCTTTCCGAGGGCATACCCTCCCGGTTTAAACAAAGAAAAATAATACATTTGAGGTTACAATCTATCCCTTATGTTTTGATTGATGGACTTCTCTTCAATAAAAATATTGATGGCGTGTTCTTAAGATGTATCAACAGCATGCAAAGTGAAAAAAATTAGCAAAATTTCACGATGGATTCTCTGGTGGAAACTTCTCTGCCAAAACAAAAACAATGAAGATCATAATGGCAGAAATCTTCTGGCCTACCCTATTTGCAAATGCACACAAGTGGGTCACAAAATGCAAGGAATGTGCTTTCTTTATAGGAAAGAAAAGATTAGTAGTGCTTCCCCTCTGACCAATCCAAGTGGATCAGCCTTTTTGCACAATGGGTCTTGACTTCACAGGCATGATCAATCCACCTTCAAGCGCTGGACACAAATGGGTATTGATAGCTATGGATTACTTCACCATATGGATAGCGATTGTCGCACTCAAGTAATCAATTGATTCAGGTCATCCTTGAATTTCTCGAAGGTGTAATCACAAGGTTTGGCGTTCCTCAAACCATTATCTTTGATAATGCAAAATCCTTCCTTAGGACCAAAATCACTAATTGGGATCTAAATATGGGCATCTATCTAAAGACTTCTTCCAACTATTACCCCCAAGGTAATGGTCTGGTAGAGTCAACAAACAAAAACCTGATCAGGATCATGAAGTGCACAATGAACATTAGCCAAAAATAGTGGCATACAAGGGTATCACGTGTGCTTTGGGTAGATAGAATCAAAGTTAAAAAGTCAATAGGAACTTTGCCTTATAAGATTTTATATGGCAAGGAGGCTACCCTTCCTTTGACACTAGAGTTGAACTCATTGGCGCTTTCTCAATAGCTAGAATTCAAAGGTGCAAACCAGAGAGAAATCGAATGTCGAAGATTGGTTAATCTTGAAGAGTCAAGGAACTCTACCATAATCGGGCTAGAGAAGCATTAGAAAACAACAAAGAAATGGTTTGATGGAAAGGCTAGGCCTCAAGATTTCAAATTTTGGGACTTGGTCTTAAAATGGGATGCTTGATAGAGCTAAACCAGGGCGTTATTCAAAGTTTGATGCACTTTGGAGTGGCCCATACATCATCAGTTCGTGCAAAGAGGCTAACTCTTTTGAGTTAACTCATCTTGATGGAGGCGCACTGCAAATCCCAATAAATGGGATCCATCTCAAACCTTTCCATTAAGTGTGTTGCATCATTTTGTATATATTAGAGTAGTTTTCAATTCCTCTAAGTGTGTTGCATGCACATTGTTTGTTTGTACATAGTTATTTCTTCTCACGTGCTTCTTATGTGTGCTCTTCTTTTATTTCCAGGCCTTCTGACAACTTTCAACAGTTTGCAGGATTCAAAATAAAGTCAAGAAATGATCCTTCAAGTGACTTCAGGGGTAGTTCTTCAAAGTTAAAGATCATAATTTCATGATTATATAACAGACTCCATACCCAATGGATTCTTTAGGCTACTAATCTCCTTCATCTAGCAAGAATATGGCCCCAAAAGTCACCAAAACTGTTATCCAAATAACTCTCCTAGTTATTTAAATAACTTATATACACTTTCTGGCTCTGAGATCTTCATTGCAAGGTTGTACACGCTCAAGATCACTTGGCACATTCTCTTTGTTACATTTCCTCACATGCCCCCCTTCTTTTCCTCGGGTGCCCTCCTTCTTTTCCTCACGTGCCTTGCACTTTTCCCTTCTTCCCTGTTCTTTTTCATCTTTGTTCCATCGTCTCCTTCCCGCACCTAATTATTCCACGTGCACTATCTTTGTGCCCTCCTTTGTGCCCTAATATGCTACATCATTCTCTGACACACTTGAGTGTGCCACACATAACCAGTCAAAGTGCACCAACAGGGCACTAAATCCTTACAAAAAAACAATGAGTGACATGTGGCAGAAATGACAAGAACATTTGCACAATTGGTCATCCTTTCAACCAATCCATGCATGCCATGTGTCTTTCTTGTCATGCGATGACTATGAAAAACTTCTAACAATTGTATTTCTTGCTACTGAGCTCGATCACAAGCGCTAGTCTCAATCGATAGTTGTTGACATATGCTACAGTGATAAACATTCAAATTCAAATTCTTAGCGGATCTAGTAGGTAAGAAATGGGAAAACATCTTTCTAGGCATTAATGAGAAGATCAGATTGCTTCAACCACCGATTTCTTATGATCCGCCCTCCTTCCTTCTACAACATTCCAAACAAACTTGGGAAACGTGTTTGACAAATTTGCAGCGATTCTGAGATATTGAATGCTTCTTGTTGGTGGTTGTATTTCAAATTCAGTTTTCCCTCCTTCTCTTCTTATTCCATGGATTCATCTATAAATGTAAGATCTAGGCTCATTTTTATGTTGGACACTTTGGATCCTTACACACTTTGCTAAGGACTTCATATTTTATGTATTTTGAGTTGCATACCTCTAGATCTAGCTCTTGCATGTGGATATCGACCTCTTTCACCATTATAACAGCTCTGTGCATTTTGGAAGTAATAGAAGCATCTTTTTGTGACTATTCTCTATCCTAACATGTTTGCATTCCTTCTTCTTTCCTTTTTTTTTACATTGCGTGTTCGGTGTGCCATTCTACATCCCTTACAGCTCCTTATTTAGTTGTGTTCTATGAAACTTATCTGGTAAATATGTTTTAAGTTGTGTTACATGTGCCTAGCCTTCTTTCATTTATTCCCCTTCAATTTCACTCAGAACAAATAGTGGTCATCCCTCTTTTACTCGTGCCATCACCTTTAGTGTAGTTTCCTTTCATGTTATCCTTCTATCCCCTGGTCCTTTGGCATTATTAGCTTAAGTTTTCCTTTCAGCACTAGGAGTAGCTATAGCCGTAGAATTAGATAGCGAGAACCATCCTTCTCCGGAGATATGTACCAAGTGCGCAAGGTCCCAAAGCTTAGGGACAGGTTCCATTGTTGTCTCAAACATCTCAACTCTTACGGATGTGAGATGCGAGTGCACGTTTGAAAGACCAACAACTACTATGTAAAAGGTTTTAGAGTGAAGAAAGTACTAATTAACCCCTTTATTTTGGCCATCTTCTTTTATTTTATTTTGTTATTCCCAACCTTTTACACCTACATGACCAATTTGTTTCGGTCATCTTCCATTATTTTAGCCTCGATTGGGCACCCACGCTAGTGTTGGGAGCCCATGGGCGCCTGGTCCCACTAGGGGTGCTTCAATCCTTTTCAAACTTTCCCACCACTTTTTGGGATCTTTCTTGTCATTTTAGATCCTTATCTTTTTGTTCAAATCACCATTTCGGGGTTAATTATGAAATTAGATCAAGAAAACCCTATAAATATAAAGTTATGAGACCATAATGAGGTACTAAGAACTAGTCACTACTATCATCCACCTAGATTTACATCCATTTGGAGATCATTTGTATCCATTATCTCCATCACAAGGAAAAGGTTGGTTCATCTGCATCACACAAGCATAGGGGGGATTCTATTATATTCCATACACACATTATATTACATTTTCAACACATATTTATTGCTCACTACTTCAAAAAGTGTGATTGACACAAGATAAGCTAGGGCACGTGATGCATTCACACATACCAAAACTATTTGGGTCTGAAATGTAGTGCAATGCTCAGTTAGTAAGTCCATTGTTGTGGTAGTTGAGGTCAATTTGACCCATTCATTTAAATTCTTATTTTTTTAGGTTTTTCATACTTCTTGTGGTTTCTTACAAGTCTTTATATCATCTTGGATTATTAGGGACACATGTTGCGGTGAAGTGAATATGATGAAACAAACAAGTAAGGGATTCGGACCACCTACCAAACTTGTAAAATTTAGTTCCGGGCATTTTGCACATACCAGAGTGCCCATTATGCGAGACCATAATTCCCGTAGGTTCCCGGTCCCTTTCCAGTGCTCTAGTCTAGAGGATCAGCCTAGATCCATCCTTTGTGGGACCTATGCATATTTGTTCTTGCTTCCGAGTCAGCAAGATCCTCTAATCAGCCGAGTTCATTCTAACTCTCTTAGTACTCTAGGGTTTTACATTTCCATTTTTGTAGTTTTTGGGTCATCTTTACATTTATTTAAAGCATCTATTTACTTTATTTACAATTTTTTATAACTTAGATTAACTATAGTGCATACATTCCATATTTTAGTTACTCATTTTTTGGTGAATCGAACATGATCCTCCTTTTAGTATCTCTAAGGAAACTTTAGATGACTCTCTTATTGATTACTTGCTTGGTATTGATCATACTTCACATGTGCATTCTGATTCTTCTCCTACTCAACATACTACTATAGTTCCATCTCATGATTCTCCTACATCTGATATTACTTCTCCTCATTCATCACATACTAGCGCTCATTCACTTTTGTATTATGTTGATGATCCTATTGATAGCACTCTTAGTGACATTCTCATCTCTGAGTATTTATCTGATCATGATGAGGTAGTTGATAGCCATGGTTCTCCTTCTTTTCATACTACCAAATGTGAATCTCCTATTCCATCGTTACTCTCTATCCCGAGATATCATCTAGCACTATACATGAGTCACCTCCATCTATCACTTCTTCTTCTCCTACCATTTCATCTCCTCTTATTACATCATCTACACCCATTTTTTCCTCTTCTCATTTATATGTCTCTCCATCAATCACCTTACCTATTGGGGATGTTTCTGATGCTAGTCCTACCACCTCTGGATATTCCATCTATATCACCTACTATAGCTTCTTCAAATAGATTATTTCCATCTTCCACTATTCCTTCACATGATATCATCTCTCTCATGTATGTTGTAGGCCAATTACAATCTCAAGTTCAATATCTCACTTTAGAAAGTAGGGCTTACTATGCTTCTATTGACAATAATTCATTACATGGTAACCTTGTCCCTAAGAAGATTCATAATTCTGCATTTCCTAAGGACTTTATCATGCCTACATTCACATGTTTTGATGGTATTGGTGACCCTCATGCTCATCTTCTACACTACCGCATGTTTATGACCTCTTATTCTGATGATAGATTATTACTTAAGGCCTTTCGATACAATCTTATTGATGAGGCATTGCAATGGTACACTCATCTTCCCTTTGGGTCCATTAGTACTTACTATGACATGGAGGATGCTTTCCTCCATCAGTTTATCATCAAAAATGGCCCTAAGGTTACTTATGACCACTTTCCTACTTTACATCAAGGCTCATATGAACCTATCAAGGATTATATCTTATGGTTCAATGTTTGTATACATCAACTGATATTCCAACCTATTGATCTAGAAAAGTAATTTATTTCTGTCATGGTCTAATTCTCACACTTAAGCAAAGATTGCAGTATGATACATGTGATTCATTCATTCTTCTCTGTTATAAATTCCTAGATCTAGAGCAATATATTCTTTCGAAAATGTCATTGACCCTCCACATACATCTACTTCTATTATATCATCTAGTCCTCCTCTATCGAAATTGGTTGAGCATCCTACACAGTCTCCACCTTTGCATCACGAGTATGGAAAGCAAGCTAAACCTACTCCACCACATGCAACGTACTTCTTCTCCTCCTCTATGGCAGGATACTTCTCCTTACATTCCATTTATGTTGCGTGAGCCATTTCATTTCTCCCATCATGCTAGACCTCATGATGTATTGTTTTCCTTACTTGAAAATTGCCAAATTTGCTTGCCATCCAACCATCATCATCTACAAAACACAAAGCTACAACACCGTGACCAACCTTATTGTAATTATCATCACATAAATGGCCATAGGGACAGTGATTGTCTTTCCCTTCATGATCAATTACAACAACTAGAGGATAAGGGCATCATCTCCTTTGGCTCTTGCTCACATGAGCTATCCATCTCTCCTCTACCTTGTCAAAGATTTTATACTACAGTTGAGTCATCTCCTCCACTTGGTGCTCGAGCCATGTTATGTTCACCACCACAATTTTTACTCATGCACTCTCTCCACTACATCCATACATCGCTACATCATATCATCCATTACATTCACTTCATCCATTTTATCCATCGCATTCACGCTATCCACCGCATCACACTACTCCTTCACATTGGCTTTCACAACTCACCACTTTCACACATACCATCGCACCTTCATATGACATTAATTTTGGTTCATACACTCATATTGCTTCCATCCCACATGGTTCTACTACTTTGTGCTGCCTTGGTCTCTGGTAGGTGATTACTATCACCTCACCCCCTGATGACACACTCTTTTATTGTGGTTTGCACTTGACTATTGAGGGATTACAACACATTAACCCCACACATTTCCCAATAGGTCTTACACATTACATCTATTTGCATATCACGTGTCATACATCATACATCATATTAATTATCATTATGCATATATCATACTTCTATTGTCTAGTGCCACATACTATTGATCATATTGTCCATCCCACACACTTCATACTATTAGGTTATTTACATATATTGTATTGCATTCTACACATTGTGTCTCTACACTACACCTCACATCATTTGTCTTACATTATACATTATACACTTAAAATACACTACGTATTTCCTATTCTTCATCACGATTCTAACATTGTATCATCTTACACATTACATTACATTGTACACATCTAGCATTGCATTCTACCCATCACATATTTACACATTCTACTCATCACATGGTCATTTATCATCTTCAATACACATACTACATCATCTTCTATGTGTTGCACTCACTACCCTATGATGCACTTTAGTTCCTCAGTCCATACTCGATTGTTGAGGGTTTACAAATCAAATGGACCTTCTCTTCATCATGCATTTATCATTCAACCTTTCATCATGCAACATTACTAGGTTAGTTTCATACGCTTTAGGCTAAATGGTCACCCATTCTATCATTTTGTAGTGGTATACACCTTAGGTTACATCACCACTCCCTCTTTTCATCTCATAGTGATATACGCTTAGGGCTAAATCATCACTCATCCATTCATCTTATAGTGATATATGCTTAGGATAAATCATCACTTATATTCTCATTTGGTCATGATATACACTTTGGCTATAGGGTTCATGCACACATTATCGTTAGGTCGCATCTCATCACTACACCTACACATTCATCACAACGTGTTAGACACAACACACACTTTGACCATTTCCCGATGACGCTCTCTTGGGTACCGTTCATTCTTGATCGTTGAGGGGAAAAACTAAGTGAACCTCACCGCATACATTTCCATTCACTGGGGGACTCGCGGCCCCAATCATTCCATCTTACATTCCACTCCACCATCCATAGCATACTGCATACTATGGTTGCTCTTACTCTTTCTTACTTTTGTTTGTTCATGGTCACTTTATTACACGTGCTAGTTAGATTGTTTGTATGTAATTTACCTATATCATCCACAAATGGACATTCACGTATTTTTTTATTTTTGATCACATATACAGGCCTCTTACACACAACATGGATTCTCCCCTTTTACCCTTCCTACACTGGTCGTTGGGGGCATCCACATTCTTCTCTTCCAAGTGCTATTATTTCATTTTTTACTTAGCACTTTACATTACTTGGTTATACATGACTTTGACATACTAGCTATCTTTCTAATATGTTAGTGAGCGCTTCATGTGCAACATTTTTTATGCAAGGATATTTGCTTCCATACTTGTTTATTGCACTATTTGTTATGGTTTACTTTTGTATGCGAGGCCTTGACCTATGTTTGGTGTGCACACTTATTTGTTATTTGTGGCCATGATGGCCTTTGCGTGTCTTGCAACATCGTGAGTGATGTCCCATATTTACAACCCACTTTGTGTGGCTTTCTTTTCTTCTTGCGTGTTTACATTACTTTTCTTAGTAGCTTACACACTGTTTACGTAGCTTATAAATTATTTTCTATATACATGCTTATTTATACTAACACTTGTCTTTGGCTAGTCATCCTTGTTTGTGTGTGCCTTGGTTTCTACCAAATGTATTCCCTTCCCCCTATAGGGCACAATTTTAGCATTCATGCGGTTGGTCCTCTTTTGGGGTCACAATTCTCATATCAACGACATCGCATGTGCCCTCAAAGAGGGGGACATCATTTGGGGTTTTTCTACACAATACACAGAGAGATTCTACACTGTTCGGTTCATTTATATACAAGAAGTGGGTTCAAACCACTCTGAATCCCATATAAAGTGGATTTTACAGGACATGGTTGTCCTTAGCACTATGGGAAGCGATTCTGAGGTGGGTGTGCCTCCCTACATTAGTTCATCCAATGGTGTCGGATCTCCCAAAAAAACCAACACGTATAGATATCTCTTCACACACATTCAAGGAAGAAGTTACAGGAAGGAGAATAATGCAGCTTTCTCACTACACTTCTTTGGCCGGGGGTGACGTGAGATCACCCAAAAAAACTTACATCTGAAATATCCTTCTACACTCGCATTCTCGACATGGATCATGTGCACATGTTCTATTTACACTTTTTCATGTATGTATTTTACATTTACATAGTTTTACATTGTGTTTTTACACATACATACATACATATTTGACTATTTGATCATTTTCTCCTTGTAGATCTGGTCATATGACAAACAAGCAGTCAAATGGGGCAAACAACAACAATGGTGTTAATAATAACAATTCGCGACGATACACACCATACTAACCATATAGGTACATCACACACATTAGTAGCTACACATGTGTTTCCACCCTAGGTTCACTCTCATCACTTTTTGTGCATTTTCATCCATAGTTTCCATGCTCCATCATCTTTTTGTCATTCCATGCTTTGTCTATTCCTTAGGCTTGTTTTATACTACAATCTTCATGGACATCAGGTACGCATCTATATCTACTTTATGTTACCAAGCTTTCCACTCACCAATATAAAGTGGGGGCAAATGTAGACACAAAATCATGCACTTCAGACATTATTTAGTCCCAGTCTCATACTACAATTTAGAAGGTTTTTAGCGAATAAAATGTTAATTAACCTTTTTCTTTTAGCCATCTTCTTTTATTTTATTTCATCTTCCCGACCTTTTATACCTACATGCCCATCTGTTTCGGTCATCTCCTGTTATTTTAGTCTTGAATGGGGTGTCCAGGTAGTACTGGGGTGCCCATGGGCACCCTAGTCCCACCAGGGGTGCCCCGATCCTTTTCACACTTTCCCACCACTTTTTGGGCTCTTTCTAGCCATTTTAGATCCTTATCTTTTTGGTGGTCGGCCATTTCGGGTTAATTACAAAATTAGATCAAGATAACCCTATAAATATAAAGTTATTAGACTATAATGAGGGACCAAGCACTAGTCACTACTATCATCCACCTATAGTTGCATCCATTTGGAGATCATTTGCATGCATTTGGAGATCATTTGCATCCATTAAGTCCATCACAAGGACAAGGTTGGTTCATCTCGCATCACATAAGCATAGGAGGAGGGATTCCATTTTATTACATGCACATGATCTATTACATTTTCTACACATAGTTATTGCTCACTACTTCACAAAGTTTGAATGACATAAGAGCACCTAGGGCACATGATGCATACACACACACCAGAACTACATTTGGGTCTGAAATGTAGTACAACGCTCAATTATTAAGCCCACTTTGTTGTGGTCGTTGAGGTTAGTCTGACCCATTCATTTACATTCTTATTTTTTAGGTTTTGATACTTCTTGTGGTTTCCTACAGGTCTTTATATCATATTGGATTATCAGCGACACCTGACATAGTGAAGTGAATCTGATGTAACAAACATAGAGGGATTTAAAGCACCTGCAAAACCTGGGAAATTTTGTTCCATAATTTTACACATACCAAAGCGCCCATTTTATAAACCGAGCACCCATAGGTGTCATAGTCCCTTTCCAGTGCTCCATTCTAGAGGATCATCCCATATCTTTCCTTTTTAGGACTTATGCATAGTCATCCTACTTCCATTCCAACGAGCTCCTCTAATCATCTTACTTCATTGTAACTCTCTTAGCACTCTAGGGTTTTGCATTTCCATTTTTGTAGTTGTTCGGTCATCTTTACATTTATTTATAGCATATATTTACTTTATTTATAATCTGTTCATAACTTAGATTAACTATAGTGCATACATTCCATATTTTAGTTAATCGGCAATGTAAATTTTGGATATGCTCCTTCCTAAGACAAATGCTCACATCCGAATCTAATTAGTATATCTCTAGGGCTATCTCTTTTATGAATTCCTCATATTTACACCCTACTCTATCGAAAAACTCAAGAAAGACTAATTAATAAAATAAGTAAACTATTTTTGTGCAACATACTATAAATTTTTGTTTTGTATCACATCTCTCTTGTCCTAAACCATACAACTTGTTCAAGATGTGAATTCCATTTCTCTCCAACTTGTACGGTCTTGACCTTTCATATTCTCGACTCTATTTTCAATTTGAATATCTTTGTTGTGTTGTTTCATCTTCCTCGGGTTAGCCTTATTAGAATATTTCACCTATGGAGTGTTATGTAAGAAAACCAATATCACTTTATAACTCTTTGACATTATTATAAGATACTATTGTAAATATCATTCAAAAATCACTTAGGTTTCTCCAAAATATTTCTAAACCAATTATAGAATCCCCTATTATAGGTTTTAAGCATTCAACCAGTCAAAGAGTGTATCTTCCTCCATTTCCAAGCATACAAAGGTCATAGAGCCGGGCCTTAACAAGAACAAATTCACTCCAATCATTGTTAAAGTGTTTTAAGGAACAAGGGTTAGGTCATGCAAATCAAGCACAACACATCACATTACTAATGTACTAGGTACATTCTATACTATCTGATTAGCCCATTATTCTTTTTGTCAAGAGACATAAGGGAACCCATAGAGGGTTAGCGTAAATCACACTCACACTTACACAAGAACATAAGAGAAATACATGAGGCTTGATCCTACATGAGGGCATATAATGAAACATTTACATTTGTTCATATGGTTTGACTAGTAAGGGTAGTCTAGCCTCACCGCATGCACGATTTCCCCTTTGGGATTTCTATTGCTTTGTGAAGGGTATTTTAGGTTTCTAGGGTTTCTAATTTGATGCATGTGATAATAGGTCATACGAGGTTTTGTGAACAAGATCGACATACGGGGAAGGGAATTTTTACGCAGGTGAAGCACGCATAAAGTTACAGAGACCAACTATTAAAAGGTCGAATATTGTACACTTCTAGACAAGACTGTGTAACTCCATGTTTAGACCATATTTAAATTTCCTACAATTGTGACCCAATGCAATTTCCAATTCCATAACGATATCAAAAAAATTCTATATTTTGGTCTATCTTTTCCATTTGTTTCCACATCCATATATTTTATGTTCTAACCTATATAATCAAGTTGTCATCTCCTCTTGTGTATTTGAGCTAGTGTTTATCATTTATCAATTGTTGCAAGTATTAGTGCATTATTCTAGTTATAAATGGTTAAATTTAAATTGATTAGATCATAATAGTATCTTGTTACAAACCCTTGCAACCTATTTATAGTTTTTAACTTTCCATAACATAATTCAATTAGGATATAAATATTTGGCGAACCTAATGACATGTATTGGATTGGTTCCCGATTCAATAAAATTTGATTATTTTATTTAAATATGAATGCAAATATTTGTTGTAAATGATATACAAAGAAATATAAATGCTACATAATTTAAATAATTTTAATTATGAAAGGGAAATGAGAGGGTTGAGGTACTTATCTTAATTTCACATATCCTGCAGTGAGTCTGGACTAGACAATGTGATGAAACAAAATCACGAGACCATCACAAAGAACCACAAAGAAATGTAGCGAGAGATGGAATTGGTGAACTGGGGCACCTGGAGAGGGATAGGGGCACCTGCGGGTTCCCTAGGCCTATATCTGGGCACCTAGGTCCGTAGTAGTCGTTAGGGCTTCGCACTTGTTCACCTTTAGTTGCATGTATGTCCCACTTGGATCACCGAGGTACATGTAAACCTACACACAAATATCCTCCCACAAAACCCTCAAAGAGACATCAAATCCTAAAAACGAAAGATGCAAAATGAGGGATTGGACTATCCTCAGTTGTCACAATGGTGAACTTACGAATGATTGTTGCACTACATCTCATGCCCAATGTAGTTTTGTGTTCTTGTGTGTGCAATAGTTCTCCTAGGTCACCCTCATGCTAATGACGCCAATATAACAGTGTAGTTACATAAAATACAAATGTGTGGATGGAATAGAATGAACTCCCCTTTCTATGCAGTGTGTATGTAGAGTAATGTTCCCAAATTTAGTCCCTTGATCTATGTAGATAACTAGCCCTTGATAAGAATTGTCCACACATATAGTGGTATGTATGTTATGTTTATATAGCGATATTTTGTTTGAATTTCGACACTAATGATCTGACATGTTGACTAGTACCTTAGGATATGAGAGGGAAAACTGAAAAGACCGACCTCAAATGTCAAAAATAAGATCAAACATAAAGAGGACACGAGCACCCATGATGGATAGGAGCGCCTAGCGCTAGTGTCCGAGACAAGTGACAACAATAAGTGAGGACCGACAGAGATAGGGATCCCCGTGACTCGACCATAACTTTGGTGTATGAGTGATCAACGTGAAAGATAAAAGCAATAGAAACCAAAAATACAAGTGGGTGGACTATGGAATGGATCACCAGTGAATACTCTTCTTACGCAAGATCCATATATAAAACAACATACTTGGCAATATAGTAAATAGTAGTAAGTGCATGATTTTGTGTCTACAATTCCTCTCCACTAACACTACTCTTTTGGGGCATCTCCTATACTATATAGCTACTTTTGTTTCATTACAATTACTTTACAATTCCTCATCATGCTTGATTATATACATAGTGTTTATGTTATCTTTTGAGCTAACATGACTAACACATGTGTCTTGTATAACACTAACCTATCTTGTTATCTATGTTTTTACTACTAGCATAGATATATATTAAATACATCTATCGAAAATACACCGAGAGATATCAAACTTGAGGCATCTATCTATCCATGCTAGTGCAATATAAGTATACCAAAAATAAAAAGTAATTATATTATAATAAATGAATTCTTATAAAATACATAAATGCATATTACTTTAAAGGTTCTTAACTTAATATTTTTTACATACAACATTAATAATTGACATCATAAAATTATTTATTGATTTGTTCCCACCCACAATTTTATCTAGTCCTTTCATTTAATAAATGAGAGCCTCCCGTACCCAAAAAGGAGGGGCCTAGCCCCGTGACCATTGGTGAAATCCACTAATTTGTCCGAAATAAATTATTTCACTAACACTACTTTATGCTACCAAATATTCATTGACACACATAAAGTGGGGAAAATGTAGTCACGAAATCATGCACTTACTACTTACATCACACCTCTAAATATGTCATTATATGCATGATTCCTAAGTAAGAAAACTAGACATTAACAACCTTTATTTTGCTTTTACATTGCTTTATCCCTCTTGATACTCTTGACACTTGCTCTTCTCGAATGGTCACTTTACTTTTAGACATTTAACAATACATGACCCATCTCTATATTTTCTGTTATATCCTCTTGTATCCTAGATAAGGTCACCCATTAGGGATAGGAGCGCCCAGCACTATTGTCCCCTTTGGGCACTTATGTCCTTTTCCCTCTCTTTTTAAAAATTGGATTACCACATCATTTGGTATCTTTTACAAAGTCTCTTTTATCTCTTTATGGCAGCCTTTTTTGTTATTAATGATGAAATTCAAATAAGGGAATCCTACATATGCATGGCATACTCATTATTATTAGGGCTTAACAACTTTGGGCTATTACTTATTATCTACTACTTGGGAAAAGAGAAACATTCAAGGAATGCATTTGGGCTACATTATTCATTGCATAGGGGGGATATTTTTGAGTTTTATCTCACACATTCATCTTGGGGAAAAGTAGTTGTAGCCCGCTATCTTGGTACCACTGGCATATGGGAAACCTAGCATCAAGGGACATGATTCAATCACACACATACTAGAACTACATAGAGTCTGAAATGTACTTTGCAGAAGTTGGTGACAGTCACATTAGGGTGACCACCAAGTTCATTTTGACTTAATCATATGAATTATTTATCACATCTAATGTTTTCTTGAGCCTTGTGCAGAGACCTACAGTTTGTTTTTACAAGAATAGGTGTGACCTAGAAAACCTACAATAGATTTAAAGTGAAAAACAATGAAAGGAAGAAGTTAAGTTCATACCCTGAAAAGAGAAGAACAAGAGCACCTTCCATAACACTACCACCTAGATTGGACACTTGTGCCTGGGGTAGTCGTGTCCTGTTTGGGCGCTTCTATCTAAATAGGTTCCATATTCCAGCTTCTCAAATATAACATACGAGCCTAGTTCTAGCTTTTTCATTATGTTTTCCAAATTTAATCGAGTCCAGATCTTCCGATACAAGATAAGTCACTCTTATCTTCTATCTTGCACACTTGTTTGTACTTTACATGTTATATCTTGGTTATTATTGTTATTATTGCTATATTTATTTGATTTTTTAAAAATTTCCCATAAACAAATTATTATTTTAGTAGTTCTTTGTTATAATTTCAGCACGTGAACATTGAAAACATTATTAAAAACACAGATATTGTATTTATCCGCGATGATTTTTTTATTGATGTTGTGAGATATTTATACAATAGTGATCTCTTATTTTGTAGGAGTCAAAACTCATCTACAAATAATCCCATTATTATATCCACTTATCTCTACATCCCTCATATCTCTCACTCAACTCCCAATATCTCTCTAGAGATAATCTACATGAGTTTGTGTGAACAACTCACTTACATTATTTGCACACAAATAATAAGTATCCTATACAAATAATGTGAGATCTAACAATTAGTTATTCCCGTTATCCAAAATTCACCCCTCAAGGTAATTTTGATAACATGCATCAAATTATTCAGTCCCGAGCAAGTAGATTGATTCAAGGCCCGAAATCGTGTTTTTTGGGGCCCCCTCGGCTTCTCTCTAACTCTCCCATCCAAGAAGAAATCCCAACAAGTTGAGAAAATGGAAAAAAATGCAAAAAATAAGGTTGCAGGATTGTTTTAAAGCATTTCGGGTCTCAAGGGTTCGGGTCGTACTGAGGTTTGTCGTACCAAGCTTGGGGCCGAAAAAACAAAGAAAATCGGCTAAGTCAGACATTTTTGTCCCAGGCGGTCCGTGGGACAGTTGGGACGTCGGGACGCGAGGGACGCGAAAAGCCGAATCGGCCGAAAGCAGGGAAAATCGTCAAGTTTTTGTTTCACGCGGTTTGGGACAGCCAGGACAAAAGTACGCGTGGGACGCGAATCGGCCGATTTGCCGAAAGACGGTCCATTTCGGGCAGTTCGGGATTTTTGTCCGGGACAGCCGGGACAAAGGTACGCGCGGGACGCGAGGGACGCGAAAAGGTGAAAAGGCCGCAAAAGAGAGACAAGGAAGCTGAATCGGCCAATGCGGGAGAATTCTTCTCGGATAAGCCGGGACAAAGGGATGCGAGGGCGCTGGCCAAACGGCCGAAGGCAAAGAAGAAAAGTCAACGTTTGACCCGTGAAACTTCAAATGGCCATAACTTTTGACTCCGAGCTCCGATTTTCACAAAATTGGACTTTCTGGAATGAGCACGACGTCCTCTACGCCAAAAAAACTAGATTTCTTATTTTTAATGAGGGTAGATATATTTAAATAAAAGAAACATATTCAGCTCCAGTCAGTTAATGCTCATTCCCGTCAAATGACAGAAAACGCCTACCATACCCAAAATAGCTGCCCGCACTCAAAAGGCCATAACTTTTGCATTTCTCAACGAAATCACACAAAATTGGTACCATTGGAATCGTGGCTCTGAGTCCGACACACAACAAATCAATAAGTTCTAGATTTGATGAGAGATTGATCAAAAAATTTAGAAAATGTGGCCGGGTTCATAACATTGTTTTATTTGGTGGTTGGGAGTGCAATTAAGAGGCATGGTCATCATTATTTCTCTCTTTGCAAGCTTTTTGGGACAAGATGGGGAGCCTTTTGCAAGTAATATATAATCATTTTACTCCATTTAATGCCTCTTACAAGTGGTTGAAGGACAGATTTTGGGATTTCCATTTTCCCTTCTCTTTCCCTTCTCATTTTTCTATAAATTGGAGTGTTGGGCTCATTGTAAAGGGGGTAGTTTTTGTAGCAAAGCTCTGCCAAAATTGCTTTGTGAAGCTGATGTGTTACAGGCCCTTGTTGTGGACTCCTTGCATGGTGATCCAGGCCCTTATCTTGTAATAGATTGAACTGTGCATATCATGAAGCAATAAAATATAAGTTTGTGGATGCATCTTCCCCTGCTGTGTTTTCTTGCATTCTTCTTGCCCCTTCAACCTTGATTACAAGAATATTGTGTCTATTATTATGTTCATGCAGGGATCCATTATCATTGTGTATGTTTGAAATATTGTTGTGAATGCGTTTTGCTAGATTATGGAGAACTGTCATCACCTCTTCTAGTGTGCACTTTGCTTCTGTATTTCACGCATTTGAAGACTACTCTCACACCCTCCTTTTCTGGTGTATCACTACTTTAGTGTAGGCTTTCATTTTATGCATTCTCTCTCCCTGGTCCCTTGGAAATTTAGATTAGAATAGTTAGTTTCCCCTAGCATTAGAGTAGATTGTGGCAAGTAGTTTAGGAGCAAGAATCGCGTTCTCTGGAGGTCTATCTCAAGTAGCAAGTCCCACAACTTGGAGATGGTACCCATGTTATCCAATCACACCGTGAGTTCAAGTATATGCACTTGTATAAATAGAGGGGTGCTATGATTTGGTGATAACAATTCCTAACACAAAATTCTCAAAACAAGTAACCAAATGAGGTTCTATACAATTTTGTGATAGTGACTAAAATTTTCCCAATAGTTATTTGGCTTAAAGGAGGTCCCACGTTAGTTCTCCTATTATTGTTGCAAGTTTACGAAAATGACCAATTTACCCCAAGTGGTTATGAAACCAAATTCAAAATCCAATTCCTGAGGCTTAAACACACGTGTAAATTATCATATACTCTCCTATCTACAAGGAAACATTCGAAGTTGACATAATTTTTTTCTAGCAAAAAGGTTCAAACTATGACTACCTTTCTCGAGTTGACTATCATAATTGCATCAATTTGTCCTTGTTGCGGAATGATCGAGGCCTATAAAACCCCATTAAAAAAATTCCCCAAATGTTTTTCTTGAAAATAATGGTTTAATTTGATTGTTGTCTAGAATTATAGCGGTATGGGGTGGCCAAATCCAATTTCTCAACATAGGTACCCAAATGCGAGCCAAAATCAAAACCAATATCCAACTATTGGTAGTTGTCCAAAGCTACGAAATGGTCAATTGGGCTCCTAGTCGTGTGTGACGTTAACTAGGAAATAGACGATATAAAGTTTTTCTAAAGGATGAGGTGATATTCCATGTCACCAAAGAACACGGTCAAACCTTGAATTTTCTATTGTGGGGGTTAGAGAGGTGTTTTGTGCATCATTATAAATCGTGTTTTATCACTTTTTACAAGGTGTTCAAATGGCATGTTTAAACGGAAACTTAAGTTCAAATTGTTATTATTGAGGCTTTCTTTATCCAAATTCATCATCTAAATTTTTCATCATTTTGAGACATGATTCAGAGTAAGTTTAACACTCAAATAGGTCATTTTAGTTGTTCGAATATAAAGTAAATTTTAACGTTTAAGTAACAAAAAGTCATTTTATTAACCAAAAACCATACTCTTCATTTGATTTTAATTTTTTTAATACTACAGAAAATGGAAAACAATAAATTCAAAAATCATGCTAGACATAAGCGAGAAAACCATGTCTGTGAGTAATCGAAGCGGTGTACAAAGAGTGCTCCATGTGGGTTTGAACGCATGTGAGCTACTAGTCCACCATAAGAGAATTTTTAACGAATTCACATGTATTGTGTACACTTCCACATTTCACATGTCTACCCACCTTTTTTTTATGGATTTCTATACCTTACTCCAGAGTCCCCATTATGACACACGCAGGTAGGTTGCTCGTAAGGATTGTGAAATTTAGCTTCAATAGAAGATATTTCCATTTCCTTTTGTTTCTCACACACCCATATGCCATGTCTAATTCCTAATGAAATGCATGTCAACATTCAATTACATTTTATATACATATCCTCCCTAGTGAGAATTTGTATATCGAATGATGTATCATAAGATTCTTTCAGAAAATTTCAAGTGACTTTTCTTAGCCGTGTGCAAGAATCTTGTGAGGATACCCATGTCTTCAAAATGCTACCCATTATAGCACTAGAAGAGGCCTTCCGTGGCATCTGGATTAAGGGGATGCAACTGGTATGGACTGAAAGTGATAAACAAGGATACGGCTAAGCCTCAACCGTTGTTCCAAGACCAATTTCAACATACCCATTTTATTATTTTTATGCAATCTTGGCATTCCATGAGACCACGTTTATGGGGGCATATTGTCAAACAAGCCACATACTATTGTCTACGTTAGCATACCTGTCCACCAGGGCACTTGAAACCTTCATATCTGAAAAAGAAATGCTTTCCTTATGCTTGATGGCATTAACACCCTTTCCAAGCCTCTTATTTTTATCCATGCTAGAATTTTTGCTGCAAAGGTTAGAGGGGAATAAAATCCAAAGCTTTCTCTACTAGTCAACCATTTATACTAACAAATAGTAACCATGACCAATAAAAATCAAAACATAGAACAGAACAAGGCACAGACAAAAACTACTCCATTATATATATATATATATATATATATGGACGTCTAATATTGTGACGGATATCTCATTTTGGCACAAGCAGAGAAGATATTGGAAAAGGCCATGGAAACTGGCTTTACTCTTGTCATTATAAAGCTTCGATAACCATTTTCCATGACACAGAGACACAAGAGATCTACGAATAGTTGGAGGAGACGTCTTAGAAAATGAAAGCAATAGGGTTTCCTTGGGACGCATGTCTTAAAAGCAACCAGGCTTTTCAATAAAATCATTTTGGGCATATCCTGCAACCATTTCTATCCCCAACTTCAAGGAGAAAAATAAGAAGCTAAAACAAAACACTATTATTTTTTCCCAAGCCGCCCCGTTATGGCTTTTACTTAGTATTTAATATTATTATTTTATGCACACACACTTCACTAGTAATGTATACATAACACTATATATTATTGAAGGGTATTGAAATCTACCATCATGTAATATTGTTTGAAAGGCATAGGTGGATGCAAAATTTAAACCATGTGTTAATTAACATGTTAAGTTCGCCACATCCTCAAGATATTATGATCTGTGAATTGACTCGTGAGAAGAGAGATGGATTTTCGTTTTCATGGGACAAAATTCAACAAAAACATGCACATCTCTACCACCCCCATCGTCAAAACTTGACCATTGACCAAGGCAACAATTTGACGGAACACACCTATACATGATTGCAACAATCCTTTTAGCGAGGAGAGACACAGGTTGAGCATGGAAGTAACTCAATACTAGGTGGGGCACTACAATGCTCATAGGCCGAACCATACAATAGGGGAAATTGATTAACTAAAAATGGAGATTTTAGAAGTTAATATAAGAAATACAATAGTAAATAAAAGCTAAACTAAATAAGGAAAAGTGAGCCAAACAACTAAGAAAGTATAAATGTAAAACCCTAGATTGCAAGGAGAGTTAGAAAGAACTCAGCTGATTTGACGAGTTTGTTAGACTGTGTCGCAGAGATGGCTGGAGAAATAGGATGAGGAAACAACTATGCCAAGGTCCAAAAAAGTGCAGATCTAGGAAATTTGAGTGGAATGGGGCGCCTAGATAGGTGCAAGGGTGCCTGTGGGCCCTAGTCTGAGATATGGGCACCCTAGTCTATGAAACAACTTTGTAAACCTCCTCTGAGGTGTCGGTAAGTGATCACCTTTGTTCGCTTCTTGTCACACTAGCTTCACTGGACTATGTGATATGTCGCCGGAAATCAAAAATGAAGATGAGACCTGCAAAAACCCCAAGACAAATATCAAACCCCTAAAAAAAGAAAGATGCATATGAAGGGGTCGATTGTCCTCAGCGACCACAATGGTGGACTTACTAACTGAGCATTGCACTACATCTCAAACCCGATGTAGTTTTATGTGCTTGTGTGTGCAATCATGCCCTAGGTGCTCTTGTGCTAGTCGCACTTTGTGAAAGTAGCGAGCAATAACTATGTGTAGAAATGTAATAGAATGGTGGATGGAATAGAATAAACTTCCCTCATATGTAGTGTGATGCAAATGAACCAACCTTGTGCCTTGTGATGGAGCTAGATGGATGAAAATGGAGCCTTTGATGGATGCAACCTTAGGTGATGATAGTAGTGCTTAGTGTTTGGTCCCTCATTATGGTCTCATAACTTTATATTTATATGGTTCTCTTGTTCTAATTTTGTAATTAACCCTAAAGAGGCTAACCACCAAAAATATAAAATGTTCAAACAACTAGAAAGTGCCCAAAAGATGGAGATAAAGTGGAAAAAGGATCAGGGCGCCCCGACTAGGACCAGGGGGTTCTGTGGGCGCCCCCGAGTATTGGCCCTGTGTGCCTAGTCGATGGCTGGAATGATGCAAAATGACAAAAATAGACGAGCATGCATGTGCGGGAGGTCGGTAGTGATGATAGAAAACTAAGTAAAATGGCCAAAAGATGGGATTAATTAGTATTTTCTTCACTCAAAACCATAGTAAATAGTAGTATGAGACCGAGACTAAATAATGTCTAAAGTGCATGATTTTGTGTCTATATTTTCCCCACTTTATGTTGGTGAGTGGAACACTCAATAACATAAAGTAGATAGAGATGTGTACCTGATGTCCATGTAGAGTGATGTAGAAAGCGTGTTGATGGACTAGACAAAGCGTGGAATGAAAAAATAGTGGAGCATGGAAACTAAAGATGTAAAAATGCAAAAAGTGGTGAGAGTGAACCTAGGGCAGAAATGTGTGTGTAGTTGTTAATGTGTGTGATGTACTTTCATGTTAGTATGAGGTGTGTGCTTTATTGTAAATTGTTGTTGTTGTCAATGACAATATTTGTTGTTGTTGTTATTAATTCTTTCTTCTCATACGGTCAGACCTATAAGGAGAAGACAATCAAGTAGTCAAATACACATGTATATATGTCAAAAATGCATGTAAAGATGCATGTATATAGTAAAAAGTATGTAATGGAAATGAAAAATGTAAAAGGAACATGTGCACTTGATCGTGATGAGAGAAAGAGTGTAGAAAGGATATCTTGTACTGTGAGTTTTTTGGGCGATCTCACACCACCCTAGCCGAAGAAGTGTAGGGAGAAAGCTGCATTATTCTCCAACCTGTAATTGCTTCCCTAATGAATGTATGAAGAGATATTTGTACTACCTAGTTTTTTTGGGTGATATGATGCCACTGGTTGAAGTAGTGTAGAGAATAAATTTGTTGTATCCTTTAACATGTATAATTACTCCCCATAATGCTAAGGACAACCATGTCTGTAAATCCATTGTGTACGGGGTTCGTAGACTGGTTTGAATGCACTCGTTATATAACCCACAATGTCAAGGGTGAAAACTAAACTGAACTATACCGGTATAGAAGCGTTGAATAGTGTGTAAAACCCCAAATGATGTCCCCCTTTTTGGGGTGCATGTGACGTCGCTTTGATAGGAGAATGCAACCCCAAAAGAGGACCAACCACATAAATTGTGCCCTATAGGGGGAAGGGAATGTGTTTGGTAGAAACCAAGGCAAACACAAACAAGTGGCTATGAACAAGTGTTAGTACAAACAATCATGCATGTAAAGACAAGTGTATGCTACACAAAACATGTAGAAGATAGAATGCAATTAAACACACAAGAAGACAATCATAAACTACAAAAGCGGGTTTAAAATATGGGACATCACTCACGATGTTGCAAGACACTCAAGGTCACAATGACCACATACAAGAAACAAGTGCGCACACCAAACAAAGGGAAAGGACCAATACAATAGCAATCAAATAAAAAAGAAAAAACAAACAAAAGATAGCCATGGAAGCAAATAATCCTACAAAAAATGTTTCACATGAAGCACCCGTTAGCATGTTAAAAAGATAACTAGTATGTCAAAAGCGTGTATAACGAAGTAAATGTAGAGTGCTAAGTACAACAAAAAAATAGCACTGTAAGAGACAAATGTGGATGCCCCCAATGACCATTGTAGGAGTGGTAGGAGGCAAGCATCCATGTTGCATGTAGGAGACTTGTATCTATGATCACAACTATAAAATACATGAACGTGCATGTGTGTATGGTATAAATAAATGACATATAAGAGATATAACTAGCATGTGTAGTAAAGTGAACATATACAAGCAAGTGTAAGCAAAAGTAAATGTAACCATAGAATGCAATATGTTGTGGATGGATGGAATGGAATGCATAATGGATGGTAGGAGCCGTGTGCCCCCAAGTGAATGGAAGTGTATGCAGTGAGGTTCATTTAGTGTGTCCCCAAAGGCGAAAGAATGAATAGTAAACGAGAGTGCATCATCGAGAAATGGTCAAGTGTGTGTTGTGTCTAGCACATTGTGATGAGTGTGTATGTGTGTGATGATATGCAACCTAGAGATGATATATGACCTAGAGATAAATGCATGATGATGTAACCTAAAGTGCATATATCATGATGACACAAATAGAGGGGTGGTGATGTAGCCTAAAGCATGTACCACTACAAGATGAAGGAATAGGTGAGCATTTAGCCTATATCATATGTCACTACCCTAGGAATTTCGCATGATGAAAGGTCGAATGATGAATGTGTGCATATTATAAGGTCCATTCGATTGGTAAAAATTCGCATTCGAGTATTGATCGAGGAACTAAAGTGTGTCATAGGGTATTGAGTGCAGCGCATAGAAGTAGATGTATTATATGTGATGAGTAGATGACCATATGATGAGTAGAAATGTGTAAAATGCAATGCATAGTGTGCTAGGTAATATGTGTAGATAGTAATGTAGTATGTAGGATGAGTATTATATGATGCTAGACGTATAGACAATAGGAGTATGACATGTATATGATGAAAACTAATATGATGTGTAAATTATGTATGATATGTAAATATGTAATGGTCGAAATGATGTAGCCTAAATGTAGGATGTATGATGTAAGATGTATGACATGAGATGTGTGAAGAGTCACAATGTGTAGTACCTATCATGCAGTGTGTGGGGTTCATGTGTAGTATATATCCTTCAACAAATCAAGTGTGAACTCGAATCACAAGAGCATGTCTTCGGATAATGGTGATGTGCAAATGACAATGTAATATAGAGGATTATGTTAGTGCTAGAATGCATATGTGTGTAAATACAAGTATGGGACATGTGGTGATGCTAGGATGGGGGATGTTTGAATGTTATGCCCCCAAGTGTGGAAGATGAAGAATCGATCATGTAATATCATCTAAGAGATCGTTAATTTCAGGGTCAAAGTCATATGGATAAGCATTAGAGACCTGATAAGCAATAGTGTCTTGGTTGATCATGTAATGAGCCATTGAGGCACAAATTATACATACCCATGGCATATTCCTCATCAGTGAATGGAGGAAGTGGACAACCGTGCGCATACCAATGAGTGAGATTTTTCGAATAGCCAAGAAAAGAACTATTGCAAATAAAGACATGACCAAAGGGCATGGGAAAATATATGTTTGTATGGTCAGGATCTAGAGTGCCCCCAATGTAATCAAGCCATGATTTCCTAATGTGAGTGGAGAAGAGCGAGGAGTGTGTGATAGATAGAATGTAAGATGGAAGAAACACAATCCATAAGCAACAGTAATAGTGATAAAGCCATAGTATAGATGAGGAACATGAGTAGGAGGATAGAGGTCCTCAAAATCAAAACCAAGTCAAGAGCTAGACCATCGTGTGAGAAAATGGTGTCATCACAAGTAGGATCAAATGGAATATGTTCCCAATATGAATCATTCATGAAAAGTGTGCAAGTAAATAGTGGGTGTGCTAGCGGAGGCGGTATATGTGAAGGTTTAGGTGATAGAGCTAAGAGCAATGTCTCAGAGACTGGACAGGCCCCTGATAAAGAATCATAGCATTAGTTGTAGTAGGTGGTGAAGAAGAGACTTCATCTATCACACAAATAGAACCTCGTTATCACCGAATCACGTAACCTTGTTGATCGATTTCTAGTTTGATCACTCTAAGCATCCAGAGTGATTGGATAACATGGGTCTATCTCCAAGTTGTGGGACTTGCTACTTGAGATAGACCTCAGAGAAAGTCAGTTCTTGCTCCTAAACTACCCGCCACAATCTACTCTAATGCAGGAGAACTAGCTATTCTAACCTAAAATTCCAAGGACCGAGAGAGAGAATGCATAAAATGAAAGCCTACACTAAAGCGGTGATACACCGAGAAAAAGAGGGTGTGAGAGTAATCTCCAAATGTGTGAAATACAAAGGGGCAAAGTGCACACTAGAAGAGGTGATGACAGATTCACCATAATCCAAAAAATGCATTCACAAAGAATATTCCAAGCACACACAATGATAATGAATTCCTGCAAGAACATAATAAATAGACACAATATACTTGTAGAAAGATTAAAGGGGCAAAAGAATGCAAGGAAACACAAAGCAGGAAGATATATCCACAAACCGATATTTTATTGTTCAGATATGCATTCTCAATCTATTACAAGATAAGGGCTGGATCACCATGCAAGGAGTCCACTACAAGGGCTGCAACACACCAAGCTTCACAAAGAAATTTTGTGAGCTTTGTTACCCAAAACTCTCCCTTTACAATGAGCCCAACACTCCAATTTATATAAAAAAAAATGAGAAGGAAAAGAGAAGGGAAAATGGAAATCCCAAATCTGTCCTTCAATCACTGTAAGAGGCATTAAATTGAGTGGAATGGGTATACATTACTTGTAAAAGGCTCCCATACTGTCCCATGTGTTTAGAGCGAGAGAGAAGGAATGATGACCATGCCTCTTAATTGACTCCTCACCTACCAAATAAAACAACATTACTCAACCCGGCCACGTTTCCTTAAAAACTCAATCAATTTCTAATCAAATCTGGAATTTCTTGATTGCTGTGCATCGGGCTCGAACCACGATTCCAACGATACCAATTTTGTGTGATTTTGTTGAGAAATGCAAAAGTTATGGCCTTCGAGATGGGTAGCTATTTTGGAGTCCGCGTCGTTTTCATTGTCATTTGTGGAATGAGCATTCAATGATTGGAGCCGAATATGTTTCTTTTATTTAAATATATCTACCCTCATTAAAATTAATAAATCCAGTTTTGTGGCGTAGAGGACGTCGTGTTAAAGTCCAATTTTATGAAAATCGAGCTCGAGTCAAAAGTTATGGCCGTTTGAAGTTTCCGACCAAGCGTTGACTTTTCTTCCACGCCTTGGCATTTCGGCTTTTCGTGTCCCGGATGTCCCTTTGTCCCCATTTGACACAATGCTTTGAAATTTCATTTCGCCGAACAGGTGGTTCGCGTGGTCCATATGTCCCATTTGGATTGGGCCGTCTGGGACAAATTCGCCTAGGTTCTCGGTTCGCTCCCTTTTGTCCCAATTGTTCGGGAAAAAAGTTCTCATTTCGGCCATTCGGCCGTTCGCTAAAACTGATTTCAAGCTGCCTTGAATTTCGCCCGGTTCGGCGAGCGTATTTTTTTGTCCCGCTTGTCCCAAAGGCGACCCTCTCGAACCAATTTTTTTCTCTTTTCGGCTAGTTCGGATTTCGCGTCCGCGCATCCCTTTGTCCCATTTGTCCCAATTGCTTCCGGGCCGCTTTGTGCTCATTTCGCCGATCCGCGCCTTTTTTCCCACTTGTCCTAAATGCTTCTGGACTAGGACTTAGCCATTTTTCGTGATTTTCTGGATCAACCTACTTGCTTTCTGCAACTTTTTTCCGCGTTTTCTCGAGCTTTATCTTTCAACCCGGACAGAGAGTTAGAAAATTTCTTGAAGGGACCCTAGAAACCCGATTTTGCTCAAACAATCAATTTGCACGACTTGAATATTCTGATGATGTTATCAAAATTACCCTGAATTTTGGATAACGAACCTTCAAGCCGAGGTAAGTGATATGGTTCGTCCATCGATTGAGGGTCATTTGTAGTATCAGTGCGTGGAATAGGAAGGGTAGTATTAAGATCTCAGTCACAATATTGGAATGCATCACGGTCGCAAAGTACAATATATTCAATACCTTCATGTATGAATTTGACACAATGATGTACAAACCCTTTTTTTCACTGACGGCTTGCATGGCATGGAGCCATGGTCTACCAAGTAAATAGTTATATGAGACTAGAAAATCAATGACAAAGAAAACGGTGTTGAGGTTTTTGGTCCTACAATAATAGGAAGAACAATGTGACCTACACATGGGCGGACTAAACCATCATATGCATAGAGTGAGAGGGATGATGGACTAACATCGTAAGTAGAAAGACCTAACTTTTCAAGGAATGACATAGGACATAGATTAAGTTCAGATCCATTATCAATTAAAGTGCGCTTAATACCCATATTGAGAATGTGAATCATAATATGCAAGGGTGGGTCATTATCAAAAGTGTTTAAATCAGCGGGAAGATTAGATTTGAATGATAAGTGTTGAGAAAATGCATCTACAAAAGTTTGATACACTGAGTCAGGATGCATATTGGCATGAATACGAGTAGTAGAAAGAAGATGTTGGACTCTATGTCTTAGATTAGGATTTGCAAGCAAATAATCTTTGATTGAGATACTCATGATGACTAAACCCTAGGATGATAAGGAATGAATGAAGATCCTATAAGTGTGAAGAGAGTCGGGTTCACCAAAATGATTAACTAAAAATGGTGATTTTAGATAGTTAATCTAAGAAGTACAATAGTAAATAAAAGCTAAACTAAATAAGGAAAAGTGACCCAAACAACTAAGAAAGTAGAAATGTAAAACCCTAGAGTGCAAGGAGAGTTAGAAAGAATTCAATGATTTGACGAGCTTGTTGGACTATGTCGCAGAGATGGCTATAGAAACAAGAGGAGGAAACGACTATGTTGAGGTCCAAAAAGTGCAAATCTGCACAGTGGACTAGGGCTCCTGGATAGGTGCGGGCGTCCCGTGGGCGCCCTAGTCCTGAGTCGATATATGCACCCTAGTCTCGTGAAACACTCAGTAAACCTCCTCTAAGGTGTCGATAAGTGATTACTTTTGTTCACTTCTTGTTGCACTAGCTTTTCTGGACTACGCGATATATTGCTAGAAATTAGAAATGAAGATGAGACCTATAAAACCCTAAGACAAACATCAAACCCCTAAACAACAAAGATGCATATGAAGGGATCGGACTATCCTCAACGGCCATAATGGTGGACTTGATAACTATCGATGCACTACATCTCAGACATGATGTAGTTATATGTTCTTGTGTGTGAAATCATGCCCAAGATGCTCTTGTTCAAGTTGCACTTTGTGAAAGTAGTGAGAAATAACTATGTGTAGAAATTTAATAGAATGGTAGATGGAATAGAATAAACTTCCCTCCTATGCAGTGTGATGTAGATGAACAAACATTGTGCCTTGTGATGGAGCTAGATGGATGCAAATGGAGCCTTTGATGGATGTAACCTTAGGTGATGATAGTAGTGCTTAGTGCTTGGTCCCTCATTATAGTCTCATAACTTTATATTTATATGGTTCTCTTGTTTTAATTTTGTAATTAACCTTGAAGAGGCCGACCACCAAAAATATAGAATGCTCAAATGGCTAGAAAGTGCCCAAAAGATGGAGATAAAGTGGAAAAGGATCAAGGTGCCTCGACTGGGACCATGGTGCTGTGGGCGCCCAAGATCGGCTCAGGCGCCAAACCTAGGCTAGATGATGCAAAATAACAAAAATAGACTGGGAATGCATGTGCGGGATGTCGGCAATGATGATATAAAATAAAGTAAAATGGCCAAAAGATGGGGTTAATTAGTACTTTCTTCACTCAAAAACCATATGAATAGTATTATGGGACCAGGAATAAATAATGTCTACAATGATGATTTTTTGTCTATAGAAATAACATCCATAGGATCTTAACATATTTTTATGGTCTTGAACCTCCTCAAAATTTAGATATGTAACTTTTTGGGTTTAATGTTTGTTTGAATATCTTCGTCGCTCTATGTCGATCACTTTTGATCACATCATGGGGCTTCAATGTTTTTCTCAATATTTCAAACCCTAACCATGGATAAGAAGTCTTGTAATACAAACATTAGTTGGGTTATGATAATCACATACACCACCGATATTGGTACTACCTTAAAGAGGCCTCAAACTACATGTTTTCTCCACCTAGTATGTGATATCTAGTTGTAGTGTAATCAGATTTGACATTCTTCCTTTGACAAAAATTGACTTGAGTTTCTCTCCTGAAAACATACTTGAGTGAGTGACTTTGAGTTCTTATAAATGTGGGAAGTATTCCCTAGACCTAGTGGGAAGCTTCAAACTTGTAGATGGTGTTGCCTTAATGAATGTATGGAGGCATTTGCAAAGTATAGGGATATTTGGGTGCCTTTGTGTTATCTTTTGCAATAGGAGTCCATAAGAGTGCTAGGTTCTAAATGAGGTGAGTTTCACTTGTTTATATATGCTTCTAAAGGTGATTTAAGTTACAAAGGCCAACTGAGAAGGAGTAAATGACCCAAAGAATAATGTGCAACTGAAATTTTGGGACCAAAGTGAACAAGTGTAAAACCATACACTAGGATCAAGACCATAAGGACGTTCTTGCCCCTATTGTATGTTTTTTACCCTAGAGAGGAAATCTAAAGTGTGAATTTTGGAAGTTGACAAGTGGAGTTTTTAAATGGATTTCATGCATTCAATTCTTAGAAACTATCAACAGATGAGTGTGTACGATCAAACAAACTAGACAAG
Organism: Taxus wallichiana var. yunnanensis; assembly: GCA_018340775.1. NCBI lineage: Eukaryota > Viridiplantae > Streptophyta > Pinopsida > Cupressales > Taxaceae > Taxus > Taxus wallichiana. Next base: position 818,042,315 of record CM031242.1, on the reverse strand, counting down.
AGACCTAGAGATGTATCATATGAGAGTGGGTAAAGTGCACTTGTTTGAGAAAGAGAGTAATGTCAAGACTAGCAGTTTCAAAGAATAGAATTACCAAATTGAGTGTCTATAGGTAGCTACGTATTAAAATGAGGTATTGCAAACCATATGATAGAGTGAGATGGTGTTTTTAGCCACTTTATGTACACAAGTCGTATATAAAGGATATGAGACAAAACTAACATTATCAAATGCCAAATGACTAAATTTGGGTGTGTACAACTTGAAAAATAATTGAGGTCGAACACATACCTCGAAGTGTTTCGAACAAAACAACCTCTTACAAACTTCATCAAGTTAGTGTTTCTTGGGTCTAAATGTAAAAATCATTTCTTAAATCTCTTAATATTAAAACTAGAAAAATAGAGCCAAAATCAATCAATGTGCAGGCAACTTGAACCCTTTAAATGACCACAAAATATGATTTTAGTTTTCAAGTGGTGGTGAGACTTGATTTTAGTATAATTCAAAAATGAAATGCATCCAAAACAAATCAAAATTATCCATCACTAAACTCTTTCTAAGTTCAAATTATCACCAAAAAGGAAGAAACGTCATTATGATAAATATTTCCTTAATGTAGAAAACAATAATAATGAGATGGAAATCAAAGGCCATAGTATTATTACGTGATAAGATCAAGACAAAATGGATTTGATCTACCAACCTCAAGTTATATTCTTATAACCCCATAACTCACTAAATAACCGTAACCACCTTCAATTATGTCAAGTGATCTTTTAGTACTTGACTATGTTTGGTGTTTTAATATTAAATGGTTACGACTATGGGCTACCCTCAACGACAATCACCACACACCAAAAATGATATGATTAATGTACACCATACCAAATTTGAGCCAATGTTGTGATGATAAGACAAAGACATCGCTCATACCAAACATGCATTAGTTAATCCAAACACACTGTTTGCAATGAAATAAAAACTTAAATACAACTTAATCAAGGTAATTAATCAATCAACATAATGAGTAAGAAAAGTGCCTCCCCACAAATAATAAATGATGGTGGATCGAATTGAATTAATACATGATTAAATAGATCAATAACGTGGCATAGTTATGAAAAATAGTGGTACACAAAAAAATGATAATACCATACTCATTAAACCTCGCTCACATGGGAATTGAATTTCCTTTAGTTACATTATCTATTAAGCAACCACAAGGGGTATATTACATTATAAATTACATAATTGTGTCCTAGGTCTATATGGGGCATTTTAATATGTGCTTATAGTACTTATACTCAATCCCATAGGGGAAACTTGCTTATTCATAAATGTTTTGAGGATGACATCTTACTATATTGTATTAGTGTTTTTATCTTCTGCCTTATGCATGATTCATATAAATACATTTTTTTGAGATATGTGATTCACAAGTTCATCCCACACCTATAAACTAGGGCACATATATTCTACTTATTTTATCTCTAGGACTCAAATACATTCCCTTAATGTAATATATGGACTTCGATAAGCATCATCACACTTTTTAGCACAACAATTAGTTTTATTCATCCTATTCTATTTTCCAAGATTTTAGGAGTTCCTTAATCATAGATTTATATAGATGCTAAATTTATGACTATGGGCTACCCCCGATGAAAATCACCACACACCACAAATGAGGTGGTCAAATTGAATGTACACAATACTAAATTTGAGCCAATGTTGTGATGATAAAACAGAGACATCACTCATACCGAAACATGCATTAGTTAATCCGAACACAATTTGTAATGAAAGAAAAACTTAAATTACACTTAATCAATGTAATTAATCAATCAACATAGTGAGTAAAGAAGTCAAAATGGCATCACCTCTAGTTGCCAAGAGTTTTTAAGGTTAGTGCATGGGAAAAATAGTAAGTTGAAAGATAAAAGGAGAGAGATATCCCATAATCTACATAGTGAGTAAAGAAGTCAAGAAGGTCTCACCTCTCGATGATGCATATAAATGCTTTCTCTTGAGATATGTGATTCACAAGTTCATCCCACACTCCAAACTAATGCACATATATTCCACTTATTCTATGTCTAGGACTCAAATACATTCCCTTGATCCCTTATATAGAAACAATCACATGTTTTTTGGTAACATTTTTCTAGATATTTTGCATGAATATTTTTAAACTCTAAGAAGTACACAATACCCCAGTTGGTCTCACAACGAGATGCATACACATACTCCACTTTGTCTCACCATCACACACACAAACATATTTAGATTCAACAAAAATCTAAGATATGGATTTCACATAAGCATCATCACAATTTTTAGCACAACAATTAGTTTTATTCATCCTATTCTATTTTTCCTATATTTTAGGAGTTCCTTAATTATAAATTTATATAGACGGTAGAAATATATTGCATGTTTCCCATATGTTTTAAAGGGAACAAGTTTCCATATCTTAGACACAAGAGCGTTGATGTCATTTTCATTATCTTCCAACCACTCCATTATGTAGATTATGACATCTCTCTCTTTCCTTTTACTTTCAACTTACTATTTTCCCATGCACCAACCTTGAAACTCTTTGGCAAGAGGTGATGCCTTCTTGACTTCTTTGTATCCACTTAATTGGTTTTTACTTTTATATGTGTGTACATGCACACACATCAAAGTGGGGCATTAACGCATAATTTTGATGTGAGACTAGTTAATTGATATGGTGTTAGTGTATTTGTGTGTTTATTGATTATTGGTCCAAATTAGGCTCTTGTTGGTGTGTGTTCCATGTTTCTTAGAATTTTGATGTGTTCCTTTTTGTTATGTTTGACTTTTGATGCTTTCAACTCTATTTTTCACTTATAGACTCTTTATTCTTCTATGTTTGACCATGTTTCTTTCCCATTCTTCTATTTTTTATATCCTTCCTAGTTTACTTTTCCATCTTCTTATTTCTTGCTTGTATGGACATTTTACAAGCACCATAGTAGCAAGGTTCCGGTCTATCGAAATGACACCACTATGGTCATAGTAGTCTTCTATGTTTTGATCTTTTTGACCCTTGATTTGGTTGTCTCAATGTTGGTGTCCTTTCTTGGTGGCCCTTTTGGCTAATTATATGTATACGTGCATGTTAATATGGTCTTAATTTGAGATTTAAAAATTCAATAAATACATTTGCATTTAAAAATGAAAAGAGAAAATCATTAAAGTTGTAGAAGCATGTATTTTAGTTATTTCAAGAGCATCCTCGTTCCGAAATATGACTTCAACAATTTAAAGAACATCTAACATTTACTTATTTCATTGGTTAGAGCATTGAAAACATAAAAGTTAGGACATTTACATTGTTTAGACTTCATACTCGAACTACGTTAAATACTTTATGTGTTGTTTTCCAAGCTATTTCAAAAAAATAAACTTCAACATATAAAAACAAAAGAAACTATTTAAAATCCTAGGGTTGTAATAATAATGGAGGGATGACACATTCCTTTATTAACTCCCTCTAATTTTTACAATCTTACAAGGTAAATTGCAAATTTATTAGGGTTTTAAGGAAGGATGATACTTTATTGGTAACTCGCATAGGATTTTGGATAAACGAGGAAGGTTTTCATAGGCTAAAAGTAGACAAGCAAAATCATCAAATCAATTTCACATTTGTTAATAGATAGCCAAATTTGTACTTATATAGTTATAATAACTACAACATAAAAGAATAATATGGTTCTAGAGGAGGTGAACTACTTTGATTGATTTTTCTATTGTCTTGTGCTTTCCATTGCCTATTTCAAATGACTTCTCTGAAATTACAACAAAACTCGTATGACATGCTAAAACTCTTTTTTTTTATTTTGGCATTTACTTCAATTTCCCTGTACTCCTAAATATTCAATAAAATAAAATAAATTTAGTTTATTAAAATATATCTATTTAGATTTGATTTCTGATTGCATTGTGTTTGTGGTGTTATGGTTAGTTGTCGTGTATTAGTAATGCAAAACCACTATATACATATACACAAATACCATAAACATAAACATAATCATTTATTCGTTCGAACTATTTTCACTCTTCAACCTTTTTCCTTAGTCGTGAAGCGTTTCAAAGATTTCAGCAAGGGAGCCGACGAGAAATTTAGGGTTTAGAATTTGAATGATAGATCATTAATAGAAATTTGAAATATGAATCACCCTCTTAGTGATATTCTTGACAGAGATGGGTGGTCTTTTTAGCAATACCTAATGAATGACTTTTATCAGTCTAAGGGACCACCAGCCGCATCAGTAAGAAATTTTCAGGTTTCTTTCAAAATGTAACTCCCAAAAATGATCCACCGATACCTTCAAATAAAATAAACCTCGTTCTTGGAAATATGACTCCCGGAGATGATCCACCAATACCTACATTATCCACCTTTCGCTGCCAATTTGCTGTTATTTCAGCTTAAAAGAGTTTAAAAAACCCGTTCAAATCTTTTTCAGGCCACAGTTATGGATCGAAGAAGGAAAAGGGCCGGAAACGAATCCAAAAACCAGTACTCAATCACATTTCCATGCATAAAGCAAGAGACAGAAATCCGAAGGCAAACAAAACTTGGCATCCCGAGAATCGACAGACATCGCCATTAACTTATCATCAACCTCGTGAGCAGACCTGAAAAGAAAGACTGCATGGCCAAAACTAGGGCCGAAGAGCCAGTCATGCACATCCCACAGGATTTGAACCGGAGACCCCTCCACATAAATAGTATCATTCCCTCTAAATTTCCAAACCAGTCTCTTCACTTCCACCACAGTCTCTTTATCGACACTGATGCACAGAACTGGATCATCAGACCCATTCGTGTGGCACTCGATGCCCACCTCATGTGACCGCCCGCCATCCCCAAACCGAGCAGTGGTCGCAAAACATTGCTTCCCGAAAACATGTTCTTTTCTGGACAGCAAAACCGCCTCGCAAGGAGCCGCCCTGGACTTGGTTTTCCTCAGTGCCTTCTCCTTCATGTCGCCCAGCAACAAAACCGCCTCCTCGTCGTATACCACTGCAAGGCAGTACCCCTGTTTCGGCTCCGCGCAGGAAAAAAATTTCGCCGACGTCAAATCCCAGAACACGTCGACGTCGACGGCGTCGGCGGCGGCGCCGTCGACGCGCAGGCGTTTCGACCCCTGTTTTCTCCGCAGACGGCACGGCCTCAAATCCACCCTGCACGTCGACTGTTTTTGTCTGTCTCCGACGGAGATCGTGAATGAATTCCTGCACCATGTTACCGTTATGACTCGGTAATGGCCGCCTAAATTCGCCTGGTACGTGCACGCCACCAGATTCTGTTTTTCGAACGATCTGACGTTGCTTTTGCCGAAGCAAGAGGGAGTTTCTGGCATCTTTGCTCTGCGGAAACGGCTTCAGAAAACAAAGAACTTGAACAATAAACAGCATCAGACGGAATATATTACAGGAGGCGCCATGTTTCTCGACCTGTGCATAAACATATGTGAAGAAACTAACAATCTTATCGCGAAAAAGAGATCTGAGAATTTCTTGTGTGCCTACATCGCTGCATTCAAACGAAAAGATCTGACAATTTCTGTGTTTTTATGGTTGGAAAAGTTTAGTATAATTTTTTTGCAGGCGCAGGGCGGTTTTATCAAGTCTACTTATTAAACATTGGAATTAATTTAATTTGTTTGTTTCGGTAACGGTACTTGACCGGCATAAGTTTACTTGGAAGACGGCGCCGCCAACGTGGTCTGACTCCATTTGAATTGAAGGGATTTCTTTGGTTTCCGCGTGAACGTCTTTGTTAAGGCGTGGTCCACGTGGAAGGGCCCTCTTCGACGACGTGGATGGGTTGTTGAGACTTTGAAGTTGGTGGTTGTGCATCATTTTCATGGTCCGCTGCCAGCGAGGCAATAACCTTTTTCATATTTTTCTTCTTTGGAAGTTCCTTGTTAGCCTTTGTGTGCGTTTCAAATCTCTGCCAGCTTAGAACAATGTTTTGAGGGCATATATTTTCTTGTTTCCTTGTGATTGTCTTATTTCTTGTTAGGATTTAGGTCTTCCTCGCCTTAGCAAAATTACATTCACCATTAAGATGATAGGATAAGATCTGATCTCGTGCCTTCCACATAATATTTGTTAGTGATATTTTATGTCACTTTGGTTATTTTATTGATTTTAATGATGTGGTTGTGCCTTGTGAAAGTGACATAAAAATTTAACCGTGGAGGCATTGTCTATCACCTATTAACATGGTGATCTTCCTTTGCATTTGAGAGGGGCAACTCCCTCGTATGATGTGAGTATTTTTGGGTTTTGGATACTTTTAACCAAAAAGCACCCAAAGAGTGAGAAAATAGGAGAATGGAGAAAATAGAGAGGTGAGAAGATAGAAGGGAGGAGTCCACAACAAGTAAACATGGAGGGGTGTCAAGACAACTCAAGGATAATCACAAAATAGGGAAACCCTCTTTCTCACATGAGGAAAAGAACATGGGCAACAACTGCAGAGAGAACAAGAAACACCCAAAAGCACAAAGTCTTCACCATTCATGGATTACTAATGTATGTCACAAAGTACACCTACACAAATATGCAATACAAAGCCTGCAAATCCTAGCATCACTTGTAATACAAATGAATGGAAAGGTGGACAACATCCAATCACAAATAGCTAAGCATGATTTCATGATTGGAAAACATCCACACCATAAGATGAATTCTTCTTCCAATACTCATATCCTTTATTCATGAAGTATGAAAATACATTGTACACACAAAGTTGCAACAACTCTCTTCATAGCTAAGAGAGGAAAAGAGAGAATCCCTTTTACAATTGAGCTCAAGCCTTTTATAGGCATTTATAAATGACTCTTTGTATTTGAGGTGACTTTTCAACTTAAAGTGCAATCCCAATGAAGAAATAGAAACTCTAAGTGACTTAAGTAACTTTTACAAAAGTGATTTCACAATGGAGAAATAGAATGTTGGGGAAGAAGATAAAAGCTCTAATTGTGATCGATCCAGTCATCTGTCAACACCAAGAATCCATTCCATTGAAGCATGTTTTAACTCAATTTGATCTTCAACATATCCTTGTCCATGTCGGACCAACTTCTGGTACCAATCCTCCCTTTCAGCTGTTGGAAATTAGGTGATCGTGCCATTGCCTTCATTAGTGGTGAGAACAAGGTCAAAACTCAATTTTGCCACAAATTATATTTAAAATGTTTCTAAACCATACTATAAGGATCCTTCCCTAATAAGAAAGGTGTGGACAAAATTTTACAAAGGTTTGCGTGTGGAAATCGAGTTCTTCCTAAAATAATCTTTCCTTCATGTTGTCGAAACAATAGTTAGAAGATGGTTTCTCCAAATGGCACAAAAGTTGTCTTGGAGCTCTGAAACTTCTAAAAACATGACCTTGGTTCCAATATCTTTCCATGGAACCCAATGGTACCAAAAACTGAGCCTATATGCGGAAGTTATGACCCTGGCAACATTGGTGACCATTCCACGGTTGAATTTGAGAACACCCTCTTTGGAAGAGACAATTTGCAAGGAGAGGAAGGTGAGAAATGTGTTTCATAATGCCAAAACCAGCAAGAATCATCTTTATCTCAATTAAATCCTCCGGGCAATGATTTCAAGAGAAAATGGGAGCAATGTGTAGCAATTTTCAATTGGAGTCTCTCGATGAAATTTGGTGGCAATCCTCCTTACCAAATGGGAGTTATGATCATTTTCTTCTTTGGAGCATGTGTGGAAGCCATGAAAGTGCAAGTTCAGAGCTTCAAGAACACAAAAATTTCATTGGAAGTAAAGGAGGAAGTCAATTCATGTTTTGTTCCTTCATTTTTGGGGAATTTGCATGGGGATGCTTGTGAGATGCAATTGCACTTGAGAGAGGGGAAAATTGAAGTTTCTTGAATTTTTCAATGGAGATGGTAGAATATGATGAAAAATATAGTCATCCATATCTATTAAATACTCCACCTCACCATGCAAGATATGGATCAAATGAAAGGTGTTTTCAAGAGGAAGTTATGCTCCAAATTTCAAGTCATTTAGTCTCATTGAGTCACTGGGAAAAAGAAAATAGATTTTCCACAAGCTACTGCAAAAAAATTGTTTCATGGCTGGAAAATATTTTCTCACATTAAAAATAAACCAACTTATCATTCAACACAAGGTTTAGCTCTTCTTAAAGGTGTTTTCAAATGGAGCATTTTGGCAAAATTTCATGATTTTTCCTCCATGGAATCAACGAGGGTGAGCAAAATGAGTTCTTGACAAGCTAGGGCACAAAGCTAGTTTTAATGGCTTCATGGAGCAAAAATGAATGTCATGTTATGTTTTCCCCTTGCACTTTTTCTATTTTGTTGTTGGGGAGCTTTGAAGGAAAGATAGAATTTTAAAAATCACTTAAGTGGGATGGAGATTTGGAAGGGAGATTGCAAAACTCAAATGTAAAATGAAATGCATAGAGCACTTCAAAAGGCATCTCAATCATATGAGGAAGCACTCTTGGAATGCTTTATGCCTTTCAATCTCCACCACAAATGCATGAAGGCCTCCAAACATGAGATATGCCTAGAAGGGCATGCAAAGAGGGGAACATGAAGAGAGGAGAAATTTTTGACTTTGTAATAGGAAGGAGGAACACTTTTGGAAGAGAGAATGTAAATTTCAAATTCAAAACAAATGCATGGAGCCTCCTAAAAGGTTGCACCAATCATATTATTTCACTTAAACTTGCTAATGTTGTCACCCCGACAAAGAAACATAACAAAAGTGACTTTTTATGCACCCAGTGCGAATGTGATTTTCCTGTGTATAATATGATTTTGAATGGAAAACACTCAAAAAATCCATTGAAACATTTTCAAGAGCCAAAATACCTCTTTTTGAATTTTGATTCAACTCACCATTTTAGTGTAATAAGGAGCAACAATGAGTTGAGTTATCGCAGGAACCCGAGAGGAGTTGGAGAAAACCAATGCTTGGGCCATGAAGAGGATTCCATGAGATTTCATTTGACCATTTTTTTCCTTTTGAATCCACCCGGAGCTCTCGAAATGTCCAATTGAAGATGACCTTTCTCTAGAGACCAAAAACACCTTCACAAAAAGCATTAAGACTAAATGGGTTCCCAAGATTGGTCCAAAGCTTCCAAAATGTGAATTGAACCATACTAACATGAAGTAAACTCTAAAACCTTTTCAATGACTACAATCAAGATTCCCAAAATTCACCTAGCATTACCCGAAATTGACATTTGCAAAAGGATAAAATTTGTAATTTTGACCATGCTAAGTAAAAGAGGCAATTTTTCTTCTGGGGTTCTCAAGTGAAATACCTATACATTTAATATGTCAATAATATCATACACAATCAAACCATATCAAGACATCATGTCTTGCTACTAGATTTTAGATGTTTGACAGTTTTCCAAACTTATTATTGAAAATTCAAAATTGAATATCTAATACTATCTCGGCAAGTAAGGTGAACTCCCTTCCAATCAACTTCCCCTTTGACATGTTCCATTAACAATATTATTACTCACCAAAACTAAATTAGTTTATCATATATATATATATATATATATATATATATATATATATATATATATATATATATCTTAAGAGTATACTTTATTTATTTTTGACATATTTATAATTTTAAAATGTTTATGCGCTAAGAACTTTCTTAAATTATAATATTTAATTACCCGCTACAACAAGAATAAATTTCTTATTATAGTTTTTAATCACCCACTACCACATATTCTTGGGAAAAAATGCCCACATTATGATGTAGTATCTTCTTTAGTATACTTTTCAATCACCCACAACCACGTTGAAGGGGGTGATTAATTGAAAAGGAATATTCACAAAATAGATGGGCCCATCCAAGGTCACCCTTGATGTTTGACTAATTAAAGGATATCTTCTTCCTATCCATGGAGATAATTCGCCGGAAGGCGTCCACCTTTGAAGATGTCCCCGTTGGAAAGTGTCAAATTCCGACAATCTTTTCCAGCAATCAATTTCCGTCACACTGTTCATGAGCTTTTCTAATACTAAAGTGTTTGACCAAATGAAAGAATGAGACAACTTAGCATGAAATACAATGATGTCATGGGTGGAATCCGATCTCCACCACAGATCATTAATCCGAAGAATCCGGAAGGTACAAGGGAAAATTTCGGGTGTACAGTCATGAACGGCTTTAGGGCAGTGGTGATACCTGTCTACAACTCTTTGCGGGTGAATTTACTGAATTTATGATTCTCCTTCCCAGATCAGGGGCTGTGGTAATGGTGCGGTTGGGAATGGAAATTCCTGTAATTTCATTGGGGTCACTTGTGCCTTGAGCTATGAGTATGTTGTTTAGGTCGTCCATGGGTTCTCTGGCCAAACTTTTGCAACTCTGTAAAACCACTGCGGCGTCCCCATATATGACATGATAGTCCCATAAATGTCACATTCCCTGTAGAATTGATGAAAGGAGTGGACGTAAAGAGTGTCTTAGTAACCCTTGAAGCTGCACCGGTAGAAGGCTAATAGATCTGAGAGCAACGACCTGATGTCTCTCTGGCTTATGTGATATCCTGAGCAAGAAACCTTTTCGCAACCACAGCTGCAGTTATGATTAACTAGAGCTAGATAATTCAGCGTTGGAATGGCCATTAAAATTACTCAAGTTTGAAAATACCCATAGCAATGCAATACAAGCTCTCTCTTCACATTCCCGATTATTTATTTTCTGTTTTTTTAAAGTTTTAGGCTAAAGTACTTATTTCAATTTTCATATTTATGTTTTTAAACCATATAATGTTACCTGAGCCATTGTAAAATTTTACAAAAACATATTTCAGCTGGAATCTTGCAACTTCTAGAACTGAATTGTTCTTTCAATCAAAAATTAGTATGATTGAAATTAGAGTAACTCAAACATATGAAAATAAATTAACACAAAATTTGATAACATAAATAGAACTCTGAGAAAACATTATTATATGGTGTTAAACTCGGGAAGATGAAGAACGATGTGTCAATCATTCTTAATCTGTCATTGATATATAATGAAAAACACCCAAATTCCGTGTATGGTGTGATTGCTTATTTGATTGTTTGTTTAAAGAGAAAATGAGTCACAGTCACCTGGTAAAATATTTATTTCACATTGAGCCCACCAAATTTATTATTCTCCTTTCGTTCTCCTTCCCCATAGATACTAGATAGTGGTTTTAACAGGAGTACTTGAAATAAGCAGGCAATTAAACGGAACTTTTGAATTATTTCTATGAAATAATAAAATGTTATCGAAACTATCTATTTATGAAAATGTCTATTTATTTATATGTATGTTAAGTGCGGAAGTTTGACAGGTACCCGTAAAGTGTTTGACCAACTGAAAGAATGAGACAACTTCTCATGGAATATGATTATGCCAACAAACATGAGACATGTTTTGTCAAGAGGCAATCATTGTTTCATTGTATGCAACAAACCTGTCTCTAACTAGTTCAGTTTATAGTTGTAAGCATAATCCCAAACTATGCCAAAATACAAGCTCTAGAACAGGGTGTGGACATCCATCAAAGCATAAAAGATAGAGGAATTTTGTCATATGTTGTAGTTGCAAGTGCTCCGGTACACATGTATGCAAAATGTGGAACATTACATAAGGCACGTGAATTGTTTGACAAAATGCCTCAAAAAAATGTGGTTTCATGGACATCGTTGATTGCAGGATATGCATAATGCAATTGGCAGGTGTAGAGCCAAATTCCACATAAACCTGTGGGGGTTATGTGGAAGTGTTTGCTTGGTTCCTATAGATTACATATGAATATAGGTTTAGGAGTATTTACATCCATATTGCATTTTGATTTGGATCCTAAAAATGATGCATCCTATTTTCTTCTCTCAAACATCAATGCAGAAGTGGGCGAGCAAGGTGAGGCTCAAATGATACGGAGATTGATGAAAGATAGAGAAATTAAGAAGATCCTTGGATGTAGTTGGATTGAAGGCCGGGGACATATCATAAATCATAGATCGCATCTACAGACAGAGGAGATCTATGCACAGTAGGACAAAATGGCTTGAGAGATGAAGACAACAAATTCTTTTTCATATTAAACACATTTACTTAATGATGTGGAAGTGGAGGAAAAAGAATTATTTCTCTGCCACCATAATAAAAAGTTGGCAACTACATTTGGTTGGTTAAACATGCCCCCTAGAGCAACTATTACAGTTGTCAATAACCTTCGATTATGTGCTCATTGCCACACTGCAACGAAAATTAACTCCAATATTATTGTAGGAGAAATTGTTAGGAGAAATGGGAACTATTTCCTTCATTTTAAAAAGGAAGAATATTCTTGTAGCGATTATTAATGATGCTAAATGAAAAAATCTAATTACAACTCTAACAAACTTAACAATGTATCCTTTCCGGCTTAATTTACAACTCATGTGCAATTGCTAGTTTATTCATAGCAACTTTAGAGCCCATGATGTTAGAATATACTTTTAGTCATATTATCTTCAAGCATTAAACGAAATGTGGAGATTATGTTATTAGAAAATTGTAATCCCAATAAGGTCTCATAATTAAGTATATAACTATATTGGCCAAGTCTGAAATGTGTGTTAAGGAAGTAAAACACAGGAAAATGTATATTATATATTACACAAAAGTATAAAATGTTTGTACATTAAGCAAAAGAAGATACATATCCTCTCTCATCTTTACTAGATCATTAAGGCGTGTACAAGCTCGTGAATTCCAAATAAGGTGATAACAATTAAGGAAGTGCCTATAACAACAATGACGCCACAACCACAAGATTAATTAGGATAAGACTAACATATTTTGTGAAGGATAAGGTTGACCATTTAGGATTAAGATTTTATATGTTTACAAAGTAGGGCATTGAGGTGTATATAAAAACAAACCTCAAATAAATTTGAGAAGACAAATGGAGAGGAGATAATAAGCGTGCACGCATACCCATGATACTAAGAGGAAAATTTGACAACGAGCAATGAATGACTCTCTGTAAAACATATGATAGATGCATTAGAAAATGTTAATATTATGAAATTTCATCAAGATGTTAGTATGAATTCATGTATTCATTCTATTATACTTATGTATAAATTATACATAATGGCACCATTATAGATACTTGATTTTGGTATGAGGCACGTGGAAACAACAATTTTGACATATTTTAGGACACTTGAACCACCCATGAATATTTGTACATTTGGTTGTTTTTGGCATACTTTTCCCCCTTTTAATCGATATTGCATTAATTCTATCATGTTATGTACACACTTTCAAAACCACCCCTAGCTTTCATAAGTATTGGAATTTGATTTAACCAGGATCAAATGTGAATTGAGACATAGCTCACATAGATGAATAGAGGCGAGAAGAAGAGAATTGAATAACAAGTATATTATTCAATATAGAACGTCAAAAGTAACTTCTAAATTTCTAGCTTACAATGTACATATGGGAGAGGGTTTATATAGCATAAACAAGAGTTATTGATTTAATTGAATTTGAATTAAATCTTATTTCGAGTAACTTATTGTAACAAATGATATTCAAATGATTAAGTACGGTAAATATGCAAGCAAAATAAGTATTCAAAGATGTAACACCCTAAGGGTAAGTGCATGAAGTTGGGGGGCCAAAAAGTGGACAAAAACCCGAAAACAAATGAAACACGTACGCGTTTTGCTAAAACGCACTCACGTTTAATTTTTTTGGTTTGGTAATTACCGAACCTATAACACGTACGCATGCATTTAAGAGAAGGCAAACGCATACGCGTTCGGAGAAGTCAAAACGTGTACGCGTTTTGTATAGTATGGACTATGTATGTGTATTTGGGTGTCTTATACTTACAAAAATAATATAAGATTTATTTTATTATTTCTTATACTTTAAATTTATTTTAGTAAATATAAGAAATTAGGGTCACTCTGCACTTTGATAAAAGTGGTTCCATAGCTCCAATGATTATAATCTAGAAGATAGTTTTTAAAATCTAATCAATTAGTCAAGTACTTACTCATTTTCAAGATTTCAACAAAGGACCTAAAACTTTCAGGGCATATATATTGTAGTTGGTCTTTGTTTTGGGAAAGCATATAGTCATTTTTAGGTTTTTTGACCTTCTAAATTGGATTTTGGCCCTACCACTGCTTGAATTGGTACCAATTTTTAAATTTGGTCCATAATTCACTTTAGTGACCATGAATCAACTCTATGATGCTTGTGTACTTGTTACTAAAAAGAGATCATCACTTTGTAGATAGAGGATTGTTCCATGAATGGGATTTGTCTTATTGCCAAAAGGAGGTGATTGTAATGTGCCTCCTCCTTAAGGTGTGAAACACTACTAGGTGTTGAATGAGTTTTTACAAATAGTGACAAGTGAATTGCATCAAGTGAACTCGAGATGATTGCTCATTCTTAGAAAATGTTGGGGATGGGTCTACGCGGAAACATTTGTAACTATAGAATATCAAATTCAAACATGCAAATACGGATCTAATAATCCCCACAAAATCTACAAAGACGTGGAAGTATAAACTAGAATCATCCAAATCACACAAAATTACACACATGTGACAAGCATGTACCGTGGTTCACCCAATATGGGCTACATCCACCAAAGATAGAGATCTCATATATATAACATAACAAGAGATTACAAACCAACTCTTCTCGCACAAGAGTACATGTATCTCTCTGAAGAGCATCTCTTCCTCCCGGACCTCTAGCCAAATCTACGTGAGTACACTGAACCATGCCTCTGTACCACCACCTGTGTCTCCTCAAGATCTCTAACCAGATCTACCTGAGTGCACTACAACGTGCCTCTGAAACACCACCAGATCTCACATACCTGAAGCTACCCTACATCTACCACTGTGTAACTAAGCTTGATCACATGGATCTGCAATACAAGATCTCACTACATGTGGATCTACAAGAATGAGCAATAACAAGATCTCACAACAACCTGTGGATCTAACAAGAAGAAACCCTAAGTGCTTTGCATACTATGCAAGCCATTACATGAGACTAAACAATACAAAGGAAATACAGTGCCATCTTCTCACCAACAGTGTACCTGCACTTTCCTTCTTTTCAACTTCTCTCCATAGAGACTTGTCTTCATGTAACTTGTTATTTCTTTCTCTTCTTCTTCTTCATCCTCAAAATCTAGGAGAATCAAGGATCTAATTCAATCCTTCTCTTAACTCTCCTTCTAAACCCTAACTTTCATGCTTATATAGGCGTATATAAACTTAGGGCACTTTGTCATGCAATTACATCCAATAAATCTACTTTAATGCTAAAGATAGATTTAATTCCCGAGAGTTAATTAAAACATCATCACACAGGTAACCAACGTCGGTTAGCCTTAACCGCAATCGGTTCCTACTTGCTCTGACCGATGTCGGTCTGCCCTAACCGATGTTGGTCGTAGTAATCGATGTCGGTTCCCCCTTTCTCTGATGATGGTTGTTGTATATTCCAACAACTTTGTAACGCATGCTCTAGTGAATATATTTATCTCCATAGCCTAACAATCTCCCACTTGGAGATAAATTGTTGAACCTTTGTACCTGTACCTGTACATCACCATCCTCTACACACCGTGAAGACCATCTATTCTTTCCTTCAACAATTCTCTCAGAAATAAAACCAAGAAGATCAAAATATCTTCTCAAAACCAAAGAAGATAAAACCATGACTTACCAAACCTGCACAAAGCTACAACTGATCCGTGACACCAAGCCTCAAGCTCCCACTGAATCGTAACACCATACCAATTGTTGGTATCAGGAAAACAAGCCAACCAAGATCCTTATGCAACAAGCCATCATGACTAACACACCTACAAGAGATCCCACTCAAACCAAAGTTTTGAGCCTCAATCGCATCCATAGCCATACCTGTAAACCAACCATGTTCTCCATCCATCTATCCATGTATCCATGTAACCACCAATGCAACTAACCAAGACAAGTCAAACCGGAATATCTAAGCAAAACAAGATCATGGGTAAAGACAACCCACATGAGTTCTACTTACAATAGTGGGTGATCAATCCACAAACATGCATAACTCAATAGAATCCAAACACTGCAATCTACAAATCCAACTCTGCATAAACAACTAGCATGTCCAAGACAACCATCTATAGATAACATTCCTATCAAGGAGTAACATAGTAATAATAGGAAATAAAAACATCCCCTATTCATGCTCAAGGCATATAAATTGTGCTCATAGGAATCCATGTGCAAATCAAACATCTGCATCATCATAGACTCACAAAATTGAATCTATCCACATGTATAAACTCACCTATACATCCATCCATATCACCAGCTCTCCAGAAGTTCCAAGTCTGTCACCGACTAACTCCAAAAGCCAAATATAAATCCTGTGCTCATCAATGTCAATAAAAAATAACCATGCTACTAATAAATAGTGCAAATACCAGCATACATGTCATCAACATACTCTACACAATCAACCAAGATGAAAGCAAAACAAGGGCACCATCTAAAAATGGTAAATAAACATTGGTGTTAAACCTGTGACCAAACCAACCACGGTTTCCCCTAACCGACACCGGTCACTTCCTGACTAACCACGGTTACCAGATGACCGACCACGGTTAATCTTAACCGACACCGGTCTCTGTAACAGTCATATTTTCTCCTTTAACCCTTAAAACTCTGAAAAATTCTCTATCATCTTCACCTAGCTGAATCTAACCATCAACTGTAGGGATATCCAGGCACCACAAAATAAACCAGAAGTGACATCACAAAGCAATAAACTCAATATACCTGCAAATCTGTGACTGTCCTCCAAAACCAACTAGTGCCTCTGCCACTCTAAATAGTAGCAATCTCCCCTCACTTTGCATGTGCATCATGTATCCAATCCTGCAATGCCAACAACCATGGCTTGCTCCCACTGAACATGAAATTCCCTGCATTGCCTCTAACACCAAGCTCAAAAGCTAATATGTCAGTGAGAAAATAAAACCAAATGAAAGAACTATAAAATTGATTCCCTTTCTTCTCTAAGAATACTTCTACATCACAGAAGTTTGGACTTCTTATGAAGTAGGTGAATCACCTTCTTTCCATCTGTATGTACTCAACATCTCTCGTTACCTGCAACTGTGTCTAACCATGAATTTTCATTGAGGATCTCATCCTTAGACTAGAAACCCTTGTCCTCAAGATTCCACACAACCGGGAAATAAAATTCAAACAACACCAAGAAACCATGGTGTAAATTTGTGCACACAATCCAAACATAATATCAGTTGCTCCAAATGAAAGAAATAAAACATGAACCATATAGAGATACCTGACTCAAAGTCTCAATGGACTAACCAAGCCAACTCCGTCCTCTTTCTGATCCAAACCATGAAGTGATCTACACCGTCTCTTCCATGTACACTCTATGCAAGAAACTCGATCCTCCAAACTAGGACAAAGAACCATCGCCCTCTCTTGCTGCAAAAAACCCTGTACATATAAGTTACCACAAAGACCAACCACGGTCATCCCCTAACCAACCATGGTTAGCTGACTAATATCAATTCCTCTGTGATGACCTCGGTTCTCAGACCGATGTCAATGTTGCTAGAATGAACCCAACGCCACACAATTTGGCATAGACACCACACCAGGTGCCTACTTACCAAAGCCGATAGTTGAGTTGAGCCAGTCATTTCAAGAAGCATCCAAATCTCGTACAAAAATAATACAACAAATCCATGCAATAAATTGCATCAAGATGAAATACATCACCTTACCAACGCACTAAGATACTCAACCGCATCTTCAACTGAAGTACATGCTTCTCTGATGGAAGCCTCGTCTTCATTTTGTGCTACTGCCTCTCTACCAAATCCTGTGCATCTAACTACACCAAGAATGCATACCTCAATAATCCTGGATCTGCAATCTGACCAACATGCTTGTGCCTCCAAGAACTAGGGACACCTCAGCAAACAAGATACATTCCATGCATCTCTTCATTTCCTCAAATCTGTGATTTTCTGTTTATAACCAGTTACTTAGTAACCGACCACAATCACCCTGTAACCGACCACGGTCCTCAATAACCGACCACGGTCTCGCACTGCCGACGTCGGTTGCCACTTAATCGATGTCGGTCACTATGTTCTCCAGCAACCTTACACTTCCAGCTCCCACTTGAGATTTAATCTCTTCCTGCGATTTTCACATTAGGCAAAATAAACCCTGCTCTCATACATGTCAGTAATAACTACTAACAAAACCATGAAGCAAACCCTTTCTCTGAAAACTAAATCCATCGCTCTGATACCAGTTGTTGGGGATGGGTCTACGCGGAAACATTTACAACTATAGAATATCAAATTCAAACATGCAAATACGGATCTAATAATCCCCACAAAATCTACAGTAGTGGAAGTATAAACTAGAATAATCCAAATCACACAAAAGTACACACACATAACAAGCATGTACTGTGGTTCACCCAATGTGGGCTACATCCACCAAAGATAGAGATCTCATATATATAACATAACAAGAGATTACAAAACAAACTCTTCGCACAAGAGTACATGTATCTCTACAAGAGTATCTCCTCCTCCCAGACCTCCAGCTGGATCTTCCTAAGTACACTGAACTGTGCCTCCATACCACCACCTATGTCTCCTCCAGATCTCTAACCAAATCTACCTGAGTGCACTACAACCATGCCTCTGAAACACCACCAGATCTCACATACCTGAAGCTACCCTGCATCTACCACTGTGTAACTAAGCTTGATCACATGGATCTGCAATACAAGATCTCACTACATGTGGATCTACAAGAATGAGCAATAACAAGATCTCACAACAACCTGTGGATCTAACAAGAAGAAACCCTAAGTGCTTTGCATACTATGCAAGCCATTACATGAGACTAAACAATACAAAGGAAATACAGTGCCATCTTCTCACCAATAGTGTACCTACACTTTCCTTCTGTTCAGCTTCTCCCCATGGAGACTTGTCTTCATGTAACCTGTTCTTTCTTTCTCTTCTTCTTCTTCATCCTCACAATCTAGGAGAATCAAGGATCTAATTCAATCCTTCTCTTAACTCTCCTTCTAAACCCTAACTTTCATGCTTATATAGGCATATATAAACTTAGGGCACTTTGCCATGCGATTACATCCAATAAATCTACTTTAATGCTAAAGATAGATTTAATTCCCGAGAGTTAATTAAAACATCATCGCATAGGTAACCGACGCCGGTTAGCCTTAATCGCAACCGTTCCTCCTTGCTCTAACCGATGTCGATCCTACCCAGACCGATGTCATTCTTGGATAACCGATGCCGGTTCCCCCTTGCTCGATGACGGTTGCTGTATATTCTAGAAACTTTGTAACGCATGCTCCAGTGAAGATATTTATCTCCACAACCTAACAAAAACATGGTGCTCCATATAAAGATCATCCCCTCACCTTTCCTAGCTCTAAAAGCATCCTTTCATGGAATCAAATTCATGATTCTCATACATGTTTTTGCTCATATGTCTCCTATGAAGACAAATGATTCCTTAATACTTCACACATGACGGTCCTTGATACCTCAGTGACATGACTAGCTCATTTTAGCTTGTTCTAAAGGGTGTTCAATTAGCTACAGAATGGCCAAAAATGCCTTTTTAGGCCTTCACATCAAAACTAAATGAATCGATCAATCACCTTGAGACACTATTCCCTACACATTGAAACACGCTCAATGATCTTATTAGGACTTTCCTTTGGGTGAGGGTTTAGGGTTTAGGTTTTAGGGTTTAGGGTTTAGGGCTCAAGGTTTAGATTTTAGGGTTTAAGGTTTAGTGTTTAAGGCTCATAGTTTAGATTTTATGGTTTAGGGTTTAGGGATCATGGCTTAGGGTTCATGGTTTAGGGTTTAGGGTTTAGAGTTTACGGTTTATAGCTCAGGGTTAAGGGTTGAGGGCTTAGGATTTAGGGTTTAGGTATAAGGCTCAAGGTTCAGGGTTTAGGGTTTAGGGATCAAGGTTTAGGGTTTAGGGTTTGTGGCTCAAGGTTCAGGGTTTAGGGTTTAGGGATCAGGGTTGAAGGTTTAGGGTTAAGAGTAGAGGGTTTAGGGTTTAGGGCTCGGGGTTTAGTTTATAGAGTTTGGGGTTAAGGGTATGTGTTTGAGGGTTTTGGCTTAGGGCCTAGGGTTCGGGCTTAGGTTTTAGGGTTTAGGGCTCAAGGTTTAGGGTTTAGGGATCAAAGTTTAGGTTTTAGGGTTTAGGGTTTATGGATTAGGATTTAGGGCTTAGAGTTTAGGGTTTATGGCTTAGGGTTTATGGTATAGGGTTTAGGGTTTAACACTCAGGGTTTAGGGTTTAGGGCTCAATGTTTAAGGTTTAAGGTTTAAGGTTTAGGGTTTAGGGTTTAAGGTTTAAAGGTCGTGGTTCAGGTTTACGGCGAAGGGTTCGGGGTTTAGGGTTCGGGTTTAAGGTTTAGGGGTTAGGGTTTAATGTTTAGGGCTCAGGGTTTAAGGCTCATGGATTAAGCTCACCCATTCACTCACTGTAATGTTCTATGTCTTACCCATTCTTATAAGTATTGACAGAGAGTATTCAACTAAAAAGGGTTCATCTACTTCATAGGCAAAACATTTAAGGGAGTCATCATAATTTGATGCCTTTCATCTATTGATATTTTAATGGAGGGAAATTACGATTATCTAAGAATAATTTGGTACAAATAAATGTTACCCAATACTATCTTCTTTTTCCCATTGCATATGCGAACTATTTCACTAATCGTAATGTTTTATGTCTTGCTCATTATTATTAGTATTGATAGAGAGTATTAATTGAATAGGGTTCATCAACTTTGTAGGAACAAAATTCAAAGAGATTCATCAAAATTTGATGTCTTTCATCTATTGATATTTTGAAGGAGGGAAATTCCCACCTCTCATAAACAAGGTAGTTGTAAAAGCAGACTTAATGATGGTTCTAGGCACAAGACTAGGAAATATGGTCCTAAGATATTCAAAAAGATGAACTCACTCATGAGACCTACTGGAAATATATGAGGTTTAGGGGTTAGAACTTAGGGTTCTGGATTTAGTGTTTAGGGTTTACGGCTCAGGGTTCAAGGTTTAGGGTTTAGGGTTTAGGGTTTAGCGTTCGGATTTAGTGTTCATGGTTTAAGGTTTATTATTTTTATTTTAGGGTTTATGGTTTATAATTTAGGATTTAGGTCTCAAGGTTAAGGGTTAAGGGTTTAGGTCACAGAGTTCAGGGTTTAGGGTTTATGGTTTAGTGTTTAGGGCTTATGGTTTAGGGTTTAAGGTTTAGAGTTTAGGGTTTATGGTTTATGACTTAGTGCTTAAGATTTAGTACTTAGGGTTTACAATTTAGGGTTTAGGGTCAAGGTTCGGGGTTTATGATTTAGTTTTTAGGGTTTAGGGTTTACCATTTAGGGTTCATGGTTCAGGGTTTAGGGTTTGAGACCTTTAGGATTTAACATTTAGGGCTTAAGGTTTAGGGCTCAGGGCTTAGGGTTTAGGGGTTAGGGGTTAGGGTGCATGGTTTAGGGTTTATGGCTCGGGGTTTGGGATTCGAGTTACGTGTTTAAGGTTTAGGGGTTAGAGCTCGTGGGCTCAATTTAGGGTTTAGTGCTCGTGGATCGGTGTTTAAATTTTAGGGTTTAGGGCTCAAGGATTAGGGTGTAGGGTTCAAGGCTTAAGGTTTAGGGTTTAGGGTTTAGGGTTCATGGTTCATGGTTTATGGCTTAAGGTTCGGGGTTTGGAGTTACTAGTTTAAGGTTTAGGGGTTAGAGCTCAGGGCTCGGATTTAGTGTTTAGGGATTAGGACTCGGGGCTTAGGGTTTAGGGTCTAGGGTCTAGGGTTTAGGGTTAAGGGTTAAGGGTTTATGGTTTAGGATTTAGTATTTAGGGTTTAGGATTTATTATTTTGGTTTTAGGGTTTAGGGTTTATAGTTTAGGGTTTAGGTCTCATGGTTGAGGGTTAAGGGTTTAGGTCATAAAGTTCAGGGTTTAGGGTTTAGTGTTTAGGATTTAGGGCTTATGGTTTAGGGCTTATGGCTTAGGGTTTAGGATTCAGTGTTTAGGGTTTAGGGTTTAGGATTTAGTTTTCAAGGTTTAGGGTTTAGGGTTTAACATTTAAGGCTCATGGTTTAGGGCTTAGGGTTTAGGGCTTAAGGCTTAAGGTTTAGGGTTTAGGGCTCATGGGTAAGGGCTGAATATTTAAGGATTAGGGTTTAGGGCTTAGGATTTAGGGTTTAAGGTTTATGGTTTAGGTTTTAGGGTTTAGGGATCATGGTTTAGGGTTTAGGGTTTAGGTTTAGGGCATCGGGTTTAGGGTTTCGATTATAGAATTTAAATGCTAAAATATTTAGGTGAATGCTTTGAAATCCTAAAAATTACCTATGTACTGACCAAATTATACTATAAAAAACTATCTCCTAAACCATGACTAATGGAGTTGTGAGACTAGTTCCATAAGGTGCAGAGTGACCCTAATTTCTTATATTTACTAAAATAAAATAATAATAAATGAAAATCTTATACTTAAACATTTATTTTTGTAAATAGAAGAATGCCAAAAGCATATACAATGTTTATATCAGTAAAGAATGCGTACGCATTATATCGCAGACACATTTTATATTTTCACTTTTTCCAAGCCATGCCTCAAGGCTTGGGATCCAGTTTGGATCCCCAAGCTTGAGGCATGGACTTGCACAAACACAACAAACAACATGTTTTTGTAGGAAAATGTAAAAATGCCACTTCCTCCATGATAAATCAACATAAAACAATCAATTCATTTAAAATAAATTATACCATGACGTAGAGCAGAGTTTCTTCTTTCTAAAAATATAATTTTTTAAATTTTCTGACTAATATAAGGTTTCCATATTATTTATTTTCTAACTATGCCTTTTAATAGCTATTTTTGAAGTTTAAATGTCTATCTTTCGTCGTGTATCTTTTTTTGGGTCATCAAAATTGAAAAACAATTATACTAGCACAAACTAGGCCTAATTCTATACATATTCAAAAATAATAATCTAATTTTCAATATTTTTTTAGGTAGTTAGGGGGCATGGTTGGAGCTCTTTATTTTTCAAAACATAAAAATTTGTACTAGAAAAATCATTAAAAAATAAATATTTACTAAAAAAATCTAAAACAAATTCTAGCACAAACTAGATACTCCTAGCTATCTTTCTACCAAAGGGTTTTCAAAACTACTAAATGGTGCTAAAAAATGGTGGGGGGCACGAAATTCACTCTGTTACGTTTTTTAACAAAAATAGGAGCACTTGTTGGTATTTTAGTTGTTTGACCCACTTAAACTTATCCATTTTCAATAAAATTTAGTAGCTTAGAAACTAGACTCAAAATGTTACGATTCATGTTTACACAACATCTTCCAATTTTGAGTGTAACTATTTCAAAAAACTTCGTATAAGTTGAAGTTTTTATTTTTAGAAAAATACGTCCACTTTTGGCCCCCTTTTGGCCCCAACTTGGTGCACTTACCCCTAAGAAAATGAAGGGATAAAAATGACTTAGTTGATTGTTTGTAGCTTAGAGCAATCGAGACCGTGTCTCACTGAAAGCAGAGAAACAATGTCGAAATGACTCTCGAGGGTTCGAAACCCATGAATGTACATGGCAGAAGCACCCGCAGAAGGGAAGGAGTGCCCCAAGTGCTAATGACTGATCTGGGAACCTATGTCTACTCGAAACTTGTCTTTTTTTGGGTTGGAAGATATTCAATTTTACTCACTCTTTGTCTCTCTGGTTTCACTATCGTGTTGTTGGCTGCACCTATAATGTGGAAAAAAATTACTACCTACACATGCCCACAAACCACATCAAATCTAATTAAAAATATGCAAATGAGGAGTCGGATTGACCTTGGAGGTCACCCGAAGAGTGAACTTACGACCGATTTTTGCACTACATCTCATAATCCAAGTAGTTCTTTCTATGTGTGTGTGTGTGTATTTGTGTTATGTGCCCTAGGTTTCCCTTGTGCAAGTTGCATGATGATAGCGAGATAGATCTAGATTTTCCCGAGTATGCAAAATGTGTGCGATGGAATAGAATGAACTCCCCTCCTATGTAGTGTATGCATAATGCATCCCTTTTCCCTTGTATGAATATGTTAGATATGTACTTTATAGTGCTCTTGTGTCTTTTTGTAAGCTTAGGTGGTGATAGATAATGCTTATAGTGCTTAGCCCTTTATTTAAAAGAAGTAATTAAGTATATATATGATTCCCTTGTTTGAATTTCGTAATTGACAACTAAAATGCCAACCCAAAGTACTAAAAGGTGACCAAGAAGCGAAAGGGACTCAAAAGAGTAAGAAGAAGAAAGAGAGGACAAGAGCGCCAGGCACTAGTGTCTAAGGCCATCAAAAGGTAAATCAATCAAGTGTCGGTAGAACTGTAAGATGTGCAAAGCCAAAAGGATACTCAATCAAGCTTAGAAATAAAACAATGTAAGATATAGAGCAAAAAGGAGTTGTCAACCACTAGTTTTCTCTCTTAGGAATCATGTATACATTAGTATGCTTTAAGACCTAGAAATGTACCCAAGTACATAGATTTCGTGTCTACAATTATCTCTGTCTCTTTCTTATTTGGTCCATTAATGGTGGTGGAACATATGAGTGTCTAGATAATGCTTAACTAATCCTATACATGGTCACACATTAACACAACTTAAGATAACTATTTAACTTAAATAATTAGGTGCATATAGTATGTTGCACCAACACCCCCTTAAGTTCAACTTAGAGAGGACAACAACATAAATAAAGAGTTTCAAAATCCTTAGAAAAATGGGTCATGATAACAAGGCTTGATGAGGTACCTATGAATAAATATCAAGAAAAGAAAATGTGATGTTGAGTTTCCCTATGGATGCCATCCATATTGTCAAAATACATGGGTGTCCGTCTAATATAACTTCTAAGTCAAACTACGAATTGGTGCTTAGTGTGAGGTTCTCTCGAAAGAAACAATCGTCTACAAGAAGTTGGGTAGTAAGCACACGAGGAAGCATTGCACACCCACCCCCTCAATGATGAATTGGGTGAAGATGATAATAGGAATTGATATCTCTTATGAAGTGATAACAAAGAACTAAAGTAGGTAACAAGTGACAAAATAGTGAAAGTGAGAGGAAATGACACAAGCAGTCCAAATTGACCACTAAATTGGCCAATTTCCTCTAAACTTACTTCAACAATATTATGGCAAAGTGACACCTAGCCAATGTCAAAAATGTCACCAAGACTACATAAGAGGTACTCCAAGAAACTACACGACACTACAAAAACACTCGAAATGATGACAATGTCTAATATCAAGCCAAATATCTCTCATATAATGAAGATGATCATACTGTAAATGAAGGTGTCAAAAATATAGAAGAGCACACAAATATATATATGCCAACAAAATATTAAACATACTACATCCTCACATGGGCTCAGAAGAACAAGTTCCTAATTAGATACCCATGTATATGTGAGGAATCCAAATTCATTATTATGCTAAAACACGAAACCACACTGACATAAAAGTGTTTATTTGCAAAAATAGAATATCCCCTAGAAAATGCATCAAGGCACATAGAAAGGGTCCTCATATGTCTCAATGAAGATGTCACAACAAGAAACAACATAGTAAGTTAACCACTAACTACTAAAGATGGCGAAAACTCAAAATAAGTCAAAAAGGTCCTACAAGAGTGCCTCAAAATACACTACGCAATCATTGAAGAAGACATGTTGACATTGAATTCAACAAAATAGCTCCATATAAGGATAATGTCAATTTGTCCAATGTGTCGAATGTACATGGAATTGATGAATTGTCTACACGTGTTGAATAAAATCCACTACTTGAACACTTTTAAAAGTGTAGAATGAGTCATACCAAAAAGCATCCAAGTGAAAAATGAAACAAAAATACTCCTCAAGAGGTTCCCGCCACAAGGCAATTTCCTATACTTAGACATCCAATGTACCTATGAAGACTCATATATTCCTAGTTTTGAGCCTTTTACTCCCTAAATCATCACATGTGACAAAGGGACATTATGAGGAATGTCTAATGTTAACCCAAGACATTATCAACACCTTATACCAAACCCCTCTAGAAAATGGTTACTTTCTCTAGATTTAAGTACATTCCATGGGGGTTACCTTGGTAAGGTGGTATATAACATGTGTAATCATACATGGGGTAATTTTTATTTGCATTTTTGCACTAGCATATCGGTATAAATTGGGTAGTATTGTAAAAGGGGCCCTAATAATGAAAGGATGTAGTGGTAAATCCAAAAATAAGGGTAATATTTAAAATCCTATGATCACATGTATTTTGAACTTTTTTGAGTGATACCCCTATGGTACATTTTAGTGGTCAATCTATGTTTGAATTCAAGGTCGTTATGCATGGGAAATAAACCTAGAGACACATATATAAACAAACTCATAAGATTCATTTAAGATATTAGATGGATCTCTTATCTCTCAAATACCTCACACTTCACTAGATATTACACTAAAGAACTATCAAAAGATCATTCCAAAATCAACCTAAGTCTCCTAATACATTTCTAAGTCTACCTTTAATCAATTTTTTATTTCCAAGTGTTTTGTGCCATAGAAAGGATTCATATTGGTGCATTGGTTGAGAATGTAGGGAGAGAGAAGGACCAACACTTTTCTCACATATGAATTAGATTTTCATAGTACTACACAAGTCCTTTATTTCACATTGATATGTAGCACAATACTTATGATTAAAGATAGTCTAAGCCAACTAAGTTTTTTTCATTTTCTTCATGTTCCCTTGAGTGTGTTGTTGGGGTTTGAATCTAGATCAAGGGATAATTTGTATATAATTGTTCATACATCATCACATAGATCAAAAAAATGTTTTTTCAAATAAGATGCAAAAAGGCATGGGTCAATTTTCGATTAATTATCGTCAATAGAGGACATAATCAGTTATAGTCCCTCATTTTTTTATATTATTCTAGGTGCACCTAAACATAGTCAAATTTATACATCTAGTCTCAAACATGTTGATGAGTCTTAAAGAAAATGAGTCTTTTATCAACCTATGTGGTACCCAATTTAAGCTATGAATTTTTCTCATTCTCATTTACACTATATCACTCTCACTTCTAGTCAATTATACAATATTTTAGAAGTGTGATTTATTTTACCATACTTAGGATTCTAAGCATCCATTTTTATTTTTATTTAGGTTATCATGATTAAAAACATAAAATAATTTAGTGAAGCCCCGCATATTGAACTATGTAATCTAGGGTTTATTATTAATGTTGCATATCTTCCTTAGGGCATTTTTCCTTGTGTGTTTAGATCTAATATCCACACATCATTTGGTTTAAATTCTTAATTATTTTCACATTTCAACATTAAACTAGTTAAGAACAATAGAATCATGTCGACCTTCCTAAGTGTTGATCCTGCTCCATCTTGTACATCATGTATATTCTTGTATTTTTCTTTTCTTATCGGTAATTGTGATTCATATGTGGCACATTTTTCTATGATACTATTCAACATGATGACATGGTGGTCACATAAATGTTTATGAATGATTACATGCTCCTCCTCTCACCTATATCATAAAATGGTATCATATGGTTTGACAAATGATATAGTTATATGTGATGGAAATTTCCCATGTATGTTATCAAGGTAAATACTTTTAGAAAATCGATGACATATTACTTATTCTAAAAGGAATAAAAAGACAACATCGGCTAAAGATTCCATATATGAGGAAGTATATGTTTAGCGATAGAGTTTTCTTATCTTTCCTATTAGAGGCTCACATTCTACATTAGGTGACTATACACACAAAATCTATGCACTTGGGTACATTTCTAGGTCATAAAGCATACTAATATATACATGATTCCTAAGCAAAAAAACTAGTAATTGACAATGTCTTTTGGGCATTTTGCTTTGTCTCTTATACTTTTATTGACCTTACACACCCTACAAAATTGTTGATATTTGGTTGATTTATTTTTATGGCCTCAGACACTAGCACCCATTAAGGACATAAGTGCCTGGCATGCACTCATGTCCCTTCTAGGAACTCCTAAACCTCTCTATCCTTTTCTCACTCTTTTGGGCATATTTTACACTTTTGGGTCATCCTTCCACTTGTCAATTACAAAATTAAAACAAGGGAATCATATATATACATAGTTATAGCTCTCAAATAAGGGGCAAAAACTAACATTATCTACTATCACCTAATCTTGCATCCAAAGGAACAAGAGCATTTCAAAGGCATCCATCTAGCACATTCACTCAAGGGACAAGGGCTTCATCACTTTTCATATACATCATAGGATGGGGAAGTTCATCCTATTCCCTCTCACACATTGTATACATTTGTTATATTCTAGATCTAGCTTATTATCATTTTGCAAATTGCATAAGGGCATCCTAGGGCATCATTACACACACATTCACACAAAAATACATGGAGTTTGAAATGTAGTGCAATGCTTGGTACTACTTTCACTCTTCGGGTGACCAGTTGGGGTCAGTCCGATTCCACATTCTGCATCTTTATTTTTAGATTTGATGTGGTTTATGGGCATGTGCAAGCTAGGTATCTCTCTTTGTAGGTTACAGGTACAATCAAGTGACAATATATCAAAACCAGAGCAATAAAAGGAAGCTAACAATGAAGCTCCTCATGCATAAAAAGGACAAAACCTAAGCACTTGACTGGACACTAGTGCTCAAATCGATCACTAACGCCCCGGACACTCCTGTCCTCCCATGGGCGCTCCCTGTCTTACATATTTATGAGTTCCATCACCTCCAAAACCTTTAAAGACATTGATTTCAGTCTATTTCAACAATTCTCCTACCCATATCATCTCCAGATTGTGTGAAGTTAGCTAAGTCACCCTCTCCCTCTCTCTCTCTCCATTGCTTATAGTTTCACATTATTTCTTGCTTGTTGATTGTCCATTCATTGTATATCATTCATTGAAATAGTTACTCTGAAATATAGATTTAATTCAATTTATATTAAATCATTTGGTGAACTCGTTCCTTACATGCCCATTATTGGATCTTTCATGGCTTCCCATCCCTTCGATTCTAATGCTTATCCATCGTGTATCCATGTTCAACTTCATAATATCCTTTTTAAGTGTGTCCTAGTTGATCCTGGATCTGGTCTTAACATATGCACTATTTCCTTTCT
The DNA here is from genome assembly GCA_018340775.1 of Taxus wallichiana var. yunnanensis. Lineage (NCBI taxonomy): Eukaryota > Viridiplantae > Streptophyta > Pinopsida > Cupressales > Taxaceae > Taxus > Taxus wallichiana. Next base: position 818,012,885 of record CM031242.1, on the reverse strand, counting down.
CCATCAAATAGGACTTTCTACTACTCATCTCAATCCATCTACTCTTTGTATTTATGGATTTGATGCTACACCTAAACAAGTATTGGGCACAATCTCTCTTCCCCTTACTATGGGATCTTGCACACTTTATGTTTTATGTCACATTTTTCCTCATGATGTTCCTTATACTATCCTTCTAGTTCATCTTTGGTTACATATTATGCATACGCTTCTTTTTACCCTTGCCATAGCACACAATTCCCTTGTTGCACCTTCTTCCATGGATACTACTACAGTAGATTCCACACCTCATATCACTACTCCTGATGATATTCCCCTCATACATGATGCTAATGAAATTACCTACATTACACATCCTTCTCCTCTTGGGGTTCACCCTAGTGCTACTGATTTACATGATCAATTATCTATTGGTACCCATGATACTCCTCCCATTGTGTCTCACTCTCAATACACTTCTATTGATCATATGCTTAGTGCTTCCAATGTTACATCTCTCTCCACACCTTCCTCATCACAAGTTAGAGCATTGTATGTTGGTTTTACAATGATTCCTAATCCTTGCACTTTCCAAGATCCTATGCATAATTCATTTACTATGGTTTCACATTATCTTGTTACATCCATGGGGGAAATCAATTCCCCTCTTCCCACCTTTCTGTTTATGGTCATATGGGCTAATTCATACTACTTTATTGTTTATGATCTTCCCAAATTGCACCTATTGCTTCTGATGAGTCTTATTTCTCTACCTCCATTGCTTGACATTCATATTGATGAGCCTCCTAGAATTACATATGTTACACATCTTTTGACTCACATACTGATCCTTATGTTTGCACTTACTTTTTCCACTATTTCCAACACGCATAATGCTACACCTATTCTATTTTCTCCTAATGGGTACATTCTTATTGCTTATACACTTCTTATTCATCCAATTGGGATCTTAGACTCTATAGGGTTTTCCCCTCACCATGTTGACATTATTCTTTGGTAGCTCTTGTGTTTACCAATGTTCTACCTATTCTAGTTTTTCCACATGCATGACACAATCCTACTCCACATGCTATGATACATGCACTTTCACACGACATATGTTCATCTTCTTTAGCATATCATGGGCCCTTTCCTACTACTCTCATTGCATAGATTGTCTTGGCATCCACATTTGGGGGCATCCCCACATATGTCTCTCTCGCATCATCGCATAGATCTCCATCACTGCACACTTGGGGCATCGAACTCTCCCTCCTCATAGTCACATGTTCTAATAAGCAGTTGTCTATCCATATTATTCACATATGCATATATACATTACTCTTTCTTTGCAATTCACATCAATATTTCTAGCAACACTTTATCATATCTACACTATGGGCACACCTTGCTTACATATCTCTACACTCTTATGTTATTCCATATGCACTTTTTTACTCATGCTTACTTATGGATCCTTCTATTCATGGTACACATACTACTTCATATATACGATATACATCCTTTCGTGCACTATACATACTTTGGCTATTCTTGCTTACAATGATCATATCTATTTGTGTCACCACTCTTTATATACACACTGGGGCATCGCACTCCCCCTCATTACTATCATCTCATCACTAGTATCCACTCATAATCTCTTTATTAAATTTCACTCTACGTGCTTCATGTCTATATTTCTAAGCATTCTCACATCTTTGGTACATACATTATACCATCATTACCCGATGACACATTCTAGTGCTACGGTTCAGACTTGACTATTGAGGGTGACACTTACTTCATCAATGAACCTCACATCATCTACTCTTGTTACACTTCATGCTCAGTGCTTCATGATACATCTTTTCTAACATCTACTCTCAATTGCACACATAACACTCACATTGTAGTTCCACAGCTTCATACTTGACTGAGAGGGTCCACTTCTTAAATGGGCATCACATCATCTACACTTCTCATAATACATCTTTTATATCATCTACTCTCACACAACACCTTCATTTCCCGATGATACACTCTTGTTTTATGGTTCATTCTTGACTATTGAGGGGAATTTCTAAATGAACCTCATCTCATACACATCCATTGGGGGGAAATGTTGCTCCTACTACCTTCACACCTTGCGCATATCACACTTCACTCCTCATATCGCACTATCACACTCACACAAAATTTACATATCTTGGTTGTATTTACTCTTGTCAACTTATTTTACTTACATGTTACACTTTATTTCCTATGCTAGTTGGATTCTTAATATGTCATTATCTTTTTCTATACACACATGCGCATTCACTTGGTATCTTGAGGTGAATGTAGGACCTATCATAGATTCATACACGATGCATGATGCTCGACACATTTATTTATCAGTCCCACCGAGGCTCCTAGGGGCATCTACTTTTGCTAATACCACACTCTACATCAAAGGTTCTATCACTTCAAGTTTACTTACTTTTAGTCATTATCACTATACTCGTCACTAAGTTATACACACTTTGACATATTATCTATCTTTCTAACATATTAACAAGTGCTTGATGTGTAGCATTTTTCTTGTAGGATCAATACAACCATGTATATCTATCACTTCTTATTGCCTATTGTTTGTGGGTTATGCCCTATGTCTTGCTTGATCATTGTGTGCTTTTTAATTTTCGGCCTTGATTGTCTTGTGACATTGTGAGCGATGTCCCATGTATGAAACCTACTTTTCACGGTCCATCTTGTCTTCCTAGTTGCTTGTTACATTGTCTTCTATTACATGCTAGCTCATTTTTACTAACTCTTGTTACTAGCCTATTTTGTTTGCATGTGCCTTGGTTTCTACCATGCACATCCCCTACCCCATACAGTATCCACTTCATATATGCATATTAGTATCAGGTCCTCTCCTTTGGGCCACATTCTCCTACATTCATCACATGTACCCCAAATGAGGGGGCATCTATTGGGTGAAAAATATCCCTACATAGCTTAGAGCTCCAATACAACATAGTACAACATAAAAATGACACACGAACACAATTACAAATTGTCTTTGAATCGACTTGGGCCCAAAATTTAGAACAAACACTAATTCCCGAGTCTTGGATAGTAGTGTGGGCACTTGTGTCCCCCTAGGTACTAGTGTCCTGGGGGAAAAAATAGTCATTTTCTCACTCCAACATAGTTTACAATAGTTTTTAGATTAGTTCTCCATTGGTAGGCACTTGCCTCTAGTAACAAGATTTGGTCTAACATTTACAATTGGAACAAAATGAACAACAAAATCAAATCAGGGACGCACCATCTATCGCAATGGTGTTTATTTGAGAAGAATCATGGAAGTAGAGAAAACATATACCTCTCTCCCCAACACTATTATCTTGGTGTGAGATCACCCAAAAACTCACTCTTGGCGCCAGATCACCAAAAAAATTCTCTAGGCATGAGATCGCCCAAAAACCTCACCATTCGGCAACAAATTCAATAGTATCTCCAATCAAATTAGGATAATTTTTATCTATTACTCTCTTATACATCAGGTGCACACTTTCCTTTTACACACTTTTACACTTTTACCTACTTATACACATGTTACTTCAATTTTTCATATACGATACTTTGACTAATTTATTGCTCTTCTTTTGCAGGTTTGTCCTTATACATCAAAAAGCATAAGCTCCAACACATATGCTCCACCCCTATGGTCTACCTCCCTTCCTAGTTTCCACGCTTCACATTACGATCACTTCACACTTCACTTGTCCACTCGACATGCTATTGGCTATAATCTTCTCTACATGATTACAAGGTATGTATCTTCTATCTACTTTATGCTATCGAGTATTCACTCAACAATATAAAGTGGGGGAAAATGTAGACAAAAATCTATGCACTTGGGTACATTTCTAGGTCCTAGAGCATACTAATATATACATGATTCCTAAGAAATAAAACTAGTAATTGACAATGTCTTTTGGGCCTTTTGCTTTGTATCTTATACTTTTATTGACCAAACACAACCTACTTCCTACTTCCGTAAATATTTGATTTATTCATATTTTATGGCCTCAAACACTAGTTCCCATTTAGGACAAAAGCGCCTGTGCACTCATGTCCCTTCTTCCGGGTGCTCCTAACCCTCTCTATCATTTTCTCACTCTTTTAGGTCTCTTTTATCTCTTGGGCATCTTTTACACTTTTGGGTCAGCCTTCCAGTTGTCAATTATAAAATTCAAACAAGGGAATCATATATATACATAATTATAGCTCTCAAATAAGGGGCCAAGAACTAGCATTATCTACTATCACCTAATCTTACATTCAAAGGCACAAGAGCATTTCAAAGGCATTTATCTAGCACATTCACTCAAGGGACAAGGGTTGCATCACTTTGCATACACAACATATAGAGGGGAAGTTCATTTTATTCCATCTCACACATTCTATACATTTGTTATATTCTAGATCTATCCCGCTATCATTGTGTAACTTACACAAGGGCATCCTAGGGTATCATTACACACACATTCACATAGAAATACATGGAGTCTAAAATGTAGTGCAATGTTTGATACTAAGTTCACTCTTTGGGTGATTGTTAGGTTTAGTCCGACTCCACATTCTGCATCTTTATTTTTAGATTTGATGTGGTTTGTGGGCATGTGTAGCTAGGTATATCTCTTTACATGTTAGAGGTATAATCATGACAATATATCGTAACCAGATTGACAAAAGAAAGCTAACAACAAAGCTCCTTCTTCACGTAAAAGGACGAACTTGAGCACTTGAATAGACACTAGCACCAAAATCAATCATTAGCACTTGAGCACTCTGTCTTGCACATTTATGAGTTACGTAACTTTCATTGAACCTTAACGACACTACTTATAGTTTTCTTCAACAATTCTCCCGCCCAGATCATCAACAAATTGTGCGAAGTGAGTTAAGTCGCTCTCTCTCTCTCTCTCTCTCTCTCTCTCTCTCTCTCTCTCTCTCTCTCTCTCTCTCCATTGCTTAGGGTTTCACATTATTGTTTTCTTGTTGCTTGTCCATTCATTGTATATTATCATTGTATATCATTAATTATAGTTGTTACTCTGAAATATACATTTAATTCAATTTATATAAATCAATGACAAGGTTACTACTACAATCAATTACACTTATTTTCCTACACATTATTTCTACCTTGTTACCTACACCTAGTTTATTTATTACAATGACACCACATACTACCATTAAGATTACCATGAATATTCCTTCATAGCCTAAAACATATTGAGTGCCTCTTATACATGATTATCATAATGTACAAATTTTATCCAACGTCTTCCAAAAACACTAAAATTATCTATCTAATTTCGTAATAATCCCGAAGATGTACTAAGTCGGAGAACTAATGAAACAAGAGGAGAGATTGTCGAACCGATCCTAGAAAATCATAGAACCTGTCCGGAAATGTCGTGACTAGGGCACATGGAGTAGGTTAGGGCGCCAGGCACCGAGACCTTCTTTAGACACATGTGACTCCGTAAAACCTCGTAAAATGATTTTTGTTGTGTCGCACTAGTGTCACTAGTGTTTGTTGTTGATTGCTTGTAGGTCATTTGGAAGATCGCCGAGTTCGCCATAACCCGCAAAACAAAATCCTCCTACAAAACCCCAAAACACGTCAAAATCTGAAAAAGAAAAAGATGCAAATGGGGAGTCGATCGACCCAGTGGTCACTCGACATAGTAAACTTATGATCGAGCGCCGCACTACATCTCGATTGTATGTAGTTCTCATGTGTGTGTGCAAGAATCGTGCCCTAGGTGGCTCTTGTGCAAGATGCACTTGAATAACGAGCAATAACTAGATGTAGTAATGTAAGTAGATGTGTGGATGTCAAAATGAACTTCCCCTCCTATGAAGTGTATGCAAAAGAATGCAGTCCCTTGTCCCTTGAATGAAGCTAGATGGATTATTTGATGCTCTTGAAATGCCTTTAGATGCAACCTTAGGTGGTGGTAGTAGATGCTTAGAGCTTGGTCCCTTATTATGATCACATAGCTTTGTATTTATATGATTCCCTTATTTGAATTTCATAATTAACATCTAAAATACCAACCACCAAGAAAATAAGATGCTCAAAAGATAAAAGAGGCCTAAAGGGGAGAACAAGATACAAAGAGGTCGGGGGCACCTAGAGGGGACGAGGGCGCCTGGGCGTTGATGTCTAGAGCGAAGAAAGATAAAGAAATGAAAGTCGATCGGGCGGTGGGGTGTGCAAGACCATATAAAAAACAAGAAAGAAAAGAAAGAGGCCCAAGATAGATGTCAATTACTAGTTTTCTCGCTCAGAAATCATATGAATATTGGTATGTGACTAAGACTTGGAAATGTACCCAAAGTGTGTGACTTAGTGTTTACAATTTAATATGATTAATTATAAACTTGTGACTATTCATATAGAAGTTGATATTAAACTTGATCATAAACTTGCATGTGCAAAAACAAATCCTATTTTATATAGGCAAATTGTTGGGAATTTGATCTATTTAACTATTATTAAACATGATATTTCATATGTAATGTGTGTTGCTTCTAGATTTAAACTAGCAAAAAGAATGTTAAAATCTATTAAATATATAATCACTTATGGTTTGTATTATACTTGTAATAATTATGCAAAATTATATGGTTATTGTGATTATGACTATGTTGGTGATATTATAGATAGAAATTCTACTTCTTAATATGTTTTTAGGTTTAGTGTATGTGTCATCATTTGGCGTAGTAAGAAGCAACCAACAATGTTTATCTCTTCTACAAATGCTGAGTATAGAAGTTCTATGGAAGCAACTAAAGAAGCCAAGTGGCTAAAAAGACAATTGGAAGAACTTCATGTGGGCATCAAAGAAAGTACACATCTTATATGTAACAACCATAGTTGTATAGTTCTTGTGAACAATCTAAGTTAACATCAACGAACAAAACATATTGAATTTCATATGCATTTTTTCATAAGAAAGTCCTCTCGTAGATATACAATTTTGTCCTACGATGATTAAGTTGCGGATGTTTTAATGAAGATGCTTTGTCTTTGTAAAATTCTACAAGTTTTGTGTAATGTTAAGTCTTTCAAACATGTCATTGAAAAGGAGTGTGCATAACAATTATGTCTTCTACCAACCTTGTTGTAAAGCTTTTATACTTCTTATGTTGCAAAAACATTGTAAAATATCACTATAAATGAGTCTTATGTAAATGATCACATTGCATGAATTTACTTATAAAACCTAGTTAAACATTGATTATGGAAGGTCCTTGTTTTATAAAAGGCTGCAAAGAACTAATACGAGATTTCATGTTTACACCTATCCTTGAGAATATGAGATGTTTTTGTTAAATTATCAATGTTGGCATGTTATCCTAGATCGTCATGGATGATTTATGGATTGTAAATCCTTTTGTATAAAAATGTAACTTTGGCATGTTTTCCCATTTAACATTAAGGGGGAGTGTTGGAGTGTATAATAATAAGTTGGGTCACCTTTGGTGGGCCACCATATATACACATTCATATTAGAAGTTATTAATATAAATTATATTTTTGGGTCCATTCCACCTTGATATGGAATATTTAAATTAATTAATTCATTTGATTTAATCGAGAGTGAAATGGTGCAACCGAATCACCCACCCTATATAATAGGGTGATATCTTTGAGATTAATAATCATCAAAAGCATACTTATTTTTCTAAGCAATTTCGAGATCATATTGTGGGACCCAAGATCTTGAATGATAAATAACTTTGTTTTGTAGGTACAAGTGTAAAAGTTAGGATCATAGAAAAATCCAAACATACAAAAGTGCAATACAAGCAACAATGGAGGAACCGGAAAAAGGCAAAATTTGGCAAGCTATTGGTCAAAGATGGTAGGAAAGGGCAGGTTTGTGGGATCTAATCTTGACCATCCATAATGTCTTGCCCATGCATGAAGCTTGCGAAGAATTGCCGATTTGGGTTCACTTAGATTTCTTCACACATTTCAGATTTGACAACGACACGGTTTAGAAGTGCCCCGAGTCCACTAAGTTGCATTTCTAACCCTATTTGTGCTTTTAAATACTTCATCAGTTTGACATGCTTGCAAATAGTCTAGTTTTTATTGCAAATCTATAATCAATTGTATTAATACAAATATTTTAAATACATCTACTTGAAAAACGCCAATAGATATCAATTTCAAGCATTTTATTTTGGATTTTACTTTTCAAAAAAAAGGGCCTCAAACTCTATGGTATGACCAATATATTATTTTTATTGACTTTTAAAAGCTAAAAAGTAAAAGAAAACTTTTAAGTGACACTTAGGTGAATAGAAATTATGTGGTCAAAATTACTTCTAGATGATCAAATGGACGCCAAATTTAATATATTTGAATGAAATTTTATTGAATTGTTTAATTTTGATTATGATGTCAGTGAATAGGAGAGGGCTGGGCAAAAAGAAACTTTCATATATAATTACACATAAAATAGGTGTACGGTTTCTTAAAGTTGGAAAATGGATGGACGAATATTACCATTAATAATAATAAATCAATATCGCATTTCAAATTGTACCTAACAGTAATCATAAAAATAGAAAAAGACATACATTTTATTTCACTAATCTTTTTTATATATTTATGAATATCATTAAAACTTATAAATAGATCTACTTCAAAAAAATGACAGGTGATATCCTATATCTCCAAGTTGAAAGAGACGGCGATATTGAAATTTTCAAGCATTTGTGAAAACATGCAAAAGTGGTAACAGCCATCAAACATTAACAGATTTTAGTTACAATCACATACAGATGGTTTGATTTTTAAAAATGGAGGGATGCCAAATATGATACTCTGTTACCTCTGTTCCATTGGGTGCAATACTTTGATCTAATTTGGTCATTGGTGGATATCAATAATCATATAGTTTCAATTTCATATATGGTTTGGCTTTTAAATGAAGTTATTTGAACCCTGGATTTATTACCCTTAATAATACATACAATGACACCATATCCTGTTCATCATCTCATAAGGCTTCAAAGATCCCAAACACTGCTGCTTTCCATCTGTAGTTATAACCTTTAAGGGGATAAAGATTTTACAGAAAGATAAAAGCAGAAACACTCCCCAACCTTTACTTGTTTGTAAGTAATCATACACAATATATACACCCAATTGGTTTCAGAACAACATTCCATGTTCCAGCTACTCAGTTTAATAGCTGAGAATGCTGAAACCAAGATGGAAACATATCACATGAAAATGATGTGCTGCTAGTCTGTGGGAAGTCTGCTGCATTGTATTTGATCATAAATGAAAGGCCATGACAAGAGGAACAGTCATATTCTGTTTCTTTACTGAATTGTTAAATGGATTCTTTGATTTTTGTACGAGTTGTAGAGTTTTGGCCTTGGGAGCATCTGATTTCTCTACAATCTTTTTCTTCAATTGATAACTCTCTGTATTACCTTTTGGCTTAGGCAACTCACTAGGTGAACTTTTTGATGAGGATTGCTCGGATGCTTTCAGCTCCCTCTGGTGTGACCTTGTTTTATCCTTGCGAGAGAATCCATTCTTATATGCTTTAATAAGTGACTCGGGTTTCCTAGGCTTTTCAACATCATTAGAAACATTTGCCAAAGTTGGAACAGATTCTTCGATCACAATCTCTGCCAGTTCAGATTGCAGTCCTGCTGTATGCTGCTTGAAATTTTTCTTAGCAGCAGATGCATCCCGATCACAACTTTCTTTTTCTATCTTAAATAGGTCTGCCAAAGATGAGGGCTCCGAAGATTCAGTGCTTTTCACAACAGCATGTTGTTTTCTCTCTTTGGCAGGGGTCCTCTTCTTTGATGGTGTCACCCTCTGGATATTAGACTCATCGTTGCTAGCTAAGCCTAATGTTGATCCAACCTTTACAGACTGCCTAACATGATCTTTCCATTTAGTTTTATTTTCTATTTCTTTCCCAACTATTGTTTCTGGATTGTTGTATGTCTTATGTGATGATTTTTTGGAGAAGATTGCACCAATACCGTGTCTTTTTGACAGGGATTTTGATGGTGTTTTGCTTTCTTCTCCCTGCACCGATAAATCCTCCTTTCTTACATCGGGTACAATGCTATTACTCGTTTCTACAGTATCAGGGAGGTTCTCATGAGTGTTGACGTTGACATCAAATCTTGAAAAATCAATGGATTCGAACCTTGAAGACAAAGCTTGCACCCCAAAATTATGGTTTGAAATACTATCACCTGAACTACTTCGATGATGCATTCCTGGACCATATATTGTGTTGACAGTAGCCGTGGCAGCAGTAATTTCTGCCAAAGAAAGTCTCTGTGACTTACTTTCATCATTAAGAGTTGATCTTCTGTCAATAGAAAGCTTCTGCTGCAAGTCAGAAGTTTCGGAAAAGCAATTCCTCCCTGAGCAGCCTTTCTGATGCAATTGATTTCTCAAAACTAGAAGTGCTTCTTCATGTCTATGTTTCAATGCTTTTAGTTCATTTTCTTGCTTCATGGTCAACTTCTCCAGCTCCCGGGCTATCCTTCTATCTGTTTCCATCAAAGGATCTCTTACAGAGTCCGTTCCTTCCAGAAATGGCACTGCAGAATGATTCTCATGAGCAGTTCTGTTTCCCTGCTGACTAGGGACATCAAAATTGATCATACAATTGACACTTTTAGAGTCATTTGGTGAGAGGCATTTTCCACGTATGTCTTGCAATCTCCCCTTAACATTTGAGTCAACCTGCAAACTAACTGTATGATTCTTTGATTTGGCTACAATTGTGCTCTTTACAATCTCATCAGGAGAATGATCTCTGCTTGTGTTAATTCCAAGGACATTTTCAGTGTGATCAATTATCCCTGAATGTTCTGGATACTTAAAATGATCTCTTGTATCCAAATTGTTTGTAACCAACCCCTGCCAGTCATAATCAATGGGAAAATTAGTTTTATTTGAGATATCCTGAACACTGCTTAAAGCCTTGAACAGATCCGATAGAAACTCACCTCCTTAAATCCGGCATGCACTGAGCCCGGAAATTTAACAGGAGATTTCATTGATGCAGCCTTAGTAGCAGAGTTTCCTGCAAGAGGGTTGGACACTGTAACCAATACTTACGACCAGATGGTAAACGCTCCAGCACAAAGTTACCTAAAGAATTATCATCATCACTTGTTAAATCAGAAGTATTGTCTTCACTGATGACAAGTGAGTATTCATCCAAAGTATCATCAAAAGACACTCCAGGCTTCCATTCTGGGACAAGAGATGCTATTTCTAAATCCATCAATTCAGCAATTTTTGTCACATCTTGATCTGATAGATCCAGCTCTGTCACCATTTCACTCGCAACAATCATCGCCGTGTCAGCTTCAATATCAAATGGAAAATGAATACTGCAAACATTGCCTGCATATCATAACCAAAGGAAAAAGGACATCAAATCTTCATTGCAAATAAACATCCAGTATAGTAGGACAAAAACATGTTCTGTTTAATATGTGCCTTTATGGAGAATATTCAATAGGATGTCAAAGCACCTTCAGAATCTGGAATACAAAGTCTCAACAATATTGTGTTGTCATCTTTCCTTTTACCCTTTACTCGAATGTCTCGATTCCTTTGAGACATTTCCTTAGCACTTGAAGTGCTATTTCCAGCCTCTGCATAACTATCAGAACCAAACTTTACTATTTCTACTGATTCCTGATGCATAGACTCTCCCATGATTGCATCTGAGTTGCAATGCAACTTCGGGTCTTCCACTGTTTTGAAGCTTCCCTGTCTAAGAGACATTGCTCTGAAGCTGGATCCAACTCGTGTAAGCTTCCATTCATATATGGTTCCTTTAAAATTGTTTTCCCCTCCTTGAAATCATTTCCTAGTGAAATAAGCAAGCTATTGTCCATAATTTCACACTCGCCTTCATTTTGGAGAAAGGGGTCCATCAACAACTCCCTTGCACTAAGTCTTTTGGATGCTGTTGTCAAGCATTTTTCTATAAACTGTCGAACACATGGATCGTTGACTTTGTCCAACGCAGCTGGTTTTACTCCCTGCGTACAAGCAATAAACAAGCTGGACTGAGTCTACTAACATTGCAATGCCCAATGCAACTATGAACAACACAACAAAGGGAAAATAAAAGAATCCTGAGTATCCATAATTATAATCACGAAACCTTTATCCATGTCATGGTGACAACAGTTTCTTTCCCATGAAAGACAACTCAATCTAGCTTGCTCATAATTATAAGCGGTATAAGAATTTATCTTACCAAGCTCACTTTCCTATAAATCTGTACTGCATTGTCGCACTCAATGTATGGATACTCAAATGTCATCATCTCCAGCAAGCACATGCCAAAGGAGTAAATATCCACCAGCTCATTGTATTTTTCTTCATAGAGTTCTGGGGCCATGAATTCAGGTGTTCCTGCATGTATATTATTGTGCATAAGATTTTTGTGAGCGCTTGTGTCCATCCCTTGAGAAGAATAAGAATAAGAATTGAAAGCTTACCAATAATAGTATCTGCATGGGCCTGATGGAGAATTGCTGCCATTCCAAGGTCTCCAATTTTCACCTCACCTTGCCCTCCATTAACAAAAATGTTGTCACACTTCAAATCACGGTGAATAATTGGTGGATCCTGACTGTGCAAGTAGAAAAGACCCTGCAGAATTTGCCGCGACCAATTTTTGATAGCTCTCACGTCTACTTGTTTATGCCTTTTACGGTACCTGGAAATTATTAGAAGATCGGGCTCATTAACACCTTGAGTGTAACCAATGCATGAAGAGTACCTTAAGTAACTCAGGCCCTAGATCCCTGTTCTCACATCTCATACAGGCATTAGGGACAATATTGTGTGTGAATGTGGTGATCAACCATTAAGAAAATTTGTCCATATCTCATCAGATCACATAGAGAATCTAGAAAGTATACCGGAGGCAGAAAGGAATGCTTGTTATCAACAAATAAGAAATCACTTACTGCCTGAGGGTTCCAGATGTGAATATCTCAGTTATAATATTTATATTGTTGTTCTCTGCATCCACCCAGTAGTTGTAAAACTTGATTATATTTTTGTGTTTAAGAGTCTTCAGGAGATGGACCTCAGAATACAGACGTTCCAAATCTCCATGCCCGTGTGAAGCATCTCTGACTTTCACCTGATTCCAAGCAACCTCCATACCCTCTAATTTATCAAAGGCCCAGTAGCTGAAAGGTGAATTAAGAATGCAAACCAGCAAAAACATGGATCTTGATGAAATTAGGCAAAATAGATCTTTGATAAATGAAAGGATACACAGTCTTAAAAGATCCCTTCCCGAGAATCTTCTTATACTGCAAAAAGTTCCATAAGAAATAATGAGCAATAACTTAAAAAAGGACAACTTATTTCCTAGAAGTTGTAACTCATCAATGATATCAAATAGCCATACAGTAGATTACAATCCAAGTTTGTTGGAGACAGTACTTGCTGTCTGATGGAAATCTTCCACAGTTTATGGACACACTCATCATCATGACCCATTTTCTATAAATTTGTTTTCAAAAAGTTTTGTCAAATTCTATCCTTCTGACATTTTTTTATTCTGAGAATGGAAATGCTTAGACAACCATCAAACTCATTATAGATAATGGAAAATTGTTCATTGCAATAGAACCATAAAGTTATTAAACTAACATATCCATTTCACCTTACGAAGCAAACAAGCTGTAAAATCAAAAGGACTGTCAGCAAAATAAGTAATAGTTTGCACAATTTACTCTGTGGAACCACAGCCTAAAACAACCTAGGAATATCAAATATGCAAAAAGAAAAAGGAGCCAAAGTTGAAAAAACCTACTTCTGAGATGAAAGTCTGCAATGCTCATATGATTCGAATATAAGATAACCAATAGGAGATCATTCCAGTGCAATGAATGTCTAAAAAGCTCAACGAACTAGAAAATCCAATGAAACCAGTACTAAACTATAGGATCCTACTTGTATGCAAAATATGTCCTGCTGCTTTAAGGGCCATTATGCATAGCTCTCTAAATAAAATTGGACTTAGGCTTCTTTTTTATTTTAAACAGGTATATGATTTTTTTACCTTAAACTCAAACTGTTTCACCTATTCACAGAGCTGTCATATTTCTTAATTTAGCTCATATTCTGTATCAAGAGAGAGTTGGGATGTAAATCTGTCGTGTCAAAAGCTAATTTTAACTTTTATTTTTTCAGTCACCAGGTGCTGCCTTATGCAAATTGAGAAAAAAACAAGTATTATAGCATAACATAATTCCCTCCTTATCTACAAAAACAGAGGTGAACAAATTTTTTTTTAATTAAGGGCATTTTGCACAGCTCAATAAACTACAGTGAACGTAGACTTATTTTTGGATACAAAAATGGAATCCAATTTTGATTGAGAGTGAACGTAGATTTATTTTGGTATATAAAATTGGAATCCAATTTTGATTGCGGTTGGACTGGAAATGGTTTTGACATAATTACAGAGTTGAGCCATTTCTTAATGTGCCTCACATTTTGCATGAAGATATAGCTAACAATCCATCACCAAAATGGGCAAGTGAACTGTGTCTTGCCAATTTAGCTTGAGCTACACCAAGAGATATATGTATATAAAGGTTACTTTTTAGATTCTGACTTAGATTCCAGCTTAGCTATAGCACCCATACCTGGGAATATGAGACCTGCAAGAAGAGGGGTTTTCAATTGATCATATATATTGTTCAAAATAGCTTTCAAGCTGATGAACCAGGGCTAGTAAACTGGGCTTTCCTTTACCAGTACTTTCAGAGGATCAGAAAAGGGGATTTCTTCCCATCTACACAAATTATCTCCATGAAACCATTTGATAGAAGCCCACAAAAAGACTTCTTTTCTTTTGCGCCCATTTGCTATAATTGCCCAAATTGCAGAAACCTAGAAGAGGATTTCTTCACATTTATTCTAATTTGAAGTATGAAACCACCTGATAAAAGCTCATTAGAGGATTTCTTCCCCTTTGTTCCAATTTAGTGTACAAGATGGAGACCGCCTCGTGAAAACCCACAAGAAGAATTCTTTCCATTACCAAAAGAGACAGTAATGACAGACACCCCAGAGAAATCAATTCACAAAAAAATAAAAGATTAGAATCAAACATGGGTTCTGCACGAAAACAGAGAGGCACTAACCCGAACATAGCGCCCGGTAGGATCTTCTTCGACAAAATGTGTATCTGCATCGTCAGGCTCCAGTTCCGCAGAGGAATCCATATCCTTAGTCGTATATCGTCAACACATCAATATACGAGAATCTCCTCCCTATTCTTTGTTTTCGCCGAATCTGTGGCTGTACTGCTGCATTCTACATAGCCATTTCCAGAGGCTACAGGCCCTCAGATCGCTCAAAATTACCTTCTCAGAGAAACACACGGCGAAATGACAACATACGTGGTTAAAGACAATGCGTAAATCATTGTCATCTCCGTACATCGCCAAATTCGGCATAAATTGTGCCGATGCCCAGGAACATTAAAATAGTGTTCATGATAACAGCCATCTGAGAAGATTTAGAGCTTATGTCGCGGGTTCGAACCTCGTCAAGAAACCCACGAGCGTGTTTCGTCTTAACTAATGCTCTCGTCGTCGCCAGCATATTTTGACTGGACGGCAATTGCTACGCAACAAAAACAGCACATATTTCACAGTTATTCTACTTGCAAAACATCATAGTTTCTTTTCTTTTCACCTAAATTAGTGTTGCATTAGTATGGTCTTTTCAACTTTCACTTTTACTCTCGAGTTGTACGACTCTCGTTTGAGTCATATGATTCTTTTTAAGCCTTTCAATAAATATTTCATTCTAGTTGAGTTTTGTTATCGATAATTAAGAGTTTTATTCTCTTTAATTGGGTCTTTTAGGAGTGGGTAGTCATATGACTCTGGTTCAAATCTCATTAAGTTTCATACTTAATTAAGTTTGAGTTTCTAGTCTTATTATTTCTAATTAAGTTTCTTATGGTTAAGTAGTCATATGACTATTGTTTAGAGCTCATTACCTAAGAAGGGAAAAACTTCAACGAGTGAGGCAATAACACTCCCCTTCAACTATGCAATTCATTGGTTATACATCATATTGCCATTTTCATGGCCTTCATGGACAAGATTCCCTCTCCAAAGCTTGTACAACACTTAGTTTAGCACTCTAGAGACGGCTCACTCTCCCAACAACACTCACACTACATCACTAGAGGTTGGAACTAATTAGAAATGGACCATAGATTAGCACTCTATAGACTTTTCACTCTCCCAACAACACTCACACCGCATCACCGAAAATTAGAACTCCTGAAATCGAACCATGGACCCTCCATTTGCTTAAGTGCAATGAAAGATCCTCAAATGGTAACTCTTCTGCTCATTCATGATGCTCATTGTCATTATTCAAATCCATACTCGTGTCCTCTGCCCTTGGTATCTATCAATTCATTCAACTACATAAAGAGAGAGTGAAACGTTGCAACCATTTCATCCCATGCATCCTTTTGGGAGCGTGGCGACGAAACACATCGGTTGTGGTAAGTGATGGGTGTGAAATCGTCGCCAAAGATAAACCGACGGTTATGTAATCGCCGCATGATTATACAACGGTCATTGGTTGCAGAGTGGTGGTTCTGTTGCCATCACAATACCATGTTGGTTTAAGGCATTGAAGCAAGGGGATTAAGCCTTAAGCGAGACTAGGCAACCGGCTAGGTGCTAGTAGTCGAGGAGCACCTAAATCTAAAGATTTTTAATTATTTTTACTATTATTAGAACTTAACATTAATATATTTTACCTGAAGTCCATATTAATTTACTCTTTTATTGATATTATTACTTCATAATATAAATTTCACGCATATACATAAAAAAGTACTATAATATTTTTACAAGTAAAAATAAATATACATATTTTTAACTCATACGATTTTGTTGTTATTTTTACCCATTCTCTAATGTAGCTCTAGATAATTCATGTAAAAGTTCGGTATTTTTATAATGTCACTCTGTAAGTGGTAGAGGCTAGTATAATTGAAGGAAATAATTATTTAATTCTATATTCCTAATTTTTAGGGAAAATATCTCTTATTTATGGAGGAATTAGTAGGCTTGGTCCAAATACCACTCTTCACAAAACCATGGGAGTTACATAAGAATTTTTATTGATTTGTAAAAAATGGTGTTTTGTTCAATTTTGAGTCCCATCACCTACTTGATATTGGTAAATAAGATGAGTAACCAATTTTTATAAAAAAATTGTATTTGTTACATTTTGAGCACCTTATGTGATTAATTCTTTCCATCCATGGATTATTACCTATCCTTATTTGAAAATTTTATAGGACATTTTTATTCCTTTTGTATACCAATTTATCTAAATTAGTGATTTATTATGATCCTTATAAAAATTTAAAATACAATAATGTAAATAACTTTTATTTATTTATTTGATGGGAAAAATTATTAATTAATATTGTTATAAGGGCGTCCCAAGGCACTTATTGTCTAGGGCGTCCCAGTTCACTTCATACAAGGATGTCTAGATCATCCCTCATACAAATTCAACCTTTGTTACATAGGTATGCTGAGTTTTTACAAGAATGTCTTATACAATCGCTTACAAGTAACAATTACATCTGATCGGGCACATTCAAGATCCAATTTTAGATCACTACACTTATATGTTGTTCATTTATTCACATGCAATTCATTCATATATACTTTGTCGAATGAAAGTCCCACAAATAGCTTCATTATTATACGTGCTCCACCCTCCCAAGGTGCACAATAACTTCTATCGTCTTTGCGCACCTCATCCCAATATACACCCTAACTTCTATCATCCTTGTGCCCTCCCTCTAATGTACACCTCCCTTTTTCAATGTGTGACATAACACTTCTTGTCTTGGTAATCTTCACTTCTTTTTCATGTAGTAAACCATAATACGATTTACATTACTTTGTATAAATTTAATATTAAATAAACCATATAATTTGCGGTAAAATTAGTGTACCACAAATACGGAGATATAATGAACCAAAAACCCAAATGAGGACGACTTCCAAAATTGACTCAGACTTTGTTTGGTAAAGAAAAGAATGCCGTACATCACAAATGGGACCCACGAGATGAAAATATCCGCCAAATGCCATTTTACGTCAAACATCTAGACGGCTGACCAACCACCTTTTTTCTAAATTTCCATTCCAAAATTATATTTTTTAAATATTCGAAAAGTTGTACCATTGCACGGACGGCATGTGGCCTGCCAAAGATATGGTTACTTTAGACTTTACATTTGTTTTGATAACATTATTACCTCCTTTATAGTCGAGTGGAGGATAAGATTCCCCTGTTTAACATATGTTAGTGGGAGTGGGCGGGTCACTCGGAACTCTTTTTGCAAAGAATATCTTGTGTGGATAAACAACATTTCATGTCCAAAATGGGTGGCCTAAGGTATCTAGGGCTAAGGTTTTTTTGTTTTAATTTTTGGAGAATTAATCACTCACTTTGATAGTATCAACTATTGGTATTCACGGATTTATCTCTTCAAAATCGTTTTCAAATTCAATTTTAAGTTTTTTCTCGAGTTTTTCCGTTTTGATTGGAGAATTAAGTAGTCTTTTTATTGGAATCATCATATGACATGCAAGTAATTTGTTGTTTTTAAATTTAAGTATTTATTTATTCAAATTCAATATCATCTCTTTAATTTGATTTTTTAATAATTATAACATATTTATTATTATTATTTTTGTATTGTATATTTTAATATTAATATACAATAAAAATAAGACTAAAATCTTCAAAATCATTTTCTAGTGAAATCAACTTTTAAATTACATTATAATTATTTTTAATATTTAAAAAAGTTAAACTTATTTTGAATAATTATGAGGTCTTAGATGGAAATTTCCTCTATGTAAAACCCTAAGGTGAGGGTTTCTCTTCCGAAGTATGGTTTGAGGGGGATTGTGGTCTTGGGAGGAAGTTGGTGTCCAAGGGCATTTTTAGTATACAATTTGGAGCATATGTTTTATTTCGTTTGTTTTAAAATGTTGGGTTTTAGTAGAGATGTTGTTTGTATGTTGGGGTTTTTTTAGTGTTATTTTTATATTTTTTGTTTAGTGTTGTTGTCAATTTTATTGTAAGGTTGTATATTGGTTTTGTTACGACTCTTTAATTCTATGTTGTATTTTTGTGTATGAGAGTCCCGAGATTTTTTTGTTTTCAAAATGGTTGTGTGGTGTTGTTCTTTGCATGTGGCAACAATGAAGATTTTTTTGTCTCGAGGATGGTTTGGTGACTAGAAGATTGTTGCTTCTCTTGTGATTATGCTAGGTATTCTCCTTCCTACAAGAGATGTATGTCATACGTGGGAGTTTATGGGTCTCGTGCTTTTAGTTATCTTTAGTTTTTTTCTTGTTAGGGCTTCTTCTTATGTAAGGGCTTAGTTATCTTCACGTGTTTGGATTTTCACGAGCAACAAGGCTATGTAAAGAGAATACTTATAAATTTGTTACTTATTTGTATTTCCCCAACCTACCTAGGTATTTTGATAAGGTTGGGTCATACTATTATGTTGACAAACTTTTTCGTCATAAAACTAATTTAAATATCTTAAATACATTTATCTGAAACATGTTAATACATATAAATCTCAAGGCTCTTATCTTATATTTTCCATATACTATATTGATTAACAATTCCATTACCTTCGCCAATGGGGTCTTGGCTGATTGATGAAGTCTGAGCATTTACTAAGAAGATGTCCAAGGTTCAAACCCCATTGGCATGTCCGTGCGTGAGGAGTATCGTGACCAAAGTCCATGCGTGTCGATGGAGTAGTCCGACCAATGTCCCTGAGTGTGTGTCAGCTGTATAAAGGCGGTATGAAACCTAGGCTCCAGTTGTACGAAGGTAGTATGAAACTTGTGCACCTAGTGGTCCCTTCCTCACACCAAGCTAAAGTTTACTGACGCTGTGAGACTGAGCTTACGAATGAAAAATGTAATGATTCCTCATAATAATAATAAAAACACAACTCCATTACCTTACATCCAATTTTTTTCTATTGACAAGTGACAAATGGTATGATTTTAGCTATGCCACCGTGTGTGCGCTCGGAAATTTTAGTAGAAAAATGGCTCCAAACTTTGTCATATGACCAAAGATCTTACAATTTTTTTATTCAACTTCTCAAACCAAAAAATAAAACTTGTTGTTGATGGTCGATGAACATCAAATTTAAAATTAAAATTACTAGAAAACAATCAAATAAACACGAAATTAGAAATTTAAAGTACCATATGATAATAAAATAGACATCAAATTTTAAATCATTATTAATTGTTAATCCCACTAAAACTACAAACCCCTACTAGCACGGTCGCACCCTAACTTCTATAAAAAAAAAAGCGACTATTGACAGAATAAACTATGTAATCTCTTAGTTTTATTATTAATAAAAAAATACTTCCAATTTAATAAAGGTTCGATCTTAAATCAGGTAATTTCAAATGATAACCCCAATATTCCCAAGCCACATAAAACCAAACCTATCACCAAATCTTTTAAGATTGGGTGAAGTTTGATATGACTATCTTGGCGGACCACTTTAAAGTCCTCAGAACCATTTGTGAAAAAGATCTCTTCAAATCACGCGTTCCACGCCATAGAATAATATACCTACTTAATATTCTTTTTGGCAAACTCTTTCACTTATAATACAACCAAAGTATTCATGTTTAAATGGATCATTATTAAATGGAACTCCTTTCTTACATGCATCGATCCTAATGCTTTTGTCCTCATTACATTAATAAGTTCATGATTATTATGGCGTGCCATCTTTGTCATACCAACATAAAAGATAGGATTAACCTACGGATTGCCACATCATGTGCTCCTTCTCATGGACATGTTATTTTCATTAGAGGGAGGATGCACATATTCTAGCACTTGTACTTTTGTACTTTAGGGGTGGATAAGAAAGTAAACGTTTTTCTTTTTAAATGTTCTTCGAGAGTTTAAAATTGTTTTTTTTATGGGTTCTAATTTGTTTTTCAACATAAGACAAATTTTGAGGGACCTTTTTTAATATTAAAATACTACTCAATTGCTTAGTAAGTAATCTACAGACTCAATTGTAAGTGGTTGAAGGCTCCCATAGCTTACAAAAAGAACGAAAAAAATCCGTGTTAAATTGCTAGTGCTGAAATGGATAAACATTGATTACTCCCCTAACAATAATACTATTAGCTTACAAAGTGGGATAAAACAAGTGGTCTTCACATGAAATGGAAGACAAAGGGAGTGCAATCAATCATTTATCCTTTGTAATGCAAAAGTCGCTTCCATCATGGAAGGTTTTAGTTGAGGGGTGTCCCCTGTGCATTTGCATCCTAGCATCAACAATTGTACCCTAATTCCTTATCCCATGTGCCACTCTCCACGACATGTGGATCGAATATTCGTTTACTTCTCCTGTTGTCAACCATGTCCCATACCCACACAACCAATCCACCTTCCAGCTCATCCTCCACACCAACGACCCTTATTCCAGGAAGCAACAAATCTAGCAACTAAATGCACCTATCTATGTATATAGGCACCTCAAAATACATACATGGGTACATACTCCAATCATCAAATTGAAATACATATGCATGTATCCATGGTACATAATCCATTGCTCTCCTTATGTGTAACATTTTAACTAGCAAACATTGTGTGTTTACTAAAATATTGGGTGTTTACCAAAATATGATATGTAAGTCGAACCTGCAACCTTTTTAGTATTATCATAGGTTTTTGCAATTTCAATTGCACTATAACATATGAAACTAAACTGAAGAGCATTTTATTTATTTGAAAGAAAACATTATTTTAGTTTTTAACTAAAGTGGCATATGTATGGTATGCATAAAAATGTGTAATTCACATGCACAGTGCATGCCCTCATTCCATATGAGAGCTGCATCAAAATCACTCTGAAGTTGTACATGCCACCCTTTGTTGCGGCCTTCCACAAATCGTTGTACTATGATGATATGTAGCCCAACGTACCAACCACAACAATTTTAATATGTGTTATGTCCTATATTAATTGTGAGCTAACTTAAAACTGTCACGAAGATGTTGAAATCGCCATCTAGTAACACATTGTTAGTCTTGATATCTCTATGGTTTAAATTTGACAACTACTTGTACCCACCAAACAATTTTTTAGTGATGGTAATTTTTTTAAATTACACTTCACAATATATAAAATAATGTTACGGATATAATAGTTGTTGTGTTAAGTTAGCTTACCAGGTTTGTGTGGAGTTAGCTTACTAGTCTTGTGGAGCTAACTTAGTTACCAGTGATTAGTGAGAGTTCTTCACCACCGATTTAGATAGTAGTTGCACTTCCCCCTATATGTACATCCTTCTTATTGAGCAATGTAATGTACTTCAATCCAATGTATTGAGAACAATGGATTATGATGGATTTCCATATATGATATTTTAGCTCTTCTGTTTTGCAAATCTAATGTGGTGTGCTATTATCATCTGAGATCTTTGTAACATGGAACAATCTTCTTATTGTTCCTTTCAATTAGAGCTCCTCCATCAACATTCTTGATGGTGTCATCTATCATGGTCATTAGCATCAAGGATTTTGATTGGGTGGTGTTCAATTTGTTATATAATACAAAGACATGATGAAAATTTACAAATAATGGGGAATAAAATGCATACATGTCCTATACTTACTCCATGGCTCATATTGTTCTTACCAAAATAATATCAACTATCCGTGAATCACATTATTGTCTCCATATTGCTTCCATTTTTCATGTCAATGCAATTTGTGATTAAAAGAGTTGAAATAGAAAATGAGGAAAATCCAATAGGTTACTAGTTTGAAACCCAACCACAATGTTTTCTCCTTATAGCACTTGGTTCCCCCTTTCAATTGTAAGCTCGAGTAATTGTAGGAAAGCAAGAAATATGCAAACAATGCATGCTTAAAACTTACAAATATTCTCCCAGGTGGATAAATTAATGTGAAAACATGGTATTGGGTGGTCTTGAGCCTCCTCCATAATGTAACCATAAAAATGGAGATGAAAAAATAAACTCCCATGCCCGACAACCTCGAAGTGGCAACAAGATGAATAACAAAAAAATGGGATTTCTATTTATTTTTAAAAATTGTTTGAAATTATTTTTAATTTGGTCTTCACGTCAAGGTTATCGATTGGTCGACATTTTTTTAGAGAACATAAATACATGAATGGAAAGTTTGAAATAAAAGGTGGGATTTAAAACCCTACATGTCCCACACCTATTCCATGGCTAAGATTGTTCCCACCCAAGTAATATTATCTCAATCTTGCTCGCATTATAATAGTCATCATTAATTGAGCCCCTCCAGTTTAAGCTCAAGTAAATGCATGAAAGTGATGCAAAAACAATCATAAATAATTGAGGCCCTCCATCGGTGAGTCATATAAGCGGATGGTAGATTTTATGTGCCGATAAAAATTTTATTTTTTTTATTTAAATTTTTACGACATCAAGGTTATCAAGTGGAAGGCATTTGATTTGTTACATAAGACGAAGGCATCAATGGAAAGTTGGAAACAAAGAAGTAAAAATTAAATACATGCATGTAACACACCTTTTACATGAGTCAAATTGTAACATCCAAATAATATCCGCTATTTGTCTTCCACTTTATCAAGTCGATCTCACTCACAACATTCATGTGAGTGCAATTTGCGCTATATAGAGGCCAAAATAAAAAATGACGAAAATACAATTCCACAATAAAACACCATGAAAATTAACATTGATTTTAAATTATCTTTCAAACAAACTACCAATACAAAACTATTATAATAAAACTAAACATAGACATAATTTGACAACTATTAGACTACTTGAAAATGACATAATGCACATATGTGCAAGAATTTCAAACAACAATATATCTAAGAAATCGTTAGATAACTTAACAAATATATTGGTTAAGTCAGAGAGTGTCTCTAAATCTCCTACAGTAACAACCTTTTAGATTTTTGTCTGTGTAAATTGACAAAATTTCTCCATCTTGAACCCATCACAACTAGAACAGTCCATATCTCAGCCTTCATAATTTCATATCTATTCAATGTTGGGAACGTCGAGCTCAATAAACTGATGTAGATAGAATAATGTTAGGCAAGCAAATAAGCAGCTAATTCCAAAGGAAATGATAGGTTCGATGTTTGGAAAAACAAACCAAATGTGAACTTGTGGATGGAAAGAATTTATTTTAGTGTTGATATTTCGGAAAGTAGCTGAGGGTGAACACAGTCTAAAAATTTTCCTACTGAATGAAAATGTTGATGTAAAAGCACATATGTAGTTTTGGAGTTGTATGACAATTGGAAGACATGGGAATGACATGCTTAGCTTGGAAGAGACTGAGAAAAGATTGATCTAAAAGTAATACAATGCAAAAGTAATATAATTCAAAGCCTGGAGAAGAATGGTAAATATTGTAGAAAAACAACATTTAAATGTGACCCGAAAGTGTTTGGAGCGATTTTTGATAAGGGACTTAAAAAGTTTTTTGAGCGGAAATTCTAGTGTGGGACTATTTCCTTTATTTAAATAACTCAATTAATTAAACAAAGTATGTAGCATATATTTTCGTGTCATATGATAAGATCAATAATATATTTTCCATTAAGATAAAGTACATGTGGTCTCATATGAAAATCATGTATATTTGGTCTACCATTCTCATCAAGAAACATTACAAATCATAAATACAATCAAAATGATGTGTGTTATTGTAGATTTTTCTTTCCTTGCTTAAAAACCATCATACAACTATTTACGTTTAACATATACTCTCCGAATCAAAATACATTTTGTCAAATCATTACTCGTCTTGCTTGAATTCTTTTACCATTCGTTTTAAAGAATCCATTGGAGGAAAATAAATAGAGTCCAAAGAAATTGATAACATGTTGGATGTATTAATTTTATCTTCTACAAAATGTTGATAATTTGAAAATTGGTGGTCAACTAAATTGGGTTTGAACAAAATTATTAGACCTAGTGAACTCGACAAATCTAAGATCATTTTATGTGATCATTTTTTTGACAATAAATAACACCATGATGTGACCCCACTGAATATATATCAAACATGCAAATTAGCAATTGTTAATATGACCGTGTAAAAACCCATGTAACACCCATCTTGTATCCTTTATACTATTGAATTTCATCCAAATAACATAAGGGGGGGCAAATGTAGACACAAAATTATGCACTTATTATTATTACATCATGCCTCTAGTATGTTGTTGTATACATGATTTCTAAGTACGAAGATTAGACACTGGTGACACCTTTTCCTAGTCCTTCTATTAATTTTGATTGGTTTTGATTGTGACATTGTCTTATACTTCTTAGATTTACATCTTTTGGTTGAGTCACAGAAACCATGTCCCGGTTGTAGTCTTGTTTCTATTTCTTGGCTTTGGGATAGTGTCGCCCCGAGAAAGGACACTACCACCGGCGCTAGTGTTCGTTATGGACACTTTTGTCCACTCTCTTTCATTCTTAATTTTTTTTTGGGTTCTTAACTTTGGATATTTTCTAATCCTTACTTCATAGTCCAGGGTCACCTTTTATGTTAGTAAGTGTCGAAATTCAAACAAGGGGATCATATATATACATGGATTACTCACTATTATTAGGGGCTGGGTAATTTGGGATATTACTTACTATCTACTACTTGGGGAAAAGAGAAACATTTAAAGAATGCATTTGGGTTACATTATTCATTGCATAGGAGGGAATATTACTGAATTCCATCTCACACATTCATCTTGGGGTAAAAGTAGTTGGATCTCACTATTTTGGTGAAACTGGAATAAGAGAAACCTAACTTCAAAGGACACAATTAAATCACACACACACACACACACATAGTAGACATACAAAAATTCTGAAATGTAGTGCGAGCTCGTGTGAATCACATTGGGTTGATCGCCGAGGTCAATGTGAATCAAGCATATGCATTATTTGTTGCATCTAATGTTTACTTGAGATTTTACAAGTAGCTAGGATTTTTACGAGGTTCAAGTGTGACACAGGAACCCTCTGACAACAAAGCTAGAGAGACAAAGAATGAAAGGAAGAAGATAAGTTCAAATCATGAGAAGATCGGAACCGAGGCATTTGCTCGGACACTGCGCGTGAATCCGGACACTAGCGCTCGCCTTGTCCTCCTCTAGGTAGTTCTTTACAAGTAGTTTCATATTACGGTTTCAAGACAAAGCATATCCAATCTAAATCCATTATGTTCCACCAAATTTCTAGCTAAGAATCAGTCCACATCTTCAAATATAAGCTAATTCATTCTTATCTCACTATTGCTTACACTTGTTTGTCTCTTGCATGATAGATCTTTCTTGTTACTATTATATCCATTTGATCTTAGTTCTCTGATTAAGATTTAATTTTGCTAAATCAAGTAGTGTAATGCGATAAAGGAGTAGGTTCGCTAAAATTTGATATGAGAACTAGGATATTAGGCTTAATATATCATATCAAGAAATATAATTATTCATAAAAAATGAGGGTGGTTCTAAATTATTGTAAATATAAAATATTAAACATAGGGAATGCTTGAATATGACATAGTACAATTACTTTTAAAGAGAGTAGCCATAATATATAGAAAAAATGTGTGATATGGTGCTTAGATTATGTGTACAAGTGGAGCAGATAGTCATCAAGTTACTTAGTAAATTAAATGAATTAGAAGTATGCTTTAAATGGGTTTATAGCTTATTGGATAATATTGTTGTGAAAATATCTACGGGGCTATAAACCTATCTTCTTTGTGTTTGTGCTTAATTTCTCTTTCTAGGTTTTTTTCATGTGTTTATATACGTACTTTCGGATCAGTAACTTTTTAATGATTGTTTTTAATCAAATAGTGTTTATGTTTACTTAAAACACTAATCTTACACGATTTCCACAAAAAGGGGTTAGTAATAATTAGACCAGATAGTTTCATCGCACCTCCATGAATGTGATATGTGTTGTGCTACATACCCACTACTCTAAAGAGGGATCAATCCTTTATAGTTCCACAAATATATGATGAGATATAGTAAACAATATATAATAGAATATGATACCTTCATCTGTCCCTCACACTTGACAACATGTAATTATACTTTAAGTTTCATTCCACACTTCATCTACACCAACAATGTGGATGACTTTAGATTTGTAACTTGTTATAGTGATGACATGTTCTAAGGGATAGATGCTTGATACTTTTTCTTGAACATCTTAGAGTGTGATTAGATGATTTTATGAATGAGTATCATATGTCTCTCAAGTGTTTTTCAAGTCTATATGAGGTTCCCCGATAGGTTAGGGCATGCTTTTATTTCTATGTGACCTTCGTTATTTTTCTCACTCAATAGACCTAAAATTATTACCTATGTCAACTAAGCCAAGATTCCCTTTTGAAAATGTGACTATTGAAAATTAGGAGGATGGGTTAATGGAACTAGTATAATACTAAATACAATATTATCTAGGACATATAAACATGTCTTAAGTTGGAAAAAATCAAGTCTAAGGTAGGTGGGGTTCTAAACGGATGTTTGATGGCATGTGCAATGATTTTTGAGGAGCCGAGTTGGAGAATGGTTGTTATTTAGTGGATGTACTATGTAGGGTACATGATAGAGCATGAAATTACCTTTAGTTGGTCAATTAAAGTGTAGATGGATTGCATATTAGAGTAAGTGTAAAATTCCACATTGCCAAGTTCCCATACTAAAATTAGAGTATTGTAGTAACATGGAGTACAAATTTACATGCATCATACATATGCATTATATGCCTAAACTTCGTGAAACCATAAGATATTACAAACTTATGTCTTCAAACCCTTTCAAACATATAACTAAGGTCTAACAATTACAAAAGGCTTAAGGTTCTTTCAGGATATTCAACCACTCTCCAAGTAGTATTAAAATTTAAAATGAAAGGGGTATTTATAGAATTCACATGACAACCTAGCTTAGCTAGCTATCATGTAAATAGTATTCGAGTTCTCTTGTGGATCCCTACAAGTTTCACAGTTGTTTCTTAAATAGCACATACCCTTTGGTTTCTAGAAAGTTCCATTTATTCTTTAAGTTAGTGGAAAATATCAAACCATCTGTAGTCTTGCTCATTTATTACACCTTACATGTCATCTTATATGTTTCTCATTCTTTCCATATGCGGTAAATTTTCTAAATATTCATGTGTAGTTATCTTCATAGCTTGTTAGCTTATGGTTAAGTCTTCATGTGATAACATGCAACTTAAGTACTTAACTAAAAGAAGTGAACTTTCCCATGAAAACATATAATCTCTATAACATATAATTTGGATAAGATCCTTCTTAACATGTTCACTAATTTTGTGACTCTTAGTACTCTCACCAATATTCTAGTAGGTATATATTTGGATGTTATATTATTCCTTTTAACAATAACCACAAAAATGATTCCTTCCCAACACTCACTAGTTGGAAAGGTGCATTTACTATTATTTACATACACTTGTAAATGAGGAAAACATGTTTTCTCATCACACCTACATGATATAAAATACTCTAATACTAAATCACATAATCATGGTTAAGGAGTCAAATGAACAACAACCTTAGACCATGTAGCTTTAAGATACACGCTCACATAATTCCGTATAGCAAATAGAAAAACAAAATATATATTTAGTGATTTCAATGAGAGCATTATGCCTATACATGCATTACATCTCCTGACTTTATTAGATACTATGAGTTGTGGAGAGGTTGCGACCTTGTACACAACATGTGGAAAGACTTATGCCCGAGCTTGTGCATGCTCATAGATTTTTAATCTTTATCAAATTTCATAACTCTTACTTCTTTCTATAGCTACTCCTTTTTGTTGATCTCTCTAAGTTATCACCTCCACTTCTCATTACTAACTAAGTTCTCCTTTTCTTGTCTCCTAACTCTCAAAAGTCTACTCTTTGAATTACCTCCCTTGAAGGAATTCATTCCTTAAATACATACATCTTCTTTGGGGCATTATCATATAATACTTTGGCATCTAGGTGTGAGACACAATAATGCTTTGGCATCTAGGTATGAGACACAATTTGTTCCTTCCCTTTATTAGTGACGGTGCTCAAGAGCTAGGTAGGGGTGTTATCATTTGGCCATAAGTGGACACGTGGAAAAATTCGAAGTACATTGTGGATGTAAAATAACATGCATTCATATGGATGGGTATCATAGCTCCTAATTAGCCACCACGTGTCATAGAGACTCCAATTTTATATAGATTAATCACTACATGAGAATCTACAGAACCTCGTACATGTTCACAAGTTCCTTGTGAACATGTAAATGTAAAAACAAATTATGTTCCATAATATGTTATGGTTTACATAATTCTTGTTCACGGGCACTTCATAGTGTTGTCGATAAAAATTTATTCGATAACTAATTAACCCTTTCTCCTAACAAAAATCCAAGTTAGAATCAAACCAGGTTTAATTGTGAGTATACTTAAGGATAGCTTAAGAGTGGGTATTTTAAATATAGATTAATCATATACAAACCTAAGATTTTGGGGAAATTTCTACCTTCTAAAAGAAAAAGGAATATACAAGACAAAAACAAAGAAATAAACAAACACACAAGAAAATGACACAACAAGACCATTTATCATTAATTCAGATAGGAGATTGAGATCATTTACATAATGTGATAGTCTCTTATCAAAAGTTCATATGAAATAATAAATCACTTATTAATGGGAATGATTTCTTTATCCATAAATGTTTATCAAACCTTTATCGACATAATGAAGTTTATTAATGAGACAACCTATTGAAAAGGTGAATCAAATAAGTGATGATTTATTCATGATCTCATAGTGAAATTGGTGGTCATGTAATGCAATTTATCTTAGTAACAAAACTAAATTAACTTAAATAAAGTACATACATAAACAAATTATTCACAAGATATGCCACATTTGCACATTTGTTTAGACCAAAATAAAGATATATAAATTTAATAGAAAGAAAATTTGTAAATGTGGAAGGTACAATGATTTCCAAGACAATATTTAACAAGAGTCATGATCAAATCAAAAATACAACATGGCTATCAATCTGCATTTGTCTCAAGATTGGAGTAAAAATGAATTTCATGGCCTACTCAGGATATGACATATTAAAATATGCAATCAGTTTTAGATGAGATGCAAAATAATGAAATCGATAATCACTAAAATAATGTTATAACTGGATATACATGGTGTACCATAATTTCATACTCAAACCTCAAAACAATGTGATCATAAAACCTAAATAATCACTTATCTCAGAAAACAATTTGTACATAAATATTTCTTATGAAATAAGCTTCACAAAATGCTTACAATACTTGATCTCCATTCAAAAAAATGTCCTCCAAGTCCTTATATAACTCTCCCTTTTGAAAAATCAGTTCTACCGATTTGTCTTCACATTTAATAAAGTTTATTATAAATATTACACTCCATATCAAAGTGCAACTTTATTTTAAATATCAAATGATGAGGACTCTAGTAACTATTTTAAAAATAAATGATGATGAATTTAAAATACAAGGAATTAGAAAAGAAAGGAAGGGGCTCACTTAACTTTAAACACATTAAATAAAATATATAACATAACCATTAGCATTTAATTCATTAAACCATAAAACACCGTATCATATGCCGAATGATCATCAAAGTATAATCCACGATATAAGCGGTTGTTGAAAGTCAACCAATCATAAAAGTATATAATCAAATCCATCAAAACTACACACCACTTTGAAAATTATAAGTTGTAATCCACGTCTAAATAAGAAAACTAGAATATCATAACATGATAACAATACCAATCATCCCGGTAAGGTCTAACAAGTGTGCCCATGTTTTAGTTAATAACTCCATGTACTCATACGGACCAACCGAATATTGGTGTAAGTAATGGTTCCCGATTTCTCCTCTACCTCAATTTTTACTCTCTCTAGTGCTCTATTCACCCTAGGAAAATGAAAGAGGACCTAACATGCTTAAGGAAAGGAGGGGAGTCATGAGAGTGAGATGGTTGGCTTTTTCCCAGCAACAAAGGTGAGTTAGCAGATGGTTGTATGTTGTGCAAGGGAAAATGAGAAGGGACAGAGTGGACCAAATGACTAGAAGAGGAGGGGTTATGTTTAGCATATGTGCGATCAATATTATCATGAACTAGGGGTATTACGAGTGATGAGATAAGGTTGATTTTGGGGATATGATTCAATCACTTGTAACATCTCATGGAGACGAGGTTCACTAGTATTAAAGTGGACTAAAACTCCTATAGGACCACTCCTAATGAAATGCCTTCTACCCCAAAGTGTAATATGTCCCCTTTGGCCACCCCTAGGTGAACCTCTTTGCCATTGAGAACATTCTCGAAAATTATTATGCCCCCAAGAGTGATGTGAACTTGATCCCCTTGAGTTACCCCATCCATCCCAACCAGGACATTGTTGCAAAACTGAATTATTTTCTAAAATTACTAAGCAAGCTTAATGGAGATAATTTCCAAAGTCCACATATTCCATCAAATAAGGTGAAATAAATTACCCAATTCATATTTAAAGGACATAGAATATGATGTCGGATGATAACCATTTGATTGAGGACATTATCCATAAAAGAAACTAACCCATTTGACAAAATAATTGTAACCATTATTTCAACACTTTGGGTTTAACAAATCTAAAATTGCATGTAAATATTCCACTAAGATACTTCAATTTAAAATTCATGACCATCTCTTATTTCTTTACACAAGTTCCATTTCTATTCTATGTTTCATCAAAACCAACATTTTATAAATTTTAAATAACCCATTCAAGCTCAAAAATGATAAGTGTATAATCAACATGATGTCTACCTCAAATATTATAACAAACAAAATCTCCAAATAAAATAAACCACCATTTCCATGAAATGAATTATATCCCCATATAGACAAAATATAGTGAATCATAACTCCATGGAGAAGACCAAATATCACTAGTTTATGAAAAACTAATGAATTACGCACCCTTTGTTCATCTTTTGGTAACGATAAAAGAAAATGTCACATATGCTTCTTTATTCGGACTAAAAAAAACCATCATAGACAAGAAAACATTTTTATACCCATTATTTTGAATAGCCTTGGCAATTCGAATGGCTCATAAAAACAATACATTCATATATAAACCAACTCAATAACCCATAAAGGCATGACAAAACACGATGACTATCAAAAAAATTGGGAACACCCAAAAATATCCAAACAACTCATTAAAACCACATATTGAACCATACAGAACTGAAAAAACAAACGCTTCATACACATTTTCTTAAAAACAACAAAGATCAACAAGATCTTATAATCATGCATTCAAACTAACTTGTCTTCATTTCAAAAAAATATTTCTCGCCAAATATTCTACTCATTTGTTATCTACATTAATCTGAAGTATTTCAAATGTGGGTAATAAAATAAGAGATGAAAACCTGAGCACAATACTCCTATGCCCAAAAAGCACCAATTTTTATCAAAGACTCGTGAATTTGTAGACCAAAATGCCATATGCATGCATGAAAAAATGACCAATTTTGGGTAACTTCTTCCTTGTTTTAGCCAAATATTTACATACAGAACAACTTGCCATGTATTTACTTGAAAGAAGGAGAACTCAACACATAACACCATGACTCAAGTAGCTCAAAAGAGCTTCCAAAACCATAACACACAAAAATGACCAATTTTGGGTAACTTCTTCCTTGTTTTAGCCAAATATTTACATACTTGAACAACTTGCCATGTATTTACTTGAAAGAAGGAGAACCCAACACATAACACCATGACTCAAGTATCTCAAAGCAGTGAGCTTCCAAAATCATAGCACACAAACAATGAATACCACAAATCCCAAACTTCGATTTTTTTTTTTTCATAGCTCGAAACCATAGATGAGGTGGCGCTAATGCAAACACATATGCATTCATTACATTTACTACAAGCATAACCAAAACATAATTGCCACTACTACATTATTACCAATAACTAGTGCCCATGACCCTTTAAAATTGATCATATGATATGACCTTAGACCAAAGGTGGTAGCTTCGAGTAATATGGTGGGCAAGTAAAATTATTACCATCTAATCATTTACCCTCACATATTTATAAATCAAACTTCAAGATAAATGTAATGCAAGGTGATATAACCGATATCCACATAAGGGATCAACAAATACCCAATCAAAATGATCCAAAACCACTCTTAAGACTATTGAATTGTATTAAGTGGTAGTTCTAAATGGAGTTAGACAAGGAAATAATCATTTCAACATCTTCAACATGTCACTTAAACAAACCTATTTCCATAATGGAAAGAAGAGGAAAATCATTATCCAGGACTTGAAAACTAAAGATTGATATTGTGAAACAAAGCTTGATCTCCATATTGAAAGCAATACAACCAACTTACAAAACAGGACACCATAAATATCCTTCATAATATCAACAATATGCCGAAAAAGCATATGAATGCCACGAAACCACTCCAAATGTTATATAGATTAAATAATGTACTAAATTTTCAAGTGGCCCCTACCTTACGTATCATTGATGCATGCAGTAAAATGATGTGAAATGTAAATAGAGAAGTTTAAAATGATTTTCTCAAAAAAGAAGGGTATGTCAAATTTTTTTGATAACACTGGGCTATCATGCTCATTGACTTCTTGTAACAAGGATTTAGACTGCATTAAAATATGAAAAAATTAGAGTTGAAGAGTGCAATGCGGTACATTATTTCTTGAGTCAATCTATGTGGACCCCAAAAAAATAGCTTAAATTAAAATGGGATGAATCTCAAGTGAATGTTAACAAAGAAGGGATGTAAGGAGATTGGGAAGTGAGGGTTGGATAAGATCAAATACAAAGTATATCATTAATTGGTTTGAAGATCAAGTATATCTCTCTACATCAAGTATATTAGTAAAAAAATTCTCTATAAAATCAGAAAAAATTATTTCATAAATCATCTTCAACTGAAAGCTCAATAGAATCTTACCATTCAAACTTAATAGAAATCTTCCACCAATCTAGAACATTTGAAGAGAGAGAAGTATATTGATAATTTTCATGATCACAACTTATCAAAAATTCCAAGACATGAGAAAAAAAACAAAAGCAACCATGGAAAAGACAAACAATATATACGTAATATACAAGTCAAGAGACTCAATTGTAATAATGTTTTAAATGTTGACCATTGACTGTAAAACGTAACCAATCACCGTCACCTTCCATGAAGTGAAAAACATTATTTCAAAACTGAAGCAATTTGATTAGGACCAAGCCAATAGGAGTCAAATATATGATGTTTTCTAGGAATGTCCCTAGCCTTATCCCAACATAAAACAAGGTCTCCAACTTGGAAATTTTTAACTATAAACTTTTTGTCAAATAACCTTTTCATTTTTACTTTACTGATTATATTATTTTGTTATGACTCTTTTGTTAATTATTTTGTCCCCAAACTCTAGATGCCCTCGGTTGCTCAAAGCTAATAATGACTAAGTATGAAATGCTCATGGCGGTCTCCACG
Source organism: Taxus wallichiana var. yunnanensis (assembly GCA_018340775.1). NCBI lineage: Eukaryota > Viridiplantae > Streptophyta > Pinopsida > Cupressales > Taxaceae > Taxus > Taxus wallichiana. Next base: position 817,978,030 of record CM031242.1, on the reverse strand, counting down.
TGTCTCATAGGCGCATCCCAAGTTCGAGCATTCAATCGGGTTCTCAAACTTGTGCAGACACTCCATGTGTCTATCCAATGCATGTTTGATATGGCCCAAAAAGGAAGGAGGACCCTAAGCGGCGTGAGCCCTCCACGTGGCTCGAATAAGGAGTCTAATCGACGGGGACTCGGTGGAAATACCCGAGAAGGGAGTAGATGCGCGAATTTCTATAAAGGGATGAAATATTTATTCCAAAACCATGAAGGTCAAATATCCAAATTAATAGGGAAGACAGTGGCGACGTTTACATTTAAAATACTAGGGGTAGGAGCCAGAAGGATAAGTGCAAGGCCTTATCAAAATTGAAAGCAAAGGGTGGTAGTTGTAAGTCACAGAGGAAAAAAATTCCTATAAAAGGAGGCAAGATATTAAAAAAGGAGAAAAAGAGAGAAGAAAATAGTTACGCATATTTTGTAAGAGTCCAGCCTTAGTAAGTCTCTGTCGTAAAAGAGAAGTGTAATTTGTGAATTTCAAAAGCCTTATGTACTCATTCTCTATATGAATAAAGAGTCCTTATTCTATGCAATCGGATTTTATGTATGTGTTAAAGCTTTATTATTTTATAAGTAGTTCTAAATGAATCGAGAGAAATTGATCGTGCGTAGTGCCCTTAGAATTTATTTACTTCATTTATCATCTAAAGCTCAATCTTTCGATTCTTGTCATTTGCATTATTGAAATAGTGGATCGTGTTGTGTAGCCCTTCAACTCTTTTGATACGGGTTCCAAGTATTCTATAGTTTTCCTCTCTTTTAAATTTGGCGCATCGCCTATTTATTTCAGTCATTTACATGCTTTCTCTAAACCTACTCCTAAAAACTAGAGAAGAGCCAACTTCTTTAAAATGTGGAGGTCACTTTAGGGTGTACGTGTCACCAACCTAAGGTTTCCTATGACTCTGATGGTTCATCTGTAAGGATCATCATCAACAGTTTTCTGGCACACGGTGGGACATTAATCTTTCCTATAGGTTAAAGTAGCACCCAAGATTTATCAACGAATGTGAACGAAATCAAGAGCAAGGAAGAAGGTCTCATCGACTATTTGTAGCTATCCCTCTCCATGAAACAAAAGAGGAAGACAAGTTCGAGAGTCTCCATCCCCCAGACCGAACTCTCTCAACCCCTCCTCTTAGTAGGCCCTTCACTCAGTCAACAAGGACCCTTAGACCTATCACTATGGTGCACCTTCACCTCCATTTCCGAGATTGTTTATTTCATGGGATCAGGAAGCCCACTCATTTTCCTGCGCCCCAAGTGGTATGGAATCCTATTCCAGCCAATGCGTTGAAAGCGTTGCCCAAGTTCAATGGTGAAGACTTCAAAACCCCCAAGGAACATCTCCAAGATGTAGCGGAGATATGTGTGGTACATTATATAAGGGAGCAAGATGTTGCCTTATGATTACTTGGCCGCCTCTTTCAAGGGAAGGGCCTTGTAATGGTACCGAGACTTGACCCCTAACATTATCAATACTTGAGACCAATTGGGAGCACCATTTGTAGCAAGGTTCAATGAGAAAGGAGACTGATCATCACTCCTATAGTAATTAATTGGTATCAAAAAGATTCGGAAAGAGTTGATGATAGATTTCAACACCCGTTCCACAAAACCTTGGAAAAGGATTCCAATCTTTGCTAGACTACCTGCAGTATGGTTATTATTTTCTACTTAAAATCCTTAAATTCAAATATTTCAGTAATGATTCAGTCATTAGGAGGGTATTCTTTGCCGCAAGCCTATAGCCTTGCGGTCAGTGAGAACAATCTAATGGAGCCATGGGGAAGCTTCCTCCCATAACTCTTTTGCCCATAAATCTTGAGATAGCCCCCCATTCTACAAGTACCTCAAGCCCTTCTCTATAGTTCAACCTCCAGCCATGGATGAGATGAGAAATATCTAAGAAGTTTCTCAAATGAGATAATAAACCTTAAGAGAAATCAGGTCGCTTATCCAAAGCAAAATTATCAGAATGTCCAAAGTAGCCGACCCACTTACCCGTCCACATACCCAGAGAATGCTCACAGGCCGCCAACCACTCAGCCATCGAATTAATAGTCCCTATACCCACACTTTTCAAACCAATCCCCCAAATAGCGAGAGAGAGCTCGTCCCCAGACAAAATCATCTGGTGAGGAACCTAACGCCTAGTGCTTCCCTTACAATAATCCTCATATGCCGAGAGATTATCCCCAAGGGAACTTGTAGCTAAGGATATCCAAGCAATGAGAAAGAGAGAGTTATGACGCATGTGCAGTTGGACCTCAATGATTTGAGGGAGCCCAAAGCACTTTGCTTTCACCGCCCAAATGCAAGGAATGTCTTAAGAACAAGAGGTTGAGCATGCCCTTTGCTCCTGGGTAGAGGGGAGGATTTCATTTTTATAAATGAGGTATCTATTCCGAAACTTGTGCAGTTCAACTACAATACTCGCTTCAAGAAAATGATCATTGAAGTAGACACACCAACTTCTAGTTCGGTTGACAAGGTGTATAAAGAGCCTCCGATTATTATAAATGTGTCATTGCCAAAGACAAAAGAATTTCCCCAACCAACTATACAAGAGAAAGAGGTCCATCACCTTGAGAAGGAGAGGAAGAAGCATCAGCCACCTCTTAAACCATCGCTAGCTGGACCCATCAACGTAGTCCAACAGCTGAAAAAGGCACCAGCCAACACATCCTTGTGGGATCTCTTAAGCATTCCCGATTAGAAGGAGTTGCTCCAAGGGACATTACTATTGGAGGAGGATGCGACCATGGTGGGTCCCACAAAAGGACAAGTCAAAGATGCACGGGTGCCTTTAGAATCCATATTGCTAAATCAAAAGGAAGAAGTGAGTAAACCAAGGCCCAACCCATTATTTTTTACTCTTATTATAGGAAAGAAGTCACTACATAATTCCATGATATATTCTAGCACAAGCACTACTTGTCATGCCTCAGGCAATAGCAGACACTTTAGGAGTCCAGTATGAACCCTTGAAGAAGGGGGTTATGCAACTGGATGGGAAGTCTGTGCCAACCATAGGAATTATCAAGGGACTCCCATTGTAACTCTATTCTTGTCCAAATATAACTGTTCACCAAGATATCATGGTGATTAATGTCCCACCGATCTTTAGGCTCTTCCTCTCCCGAGACTTCACAACTAAAATCATGGGTACATGTCTTTGGATTGGTCCCACTTAATCCTACACACCAAGTATGGGTCCAAGATGAAGGTCTTGTTTGAACCACTCTACAAGGAACATATAATGATCAAGTACCTTCTGGTTTTGAGGCCTCCCATGTTATGATCACAAGAGAGAAGAGCTATATATAGAGGACATGGAGACCCCGAGGGATGACCATCTATCTAATCTTCCCTCTGGAGATCCATTTAGAAACTTTGATTCAATAAGCTGGGCACTTACGTCATTTCAATGAAAACCCCACAATCCCAAAGGTAAAAAGTGAGGGTGACACACTAAGGACAAGCTCTCCCAGTGACCCTCCAATATGGAGCTTATATTTTGATGGGGCTAGAAGTAAGAACAGCTCAAGAGCCATAGTTTTCCTCACCTCTCCTACCGGTAAGAAGATTCTCCAATCGATATGTTTTCAGTTCTCTTGTACTAGTAACGAAGTGGAATACGAGGCCTTGGTGCATGGTTTATGCACCACCCAGGAAGGAAGGTATCAAATAGCTAAGGGTATTCAGTGATTCAAAATTAGTGGTCACATAAGTAAGGAATACCGCCACCACAAAGAACCCAAGGATGAGATCCTACCGGCACCGGGTCTAGGATCTAATAGATGATTTTGAAGCTTTTCAACATTAAGGTAGTTCCCATGAGCAGAATGTAGAGGCAGATAGAATGGCTACCATTGGGTCTCAGTTTGACCCATCCTAGGACCTTCTAGAAAATAAAGATGCCATAAAGGTAATCATTCACCCCTTGATCCCTGACAACCTCCATCATTGGCAGGTGTTTGATAATGACCAACAAGTCATACATTTCCTCCAGTAGTCTGATCAGTTTGTGAATCAACTCTAGTCCAAGGTTGAAGAAGCATATGGAGACCAGGTAATATAGTTAAAGATGAACAAGCTCCTAAGAGGACTAATTACGCTTGAAAACCTTTTTGACTCAGATGATGCTAGCTCAGATCAAAGGAGGTTTGAAGTAGTAAAAGAGGATTATGTAGAGCTAGAAATAGCTAGGGACAAATGACTGAAAGTCGGCAAGTCAGTAACCCAAAAGGATAGAGACCGACTCATGGATTTTTGTCACAAGTATGACAAGGTGATGGCTTGGACATACAATGATCTTCACGGCTATGATAAGGATATCATCCAGCACACCATTGATCTGGAGGAAGGGGCTAAGCTTATGCGACAAAAATAGAGACCTGTGAATCCTAAAGTGGAGGCCCTCATGGCCAAGGAGTTGAGAAAATTGTTGGAATCTCGCATCATTTTTCCAATCAAGCACACAACGTGGGTCTCCAACATAGTTCCAGTAAGAAAAAAAAATGGTGAAATTTGACTTTGCATAGATTTCAAGGATCTGAATAGAGCCTCCCTAAAAGACCATTATCCCTGCCCTCTATGGAATAGATTTTACACAGATGGTTATGGGATCGAGATGTTTCCTATTAGAAAGCTTCTCAGGTTATAACCAAATATGGCTCGCAGAAGGGGATCAACATAAAACTACTTTCACGACTAAATGGGAACTTTCTCCTACTGAAATATGCCTTTTGGGATCATAAATGCAGGGGCTACTTTTCAAAGAGCCATGGATACTGCATTTGGGGCATTGATAAACAAGGTAATCCTCATATACCTTGATGATCTTATTGTGTTTACCATAATGATGAAGGATAATTTTGATGCTTTAGAAGCCATGTTTAAAAAATGTCAAGAATTTGGGATCTCTTTGAATCCCAAGAAATGTATTTTCAGCATTCCCCAAGGAAAAATCTTGGGGCATGTGGTGTCAAAGGAAGGAGTTTCCATTGATCCTGAGAGAGTCAGGGCCATCTTGGAGCTGCCCCTGCCGGTCAACAAGAAGGTTGTTCAATCCTTCTTAGGAAAGATCAACTTCGTCGGTAGGTTTATATCAGATTTTGCGGGGATCTTACCCCATTACTCTCATGCTAAAGAAAGATCTAGTTTTCAAATGGACTGAGGAAGGTCGGAAGTCTTTTGAATTGATCAAAGAGGCTATTGCATCAGCCCCCATACTCCATAACCCGACTTCTCAAAATATTTCATCATGTATGTATACGGGGAAAAATAGCATAGCATCTGTGTTAACTCAAAAGGGAGAGCGACAGGGGAGGAACACCCCATTGCCTTCTTTTCAAAAACTTTCACGACTATGAAACAAGGTACAATTTTGTGGAAAGGTAGGCCTATGCCATAGTCAAAGGTTTGAAGAAATTCAGACACTTGGTCACACACAACAAAATTCTGGTCATGGTGGCTCACCCCAATCAAAGAGTATATAATGGAGGGTGAGATAACTGAAAAAAGGGAAAATTGGATAACCAAAATCCTAGAATACGACATAGAGATAAAGCCCATGAAGCTCATAAGAGGCGAAGGGGATCATGTGTCGATATTTAACACAAGAACTGGACCCAAACAATTGATGAGTCAAAAAGATAATGTACTGCGGGAGGATAGGCCCGAGGGGTGGGTCTCTGACAAAATTCATTGTATTCAAACTGGAGAGTACCTAGCCATCTCCCCTTGAAAAAGAGGAGGTATTACAGTAACAAGGACTCATTTCGCTATAATTAATGGTTTCCTTTTTAAGAGGAATTTTAATGGGTTGATGTTGAGATGCCTTGAAGATGAAGAGGCTAAAATATTCTTAAGACAATTACATCATGGAGACTCGGGTAGTCACTTTTCGGCCCAAACCACTTTGCTATAAAGATCTTGCAGGCGGGATACTTCGGCCTAGCTTGTTCATGCCGATAGTCGGTGAAACAAACAAATGTAAGGTTTGTCAAGTTTACGTAGGTTTCCGACAAAACACAACATTGCCCCTCAACCCCATTTTAATTGAGGAACCTTTCACACAATGGGGTCTTGATTTCATTGGAATGGTTAATCCGAATTCAAGTGCTGGACACTGGTGGATTCTCATGGCAACTAATTATTTCACCCTATGGATGGAAGGCAATCCCACTTAAGGATTCTATTGAAGATGTGATCCTAGGACTCTTGCAGGATATCACTACTCATTTTGGTTCCCCCACACCATTATATCCGACAATGCTAAAGCTTTCCTGGGAGCTAAGGTGTCTGATTTTGTGGTCAAACACAGGATATATTTAAAGACATCCTCTAACTATTACCCACAAGGGAACGGCCTGACAAAGTCTACAAATAAGAATTTGATAAGACTCATTAAAAGATGGGACATGAGCATAAAAGGTTGTGGCATGAGCATGTTAAAACAACCTTATGGGCTAATTGGATCACTCCAAAGCAGATCCTAAAAGCTTCGCCATATGAAATGGTCTATGGGAAAAGTGTTGTGATGTCAATTTCTTTGGAGATTCCTGCATTACAACTGCTGAAAGGATTTGAGATAGAGGAGAATGGAGCAATGTCAGTAAGGCTCACCGAGTTGGTAGAACTCCGGAAAAGTGTGAACTCACCCACGAGGCCATGATTAATCACCAACAAATAGTTAAGACATGGTTTGATCAAAAGACATCGGAGCTGAACTTCCAAATCGAACCATCATTTTAAAGTGGGATGCTAGAGCAGCTAAACCAGGAACCATGGAAATTTTGACCCCTTATGGACTGGACCATTCATAATCAGTGCATGCAAGCAACATAACTCATTCAAGCTCAAACCATGGTAGGAGATCCTTTGGCGATTCCAGTAAATGGGATTCATCTGAAGCCCTACGTTTAGGTATCTTCTAAAATTGTATCATATGTATATATTGTTGCATGTTTCTTAGTTTAGTTTTGTTTTTTTTGAGCCTCCGCTTTCATTGGATGTTTTTTCCACATGCTCCACCCCCTGTCCACGTCACTTTTGATATATCAAGAAAGTGCCCCTGCCATCTTCTCACATTAAATTCATCATCAAAGGTAGGGGCCTCTTTTCTCAATAAAAGATCCATAATCAATGCAAGATCTATCAAAGGTGCCAAGTTCGGTGCCTCGGTCTCTCACTTAAAGGAAGCATTATAAGAAGTGACTTTGGGTACATATGAACTTTTACTCCTAGGGTAGCAATGGATATTAAAATCCCCTCGAGCTCTTTTCGGTAGGATCATTCTGAAGCATTTATATTTTTATCGATGAATATCAAAGTTTCCAAAATCTCTAGAGTCATTCGAAGAAATTCAGATCACCATGGCCAGCACCACCTCCAGCTCTTTCAGTAACAAATTCCTATGCAGGACAACCCATTCCTCCTGATAGCACCATCTAAAGTTAAAATACCCAGACCCATTATCTCGGTATAGCGACCCTTCATTGGTCATCGACCCCGCCGATGATATATTCGAGCCTAGTCTCAACAAAAGGCCTAAAGATTTGAGAGAAGTGGCATGCGCCAGGTTCAACCTTCAGGGAGACTTGGAGTCATTTGGTGTTAGGACCTGGAGCACTACTCTTTCCCAATACATGGTTCCTCTCACACACCCATGCCTAGAGCTCATACAAATGTGCGTGGAAAGTTTCAACTCAGGAAACCATACCATCAAGGGCCATAATTTAGTTGTTGTAATCACACCGAAGGCCATCAGGGACATGTTAGCCCTGAACTATGATCAGTCACCAATTTCTATGATATAGCCAAGCTTTGAAACATATGGGTCTAGTGTCAAATGAAGGTTGTGACCCTTTCCAAGGAACTGAGACCGTTAGACTCTAGCATATTGGGTGTTCCTAGTTTCCCCATCCCCTTAAAGTCCCTCATGCTGATGCTCAGGATGTCTACTCTATGTTGGCTTTTATTTTTGGGGACTCGACAAAACATTGAGAATCTAGCGATGGTGACATCTATATTCCAGATGAGGACCGTCGGTAGAAAGAAAAGATATAAATTTGACTTCATGGAAATCATAGTAGGGTCAATTTGTGAACAGCTCAAGCATTTCTCAATGACATCCACCTTCAGGTATTCATCTTTCCTTTTTCACCTCATTTTGTACCAAAATGCTTAGTATTTTAGTCAATTCATGACCCTAACCCTGTGGGATACAAAGGTGAATTCCCCAAATGTTATCCCGACATCTACGTGGACCCATATATTGTCTCATTCTTCAGACATCTACGAGTTTTTCAATGCTTTTGTGGAGCCTCTTTTACTAGAGCTCGATCCTGAAGGGATCGATAATAGAATGAATGACTCTATTGGTCTATCTTCTCAGACCCATTACACCCCATTGACTACTTCTTTTCCAGAGGTCATTCTATGATTCGAGTCCATGGATTCAGAGGTGAATCCTTCATGCTCTCGAGGATCCTCACACCTTGGATAGTAGGTCTCGAAATCACCCAACAGCTCTCGTCATGCTAGACCTAGAGGTCGGCTCAACCAGAAAGAATAAATAAATCTATGACCTCCCTTTTAGTAGGGGAGAGATTATTACCGTAATCAAGAGGCAAACATACCATTGTCTATTTTGGAAGTTGCCTTCCTATGGCTTCACCTTGATCTAGGACTCATGGAGGTATGATCCGGATGGGAAAATAGCTAAAACCCTATCTACAAATAAAATCAAAGTCCCTTGCAAACATGAATCGAGATCATTTTTCGATTCACGACGAAGCCCCAAGGTTGAAGCACTTGATATCTTCATCAACTCTAGGATATCCCCACTCTAGGTAGAGTCATTTCATCTAGTGAAAAATGCATTTGACCCTACTCTAACGATTGGGAAAGGGCTGAAAGTAACCTTAAGAAGAAAGGACTGAATTCCAGGAAGATCGAGGGCTTTTGGAAATATAGGCAGGAAATCAGCCAAACCACACAAAACTTCAAGGAAGTTCTCACTGACGAGCCCTGGGAGGATAAGTGGGATGCGAGCATATGACTCCGATGCAGACAATGAGGATATACTTGTCCTCACTTCTAAGTAACCTCTCAAGTCAACTACGGGGTCCTCTGAGCTACAACAATGGATACCTGAGGTACCTTCATTGGCCACTCCTCTTCTAGACTCCTCAAATTTCTCCATCCCCTGAGCTCTCAAAAGCTACAATAGAGGGAGAGTCTCTCTCCATCCTGCTCGCAAGAAGCTAAAATCAGTCACGATTCCTGAAGCCCACCACTTGAGGCTCCACTCTCTGTAATGCTTCCACCTCCACCTTCCCATTCAGAAGGAATCCTTCAGTCTGTCACTACATCCCAGTCTCTTCCTCCACCTAGTGCTCCTCTACTTCCGTGGTACCCTACTTGCCATCCCAATTTTCTTAGCTTGCATTATCACGCCCCCTTCTTCACCTAGTATTTACGTATCTCAATCACTAGTGACTATTCCATATGGCCTGCCACCTGGTTTCCCATTTTTGGGAGGTGGTCTCTTCTCCTTCTAATTTTGGAGCAAGCTAGAGGCCGCCAAGGCAGCCCGAGATCAAAGGAGATCAAAGCAGAGAAAGAAGGAGATGGTGGCTCTGTCAACTAAGCAGGTTTGATCCCTATATGATCATCAATAGGGCTCCTTAACCATTTCTCACCTTGTCCCTCGGTATCCAAGCCCACGGAACAAATGCACCATGATGAATATTCCATTAGCACTATCACAGTGGACCTCACTGAATTTTGGCCTCAGGACAAAGTCGAGTTGATGAATGAAATGGTGGCGGTAGTCACTACCGACTATTTGAAGCTCAGCAATCAGCTGAAAAAGGTGCAGGCCAGCCTCCAAAAGGTAGAAGCTACAGCAGCGGGCCATGGGCTGAGCTTAAGGCCAAGGACAAAGAGGTAGACCAGCTCAAGAGGGATTTAAGGGACACATCGACCAAGCAAGCCCTTGCAACTTCTCAAGCAGAGGCAAAATCTCAGCAACTAAGCTCACCACTACCAAGGTCTTGGTTAATTCGCTTTCACAGAAAAGGATGGCCTTTAGGCCAGGTTAAAATCTTCTGATAAAATGATCAAGGACTTGACCAGCCAATTGGGTCAAAAATCTCATAAATCTGGATTGTATCATTAGTACAAGGTCTATATGCCTCATGTTGTGACAGGATCGCAACCACTGCTGAAAATCTAGACCCAATGCTCGATTTATATCCAATGCACAGGAATTGTGCTCTAGGGTAGAAAGTGCAGTCTTTACCATCAACAACGCCTTATCCACCAAGGTCTAGGAGTCAAATATCCTGATTCAGAAACTCTACGACACCTCGGATCTCACTCTTCAGAATGAAGGAATCACTAACAGGTGGTTGACGGTGGTAAAGATCAATGAAATTCTGAGTTAAGACAAAGCTTAAAAATGTCGAAATCTCTTGCACACTTTCGCGGGTATGAGGGAAAGAAAATAGAATATCAATGAATTAGTATAACTTGGTTTCCCCTCTCCCTTCCTAGATGAGTCTACGGTCTTATCCAAAGACCAAATTCAGCAGCTTCTGATCACTAAGCGCCAAGAGAAGATGATTTTCTAGTCTTTGAAGGAAGACTCTAGTGTCGCTGAGGTTGAGGCCATCATTAATCCTATCATACATCTAGAGTTTCCCGCTTGCATGTGGTCATGCAGAGCCTTTCAGGTTTCTCCCATAGGGAGATAATTGAGTTGGACCGAGCTTTTAGGCCTTGCAAAGAACCTACCCACAACGGAAGAAGAATGGCTCGGATATCGGGCTTTTTGTGAATGCTCTGAAATGACTGTGTGGTTAGCGCAATTTTGAAATTTTGGGAAGGCATGAGATATCGGATTCTTCCATGGCAAGCACAAAATCCCTTGGTGGTCATATTATATTATTTTATTATGACTCTTTTGTTAAGTATTTTGTCCCTAGACTCTAGATTCCCTCGGTTGCTCAAAGCTAGTAATGACTAAGTATGAAATGCTCGTGGCGGTCTCCACGTGTCTCATAGGCACATCCCCAAGTTCAAGCATTTAAGTGGGTTCTCAAACTCACACAAACACTCCACGTGTCTATTTGACGCATGTTTGATATAGCCCAAAAGGAAGGAGGACCATAAGCGAGCACGAGCCCTCCACGTGGCCCGAATGAGGAGTCTAATCAAACAGGACTCGGTGGAATACCAAGAAGGGAGTAGATGCATGATTTCTATAAAGGGATGAAATATTTATTCCAAAACCATGAAGCTCAAATATCGGAATTAATAGGGAAGACAGTGGCGGCGTTGCATTTAAAATACTAGGGGCATGAGCCGAGATGGATAAGTGCAAGGCCTTATCAGAATTGAAAGCAAAAGGGTGGTAGCTGAAAGTGATAGAGGAAAAAAATTTCCTATAAAAGGAGGTGAGATACAAAAAGGGGTGGGGGGAAGGAGAAGGAGGAGAAAAAGAGAAAAGAAAAGAGTTCTGCATATTTTGTAAGAGTCTAGCCTTAGTAAGTCTCTATCATAAAAGATAAGTGTAATATGTGCTTTTCGAAAGCCTTATGTACCCATTCTCTATATGAATAAAGAGTTCTTATTCTGTGTAATCGGATTTTTATGTATGTGTTAAAGCTTTATTCTTTTATAAGTAGTTCTAAATGAATCAGATAAATTGATCGTGTGTAGTGCCCTTAGAATTTCTTTGCTTTGTTTATTATCTAAAGCTCAATCTTTCAGCTGCTTGCTATTTGTGTTATTAAAATAGCGGATCGTTTGTGTAGTCCTTGACTCTTTTGATACGGGTTACAATTATTCTATAGTTTTCCTCTCTTTTAAATTTGGTTCATAGCCTATGTATTTCATTCATTTACTGCTTTCTCTAAACCTACTCCTAAAAACTAGAGAAGAGCCAACTTTTTCAAAACCTAGAGGTCACCTTAGGGCACACGTCTCACCAACCTAACATTTCCTATGACTATGATGGTTCATTTAAGGATCATTATCAACATTTACCTTTTTAAGTTTATATAAGGCAATAACTCTTGTTTGATCTAAAGCAATCAATTGATCAAATCATAGTTGCAGAAGTCATCTAAGTCATCTAATTCAAGGCAATTGCCTTAGACCATTTAGTAAAATAATCACTAGTTGTTACTCTGTGCAATCGGATTTTTATGTATGTGTTAAAGCTTTATTCTTTTTAAGTATTTCTAAATGAATAAGATAAATTGATCGTGTGTAGTGCCCTTAGAATTTCTCTCTTCGTTTATTATCTAAAGCTCAATATTTCAGTTCTTTGCTTATTTGTGTTATTAAAATAGTGGATCGTGTTGTGTAGTCCTTCAACTCTTTTGATACGGGTTACAATTATTCTATAGTTTTCCTCTCTCTTAAATTTGGTTCATAGCCTATGTATTTCATTCATTTACATGCTTTCTCTAAACCTACTCCTAAAAACTAGAGAAGAGCCAACTTTTTCAAAACCTCGGAGGTCACCTTAGGGCACACGTCTCACCAACCTAACGTTTCCTACGACTATGATGGTTCATTTGTAAGGATCGTTATCAACATTTACCTTTTTTAAGTTTATATAAGGCAATAACTCTTGTTTGATCTAAAGCAATCAATTGATCAAATCATAGTTGCAAGTCATCTAAGTCATCTAAACCATAGTTCAAAGCAGTATGTGTCGAAGAAATTTACAATTCAATAGGCACGGTAGCTTGAAAACCACAAGCAAGCATAAAAGGTGAGAAACCAATACTTGTTTTGACTATAGTTCTGTCAAACCATAATGCTTCAAAAAAATTCAAATGCTAATTTATTTTACTAATAACCAAAATTTTGATGATATTGATCAATTTTTTGTTTGTGGATTCAAATTGTCCATTACCATGTGAGTAATATTTAGATCAATGACTCGAGATAATCAAATATTTGCTAAGAAAATGTAAGTATTGATCATAAATGAACAGTAGACCATTGTCTTATATAATTTCCCATGGGACTCCAAAATGTGACAATATTCTATTTTCAAGAAATTAACAACTTCACCAACAAAAAAAAAAATTTCAAGGCAACCGCCTTAGACCATTTAGTAAAATAATCACTAGTTGTTAAGAATATATATATATATATGACCAGCTAAAGAAGGGGGAAGAATATCATAAATAAAATCAATTCCCCATTTAGTAAAGGGCCTATATGGAGTGACAATATTTAATGGCATAGCTTGAAAATGTTCACGACTAGGAAACATTTGACAAGGTACACAAGAGCTAACCCATTTGTATGAATCTTTAAATAAAGTATTCCAATAATATCCTACACGTAAAATTTTATGAGTTATTTTAATAGTGTAATGACCATGAAAAACACCTTTATGGCAACTTCTCAACATGCACTCGGTTTAATCATGTGTCAAACATCTTATAAGGATACCATCACAATTTTTAAAGAACAATTTTTTTTCTAAAAGCACAAATTTAAGGACGTGAAATCGATGTTATCTTCATTTTGTCTAAGTTTTTAGGACATGATTAATTTTTTAAAGTAATAAATAAGATCATGATACCAATCATCTTAGGATAACAAACAATCCCACTCTTGCATGATGAAACCAATATTGAATTTGGAAGACAAATCAACACCTATCATAGTTTGAAAATGAGGGACATCATGTAAAACCTCATCCACAGCTAAAATAACAACATTGATAGAAAGTCAACATTTTCAGCAAGTTTTTGGCAAAATCATTCTCTTTAATAGTCTTACAAGTTTTGGGGTTATATCAATTCACATATTACATATTTCATTTTGATTTGATGTGTTTGTGAACTTGTGCGAGGTAGTTAGGGTTTGTTTTGAAGGTTACATTTACCCTCGGTGATTAAAGAGTGATTATTAGGCTTTGAAAGGAAGTGATAATGTAAAACCTAATTAAAAATACCGACGAAGATTTCGACCCTCACGCAGGTTTTCATCATTGCCTAAACAATCACCATACACCCAAGTGCCCCTATCTAAAACCAGGTGCTCGTGTCAACATCATTCTCGGGATCCCGATTTCACATGAGCAGGTTGTGACATTGTTCCAATTTTGTTCAACACGTTACACTACCTAAATTAGTTCTAGATTACACATGATTCCCACTAAGTCACCTCTCTCTCCTATTTACTCATAGTTTTTCATTACTCGAGTGCTTAGCCTTTATATATTCGTTGTATTTTAACATATCACTACTCCATAATTAGATTGAATTCATATTTTATTAAATCACTGTAAAGAGAATCTCACCTACACAAGCCCACAAACCACATCAAACCTAAAAGGGAAATGTAGAATGGGAGTCGAATGACCAAGTGGTCACCCCAAGAGTGAACTTACGAAGCATTGCACTTACATCTCGTAATCCATGTAGTTCCTATGCGTGTGTAGGAATGATGTCCTAGGATTCCTTGTGCAAGTTAAATTTGATAGTGGGATGCATTACTATAATGTAATAATGTAATAGTATGTGTGGATGGAATATAACGAACTTCCCATTCCTATGCAATGCATGCAAAGTTAATGTATCCCTTGTCCCTTGAGCGAGTGTTAGATCGATGTCTTTAGAGTATTTTAGTTCCTTTGGAGTGTAAACTTAGGTGATGATAATAATGGTTAGTGTTTGGTCCTTCATTTTAAACACATAACTATGTATTTATATGATTCCCTTGTTTGAATTTTTAATTGACAACTAGAAGTCTAAATATCTTATAAGTGAAAAAATGATACCCAAAATATAAAAGGGACCCAAAAGGAGTGAGTAAGGTGAGAAAGGGTCATGGGGCGCCCTTTTGGGATAGGTTTGAAGGGACACGAATGATCCTTTTATCATTGTCCCTAGCTGGGAATTAGTGTCTGAAGCCATGAAAGATAAATAAGTAAAGTTTTCACAAAATGTCCTTCTAGGGTGTGTAAGACCAAATAGAAAATAAGAGACAGATAAAAGAGGCTAAAGATAGTCGTCAATTACTAGTTTTCTTGCTTAGGAATAATGTAAATGTTAGTATGCTTTTAGAAGTAAAATGCACCCAAGTGTGTGACTTTGTGTCTACACCTTTAAAAATGTGTCTACACCTTTAAAAAATGTATCCATGTGTTCATCACAAGAGAAAATCGGCCAACTAGTTTCAAGATCGGGATCATAGCCCTATACACTTCTTTGAAAATACAATCAATTTTATCAACACATAGAGGATTAGAGGAAAAAACAACAAGCTTATCACATTTTGAATTAAATTCTCTAAAAACATGATTAATGTTGAAGGCTTCAAACTGTTCAATCAGAGACCAAACCTTTTTTTGTATAATGATAAAGACGATTTTTTTATTCTCGTAAATCTATTTCACTTGTCTTATTACAAATTTTGAATCTCCAAAATTGCTAACTTCTTAATGTTTAAACTTAAAGCTTGTTGTAAACCCAAACACAAATCCTCAAACTCAATAGTGTTATTTTTGTTTCAAATGAGAGTTAAAATGCATTATTAAATTACTTTCCAACAAATTATTTGATAACCACACCAGCCCATTTCCAATTTGGGAGCATGCACCATCAAAATACATAAGTCAAATGTCATCATAAGGAAGCAATCTAGCATGTTGGTGATCTTCATCATCAAAAGCATTAATATCTAAAGTATTCAAGCCATAAGTTCCCATACCAGGTTTATACAAAAAGAAATGTGTGATGAAACTCCTTCAATTGGTGTTCCTAACCACTCCTCTCTGTGTATAAAAGCAATAGCATTACCAACTAGTGCCCAAGTAAGATCTTTTCCAACAAAATCTCTTGTATCATGTGACCAATCCCTTCCAAGCAACATAGCATAATTAGTAGGAATATATAAGATATGCACATTTCTAATAAATCTTACTCTTTCATCTTGTGTTATCTTAATAACTATGTATTTAAATTTTCCACAACATTTAGTTTAACGAGAGTCAAAACCAATTAATTTCCTATTATCATGTTCATAGAGAATTCCTAATTGGTCAACAATAGATTTGGGCATAATGTTATTTGATGCTCCTATATCCAAAATACAATTATGAATGATTTTGTTCTGAATCTTGATGATACATAGAAATGAGGAATGTAATCAGGTGCTGAATTAGAATGATTCAACACTTGATACTCACTATTGTCATCCTATATCGATTCATCTTCTTGACAACCACTAAATGTTTTGATTTTGATTTGTTTTATGAGCATCCTTTAAATTTTCAAACCGACCAGAAAACGAAGGCTTTCAAACATATTCAAGTTACTTCTAGAATTCTTCATGTCAACCACAATATCATATCCAACAGGGAATATTGTTGATTTTACAAATGGATTACCTTTATAAGGTTGATATTGAGCATTGTTCAATCCAGATGGAACTTCATCAGAAGTGGGCTTACTTGATTTTTTATTATCCAGTGGTTTTGTCTTATCATTATGATCATATTTCTATTTTTCTTTGCAGTTATCAAAGTTTTACTTTTTTATTATCATTTTTGGAATAGTCTTTAGACCGGGTCTGAATTGCATTCACATTAGAATCAACAAAACTACACATTTCTAAAATATTCTTACCTTTCATGAATTTTCTAACTTTTTTAGCAAACTTTGCATGTTTTAGGATCATGATCTAATTCACACACCCCATAATACATCTCCTTACGCTCATTTTTAACTTTTTCAGATTTAGTTTTAACTTTACCTTGATCCAGCAGAAGAAATTTTTGAGGATGATGGTTGATCATTTAACTGTCTTTTACATGGTGACCAACTCATTTCCCAAATTCTAAATGGCATTTAAAATTTATGTATTCTTTGCAAAGCATTAGATGATGTTCTATCTTTAAACCCAATTTTCTTTAAATTCTTTTCATAATCTAAGAAAAAGGTAAGAGTTTCTTTAAAGTCATAAATTTCCTTATCTTCAAGATGGAAATACTTTGATGGAAAAGCATTGCAATAATACAATCGTGCAAGATTCTTAGGAGGTCTGAATTTTGCATGTATCTTTTGTCTTAATTTGGTGAAACGAATAGTGAAATGATAAATGGTTTCACTAGGGTCCATGGTCATATTAGAAAGTTCATTTACCAATTCAAATTCATCATTGTATTTTCCAAAGAAATACTCTAACTAGTCTTCTATATCAACCATTTAATAAGGGATTTAGAAGGTAGGCTAATAAAATCTTTATAGGCTCTCCCTTTAAGTGTTTGTGAAAAAATCCTTAAATAATATCTTTCATTGGTCACTCATATAACAACACATATTAGTTTGAAAGAATCAAGATGGTCTTCCCATGAAGAACCATATTCACTAGAAAATTTAGGAAGTTGAATTCCTTTTAAAGATGGCAACTTTGGAGGATTTCTCCCAATGTCAATAGGATTTCCCTAAGCCAAGGACTAATATTTTCTTCATCATTTTGGATGTTTCATCATCTGTTACATTATCTCTATCACATTCAAATCCATGGTTCTATTCTATTTTGATTATGATTAGGACTATGTCTTCTTTATCTTTCCTCTCCACTTGACCTTCTTTCTCTTTCACCTTCACATCCATCTTGGAAAATTAGAAAATAAATAACAAAAAGAAAGGGATATTAGTCTAACACAAGTGTTTAAGAATATTTTTATCATTAGGAATATATAAAGGTAAGACTTTAGATATATTCATATATTTTAATATTGCTTCTCTTTCATTTTTAACTCACATATACATTTTCTACAATGTCTTGTTGAGTTTGAATGTTAGACCTTGTGAGCCTTTGAATATCAAAAGATTTATCCTCTTCATCATTAAGAATTTCACTGGCTTGTGCAAATTGTGAAACAATAACAACAAAATCCCAAACTGCAGTTTGAATATCAAAATTGATGTCTAACTGGTATTTCTAATAAGCAAACCAACTTGGTCAAATAGAGCAAAACCCCTAATGGTCATTTGAGATGTGATAAAGAGTAGATAGTTAGAAGAAATCTACTCTTGTGGAAGTGAAATAGAAATGAAAAGGAGTGGATAGTTAGAGGAAATCCAATCTCATAGAAGAAATAAAAAATGTATTCCCCAAAAGAGTCACAAATTTTTTGTCGATAAAAATTAGATTGACAACTAATCAACCCTTTCACCTAATGCAAAAGGTCAAGTTGGAATCAAACCAATTTAATCATGAAGAAACTTAAGGATAGCTTAAGTGTGGGTAGTTTAAATATAGGTTAATCATAGACAAACCTAAGATTTTGGGATAATTTCTATCTTCTAAAAGCAAAGGAATATACAAGACAACAAATAAAGAAATAAACAAACACACAAGAAAATGACACAACAAGACCATTTATCATTAAGTCGATAGGAGATTGAGATCATTTAATAATGTGATAGTCTCTTATCAAAAGTTGATATAATAAAAATCACTTATTAATGGGAATGATTTCTTTATGCAATAAATTTTATCAAACCTTTATCCGACAGAGTGAAGTTTATTAATGAGACAACCTCTTGAAAAGGTGAATCAAATAAGTTATGATTTATTCATGATCTCATAGTGTAATTATTGGTCATGTAATGTAATTTATCTTGGAAACAAAACTAAAACAACTTAAATAAAGTACATAAATAAACAATATTCACAAGATATGACACATTTGCACAATTTTTAAGACCAAAATAAAGATATATAAATTAAAGAGAAAGCAAATTTGTAAATGTGGAAGGTGATTTGTAAATGAAGGTACAATGATTACTAACATAAGGTTTAACAAGAGTCATGATCAAATCAAAAATCCAACATGGCTATCAATTTGCATTTGTCTCAAGATTGGAGTAAAAATTACTTTCATGGCCTGCTCTGGATATGACAAATCAAAATCTGCAATCAGTTTTAGATGAGATACAAAATAATAAAATCATATAATCAAAAATAATGTTAAAATTGGATATACTATGTTGTATCATAATTTCATACTCAAACCTCAAAACAATGTCATCATAACACCTATAGAATCACTTATCTCATAAAATCATTTGCACAAAAATATTTCTTATGAAATAAGCTTCACAAAATGCTTACAATACTTGATCTCCTTTGAAAATGTGTCCTCTAAGTCCTTATATAACTCTCCTTTTGAAAAATCAATTACAACTTATTTGTCTTCACATTTTAATTAATTTTATAAATATTACACTCCATATCAAAGTGAAACTTTATTTTTAATATAAAATGAGGAGGACTCGGGTAACTATATTTTTAAATAAATGATGATGAATTTAAAATATTGAATGAGAAAAGAAAGGAAAGGGGTTCACTTAACATTAAATACATTAAATAAAATATACAACATAACCATTAACATTTGATTCATTAAACCATAAAATACTCTATCATAGCCAAATGATCATCAAAACATAATCCATTATATATAATTTGTTGAATCAACCAATACCCAAGTATAAAATCAAATTCATAAATTCAATCATCAAATATCATAGTATATAATCAAAATCCATGAAAAACTTTCAATCACTAAAAGTATATGCTAAATCCATGTCCAAATCAGAAAACTAGAATACCATAACATGATAACAATACTAATTATCCCCAATAAGTTCTAACAATGGTGCCCATATTTCATTTAATAACTCCACGTACTCATACGAACCAACTAGAAGAATGGTGTGAGTAATGGCTCCCAATTCCTCATCTACCTCCATTTTTACTCTCTTTAGTGCTCTAGTCACCATAAGAATAGCGAAAGAGGACCTAACATGCTTAGGAAAGGATGGGAGTCATGAGAGCAATATGGTTGGCTTGTCCAAGAAACAAAGGTGGGTTAGCAGATGGTTGTACATTGTGCAAGGGAAAATGAGAAGGGGTAGAGTGGACCAAATGATTAGAAGAGGAGGGGTTATGTTCAACGTGTGTGTGATCAATATTATCATGAACTAGGGTATTATGAATGTTGCGATAAGGTTGAGTGTGGGGATATGATTCAATCACTTGTAACACCTCATGGAGATAAGGCTCATTAGCATCAAAATGGACTAAAACTTGAGTAGGACCACTCCTAATGAAAGACTTCCTACCCCAAAGTGTATTATGTCCCCTTCGGCCACCCCTAGGTGAACCTCTTTGCCATTGAGAACGTCCTCAAAAATTATTGTGCCCCAAGAGTGATGTGAACTTGATCCCCTTGAGTTACCCCATCCATCCCAACCAGACATTAAAAAAAAAAATGATAAAATTACTTAAGTAATGCTCAATGGAGACAATTTCCCAAGTTCACATAATCCATCAAAGAAGGTGAACTAAATGACCCAATTCATATTTAAATGGTAGAGAATATGATGTCAGATGATAACCATTTGACCGAGGACATTATCCATCAAAAGCAAATTGACCCATTTGGAAAAATAATTTTGACCATTATTTCAATAATGAGTTTAACAAATCCAAATTTGAATGTAAATCTTCCACTAATATACTTCAATTTAAGCTTCGTGACCATATCTTATTTCTCTGCATAGTACCATTTTTATTCCATACTTCCTCAAAACCAACATTTTACAAATTTTAAACAACCCAGTTTGAGCTCAAAAAATCAGAAGTGTATAATCAATAAAATGACTGCCTCGAATATTATAGCAAACAAAAATCTCCAAATTAAATAAACCACCATTGCCACGAAATGACTTATATCGCCATATAAAAACTAGAGTGAATCATAACTCCATGGATAAGACCAAATATCACTAGTTTCATAAAAACTAATGAATTGCTAACCCTTTGTTCATCCTTTACTCACGATCCAAACAAATCTCACATATACTTCTTTATTCAAAATCGAAACACAAACCATCACAAATAAGAAAACACTTTTATACTCATTATTTTGAGTAGCCTAAGCAGCTCAATGGCTCATAAAACAATACATTCATATATAAACCAACTCAATAACCCAAAAATGCATGAGAAAACACAACCGATTATCAAAGAAATCAAGTAGACCCACAAAATCTCCATCCAACTCATTAAAACCACATTTTAAACCATACAAAAACTGAAAAAATGAATGTTTCATTCACATTTTCTACAAACAAACAAGATCTTATAAACTTGCATTCAAAATTAACTTGTCTTCATAACCTAAAAAATATTTTCCAAAAATATTCTACTCATTTGTTATTCACATTAATATGAAGTATTTCAAAGTGGTAATAAAATAAGAGATGAAAACGTGACGCACAATACTCCTATGCCCAAAAACATTTTATTTTTATCAAAGACTCATGAATTCACAGACCAAAATGTCATGCATGCATGAAAAAATGACTAAATTTGGGTAACTTCTTCCTTTGTTTTATCCAAATAACTACATACATGAAAACTTGCCATGTATTTGCTTGAAAAAGGAGAACTCAAACACATCACCACAACCCAAATAACTCGTGAGAGCTTCCAAAAACCAGAGCACACAAACAATGAATACCAAAAGCTCAAACTTTATTTTTTTTTTTTGTATAGATTGAAACCATAGATGAGGTGGAGCTAATGCAAACATATGCATTCATTGCATTTACTATGGGCATAACCACGACATAAACCACTACTAGATTATTACCAATAACCATTGCCCATGACCCTTTAAAATCGATCATATAATATGACCTTAGACCAAAGGTGGTAGCTTCGAAGTAACATGGTGGCCAAAAAAAATTACTACCATCTAACCAATAACCCTCACATATGCATAAATTGACCTTCAAGATAAATGCAATGCAAGGTGGTATAACTAACATCAACATAAAGGATCAACAAATACCCACTCAAAACGATCTGAATCCAATCTTAAGATTATTGAATTGTATTAAGTGGCAGTTTGAAATGGAGTTAGACAAGGAAATAATCATTTCAACATCTTCAACATGTCACTTGAACAAACCTATTTCTAGAATGGAAAGAAGAGGTATATCATTATCCAGGCCTAAAAACCAAAGATTGATATTGTGAAATGAAGCTTGATCTCCATATTGAAAGCAATGCAATAAACTTAACAAACAAGACACCATATAATATCCTTCACAAAATCAACAATGCCATGAGAACATATGAATGCCACAAAACCACTTAAATGTTATATAGATTAAATAATGTATTAAAATGTCAAGTGGCCCCTGCCTAACTTATCATGGATGCATGCGAAAAAATGTTGTGAAATGTAAATATAAGTAAAGAAACATGGTAGCTCTATTATACTCGAGGAAATTTTGAGAATCAATTTTATTGTCTACAAACATGGGAACCCAAACTGGCTAAAGCTCCTATTTTTGCTCAGCAGCACCCGCTGAAAACAATTTGCATGGGACCGCAAACTGGCTTAAGCTCCTATTTTTGCTCAGCAGCACCCGCTGAAAACAACTTGCATGGGACCGCAAACTGGCTTAAGCTCCTATTTTTGCTCAGCAACACCCGCTCAATAAAAATAGCAAGCCCCCAACATGGGACCACGGCCTTGCACCATAAAAATTAAGTGTCCACACTTGGAAATCGGTTGGCAACTAATAATTAAATTTATCCATTTTGGGAGAAAGGGAGAGCCACGTAACCTCATTTGGGAAATAGCAATCCACCAAAATTCTCTACCATGCACCATTTGAATGGATTTTTATTTGGAACTCTTGTAATTGATTCTATTACAATCAAGCTTGGGTGATGCCACCTGATTCCACCTTATTGTCTTTGCATTCTTGATGATGTTTTTGTTTGTTCAAGTTTTTCAGTTTTTATTTTCAGGCCATATTAGCTGTTGTGTTAGAAACTATATTTTCCTTGTGTTAAAGATGAATTAATGAGATTGATGGTATATTTCCAAATATCGCGAGGAACCAGATTCCCCTTCTTTCTATTTTGCAAAGAAGTATAATATTAAGTTAATGGAGAGAATACCCCCGCTTATCAATTAAAAAAACATAGATTTTAATTGAACTTTTATGTTTGCTATCTTGTATCATTGTTTGTGATTTCAACCAAAAGCTCTAACAGCAAGATTTCGGGAGCTAAGACCATAATGTCACATCTGACTCACTATTACTAGATTCATAAAGTAAAGATTCTGAGCTTCAGATAAATTTAAGGGTTCATAATCTGTATCTGCGAGAATCAAAAAGTTTTGCTAGTTCATAATGTTTCAATCATTGATGCCAATAACTTGAACACGAAGCCAGACTATCACTTGCACTTATACAAATATGGCGCTAATTGCTATACTTGACAAATATATCCCTAGTTCAACACAATTCATCTTGAAAACAATCAAAATTATTTAATCAATACCATCTCTAAGCTTCTCAAAATAGATAAAGTTCCTGAGCGTTTACAAAAAGATGGTACTAAACAGCCTAAAATAACAGCAGTACCATTGCCCTGTAGCCAGGTGTATAAGCCACTTGTATCATGGGCAATGATACATCTGCAAGTGACAACATCTGTCTATGGGTTTGAACTACTAACATTTTTATATCATAATTATTAAAACGTCAATATCCTGTCTTCCCAACATGAAAATCCTGCCTACATGATTCTCAACAAGATCTGAGAAACATCTGCCCACCATGATACTCCTACCGGGCGCAAGGGTGTGGCTTGATAGTGGGGCCCACCCACTCAGGTTCTAATCTCCCAAGTCCTAGGGGATCAGTTACCCTTTGCATTTACACAGCCGGTTGAGAGGACTCACCCTGCATTAACGTGCCTCAAAATGTGCCAGGTCACTGAGTCACAAAAACTCCTATAATATTAAAAAAAAACATGATACTCCTACCTACGAAGAATTGGCAATGCTAATATCTGGAGCAAGAGACTCTGCAATTGCACAAAAAGCACCATCCAATGAGTGAGCATTGGCATATTATTAACTGTCTAAAATTCAGAGTGCATGGTTGTTTCCCATTATTCAGTACCATTTTTAGCAACTGTATTAGCATTATTGATCTTGGTTATAGACTGTTCACTTAACATTAAAAAAATCAAATTCATATCCAGCTTAAAGCTCGTATAGTTTCACTTGGAATAAGTCCAGTGAGATATTCATATACTTCTTTAAGCCTTGTCTGTATTTGGAAATTTCAGATTACTGCCTTACTCGTGCAAGCCAAAAATTAATGATAGAACATTTACATTAGTCAAAACTGCTATTGGTTGCAAGATCAGTGATATTCATGTACTTCTTCAAGCCTTCTCTGTATTTGGAAATTTCAGATTAGTGCCTTGTGCAAGCCAAAAAAATAATGATAGAACATTTACATTGGTCAAAACTGCAATTGATTACAAGATGGGCTACAGGACGAATCATAGAAATGCAAGTAACTTCATTAAGAAGGCAAAATGAGAGATTCTCAGACATCATCACGATTAATCTTCCAAAACCCTATGCAATTTCTTCTTGAATTGTACTAGTTGACCTTCAAGATGGGCTGCCTGCGCCTCGGCTGATTTTTATACTGTTGTTCCATCTCCAAGTCTTTCTTTAAGGCCCAATTTGCAGACTCCAATTTCTTTATGATTTCTTCCCTTACTTTGAATTGTAAAAGTTGTCTTTCAAGCTCAACTGCACGTACCTCTGCTGATTTGCTATACTGCTGTTCCATCTCTAAGTCTTTCTCTAATGCTAATTTTGCAGACTCCAAGCTCTTTATTTTTTCTTCCTTCAGCTTGAAAAGCTGGATTTCAGTATCCTGTTCTTTGATAATCTTTGCAGCCTTCTTAATATATGCTCGAGACTGTTGCATCTCAGCAGAGTCCATTGATTCCTTATTCAAAATCTCCGGCCAATACAATTCCTTGATTGGCAACCCTGCAAAATGCTGATTCAAATCCTTGCATAGTCCTCGTGCACAAGATTTCCACCTTTCACATTCCTGATTGGCAATCTGTAATCTTTTGTCTACTTCATCAAAGACTGACTTAAACAACATTAAATTTTCTCCCACTGTCATCTGCTGCAAAGGAAGGCGAAGAAGGGTTTCTGAAGACCTGCACTCCAAGAGCTTCCTCCTCTTTGAAGATATATCTTCGTTCCTCTCAAAAAGTGTATGCTTTCTTATGGGAGATTCCAACTGTTCAGCAACTTCAGAGCTCTTGGGCTTTGGGCTCTTGGGTTACATGGGGACCCAGTACCACTTACACTGCAAGCTTCTAACATTGCACTTGGTTCATCATTGTGACCAAATGGTTGACTCTCCGATTTCTGATAGGCAACATCCAAACACAGACTATTCCTTGTATTCCCCAAATCTTGAGAACACCCCAAAATTCTTCCAACATCTGCAGCATTGGACCCACTGGTGGACAACAGCACTTGTTTCTGCAATAACTGACTAAAACTAATATTTTCTGGCCCAGCAATGGTCCCATTTTCTCTTAAAGGAGTGGCGGTAAGGACAAGGGGTTTATTATATCCAATCCGAGGAAAATGCAATCTCCCATTCCTCGAATTGGGCATGTCTAGAGCACAAGTGCCTAGTGCATGGCCATTCATTCCCACTGCACCAGGAAAGGAAGAGGGCAGTCCACCCTTATCCTTTGCATTACCATGAATTCCCACTGCACCACCCTCCTCCTTTGCATTATCATTCATTCCCAACGCACCACCCTCCTCATTCACTTCCATTGGACCAGCAAAGGAGGAGAGTGGTCCACCCTCTTCCTTCTCATCATCACAGGGCTCTAGCTCTCCATCAAAACCAGGCCCTTCCATGGCCTCATGTTTCACGTTCTTTCTTGGGACACAATGCTGCCCACTTCATTAAAGAAGGGCCTTCCCCAACTAAAGCTATCGCCCCCTTTGGCCCCAAATGGGGAACCTGATCATAAATAAGCCCAGTCCCCATATAAAAACACCCTTTCCCATCACACTGAATCTTTCTCAGTTTTTCCTTAATTCTCGAAGCTACAAACTCTGCCCAGTTAAACTTATGCCCTAGACTAACCATCTTAACCAAATTAAAATGACCCAAGTTCAGATACTCACCTTTCTGCTGCCCAAAAACTCTACTAGCCAGCACAGCAGCCGCCCACCTGAGCTCAACAGGCTTTATCAAATCAACTCTGATGCCTTTGCTTCCAAAAGCCTTATCAGAACCACAAATCTCCAACGCAACCCTTGCTCTCCCACCAGGACTATTAGCCCGTTTCCTCCACACAGACATGTCCACAGAGTCCCCACAGGCAGGCAGAAACTGTTTGTGGGTCAATCCTAACATACCCTTTTTGGCCAAATGGTATTCCATTTCCATCGAAGAAAGTCACAGAATGCTTGAGGAGATTGAGATCAAGAGGGAGCAGAGGGGTCTGCAAGTACTTGTCGAGGCCTGCATTGATGAGATTGATCTTGGCAGAAGAATGGTCGGGAAGTTGAGGCCATTGGGTTCTGACCCACTTCACATCTGGTTCAAGAAATGAGGACTTGGGTTGTGGAGGTGGTGTTTTGGCCATTGCATTCTGCCTCTTCTTCATTGGAGCTGCCATGCCTCATTCCGCGCTGCTGCTGTTCTTCTTTAATATGTCCTTTGAGTTGCGTAAGCAAAGCTAAACTAATTCTTTCCGGAAAAACATGGGCCCGCAATCCATTGTCATCATTTCCCTCACTCCATCATATTGAATCTTCATCCCCCAACCTACCTATGAATTTGTTCATATTTGTTGAAACAGTATACTCACTCTGCTCGTCCCCTCCCCCAATGGCAAATATGTCTTGGGATTTAAGTTTTTTTTAATCCGAATATTAAATATCATTGGATGATTTTGACTTCGACCTATTAAAATTACTAGGTTGGTGTATTGCTATTTTTTAATTTTTCAAAATTACAAAAAGAAGGGGATTTGCGTTAGGGTTAGGGTTATTCTATTAGTACCTTTTCTTTTTCCGATACTAGTTTGGCCCATGAAATTTAGGTTTTGTTTAAATGTTAATTTGGTGGGTGGTTTTGGTAATTTTCAAAATTGGGGAATTTTGGTGGGTGATTTTGGTAATTTTCAAAATTGGGGAATTTTTTGGTGGGTGGTTTTGGTAATTTTCAAAATTGGGGAATTTTTTCTCTTTCCTACTAAATTGGTGGGTTATTTTGAATCGATGTTAATCTTTTTATTATTTTTGTGGTTGGGTTCATTTCACCTCAATGATCATTTTAGGTAGTTTACATCATTTATATGTAATGTTTGGAGTGGGGTATTCTTGTTCGATATAAAAATCTATCTCTTGAATTACCCACAAAAAAAAAATGATCTTTTTACTTGTAGAAATTAATTTGGGTTTTTTTATCCTTACCCAAAAAAAAGAATGATCTTTTTATTTGTAGAAATTACTTTGGTGAAAATTAAATTGGATAATGTAGATTAGGATAATAAAGGAACCATTTTAGGGCCAGCATAAAAGGGTTGTAAGTTGTTAAAGTCGTGGATCTAGTATGTGATAGTCCACACTCTATGCAATATATAGGGTTCCAAAATATAGATCTAAGATGGAGTGGCATCTAACTAGGTCTCAACTATAGATTGATAATATAAGTTACAAGACCACATAGAAATATTTATGCTAGGGTTGTAAATATGGTTTATAAGGATTGATAGATTATAAAGCCCAAAGCGTGGAGTGCAAGGTAAGGATCAATAGACAAAATTTCATAGATTAGGAATATGCTACTACTTTATTCAAACTTATGCATGACCAATCAAACAATCAATCAAATCTAAAAGAACATAAAGGAAACGCAGAGGTTGGAAATACTTACCTTTGTGCATTCATGTTGACTCATTAACTTCCCTCATGATTAGCAACACCTTATGAGAGAGCAAATCATAGTAAGTGCAACTCTTATACTTAGTAATCCCAAGGACCCAATGTTCTAATAGTAGACTCCGAAAGATAAACAAGACTAACTTCGAGACCTTTGAGACCTTAAGAACATATTTACAAGCACACATAGTGTTAGGGAAAATAGCATTAGTGCTCCACATATTTACCATAGAGTAAATATTACTTATGGTGTGATAAATATAATTGGATAAGTTAGTAATATGAATAATTACATGAGTAATTATTCATTGATATAAGGTTGTTAGTTGTTAAATAAGTGATTAGTAGTGGTTAAAACCACTCACGTATATAGCTTGGTTGTTTATAGTTCTCCTATAATTTAGGAGAAAATAGTCCTATATATTTGTAATTGTATTATGCATAAACATAATGAGAAGATTAATATTTGCATCTGCATAAATCTGCAAGGATACCAAAACAGTTGGTATCAGAGTAAGTCTAAGGGGCAACTCTCTAAATTTTTGTTGTCCCAAATTATGGAGTTCGTTGATAGATGAAATCATTATAGCCTTAGTTTTTTTCAGATCCAATTGTTTGTAGATTACTGAGAGAATGAATTGACTGTCAAATGCCAGAGAAGATCAAACACACATTTTGAGACTGCATGTCGTTTCTGTCATTATGTTGGTGCTTTATTTCTATAGCATGGGTTTGTATTTGCTTAGAGGATCTGTACTCTTCATTCGCTGGAAAGGAGGCATGTAGAGGTTTAGACAGGCCTCACGTCCCAGAACCTCCACAACACGGTCTCAAATCCCTAATAGTCATTTCCACATCCATTGGAGAACTATCCCTGATTGAAGTGGACCTTATGGGCGCAACCATCTACACGCATGTCTATTCTTACATCAAAGAATTATCAGATAGTCGTCATGTTTTGCAGATCCAAATCGGTGTATTATAGCGATGAAACAAGGAGTTTACGACATTACAAATTGGTTCAACAGTCTCCCCAAGTTCCGTGTTGAGAAAATTGAAGATTCGGTCAATTATTAGCGTCATTACTACCACATCATCCCTCCTATTATGAGAAGGAGAAAATACAAATCAGTGAGTTATTTCCATAAAAAAAAATTGCTTCCATTTCTGATTGGCTGATTATTTTGTTATTTTTGCAAGACTATAGTTTTGAACTTTTAATTTGTCAATAGTTTTTGCTTAAATAATTGCATTTTGAGGGCAATTAATATATTTTTGGCGAAATTAATATTTTTTGGAGCACTTCTGAGTCATTGATATTTTTGGAATCTTCATTTCCTCCCTATTCAAACGAGTGGTCACACAATAAATTTGATCTCCATTTTGAACAAGTTTTTAATTGTTGAGTCAATTTTAATTAAATTGGGTCTTTTTACGGGAAATTGAAACCTTAAAAACTTTTGCATGGCAACTCGAAATCAAGTGTCGTTTTTTGGCAAAAGTGCTTAATTTTTCATCCCCGCCGCATTGGTTCTAATTTTGTTGAAAAATACCAAGTTTGAAAAATACCCTCTTTTTTTGCCATTCTATGGGCATCTCCTTGTCCTAGGCTTGATTATACTTTAGGAAATTTTTGCAACCCCTTTAAGCCTCATTGAGTCATCAATGCCAAAATTCAAAATTGTAAAAGACGCACTATCGCTTGTACATGACATCCAATTTGTGAAGGGGTGTTTATTTAGCTTCATGATCACATCTGACTGAGTTATAAGTACGTCAACCGAGAGGATGGAGGTGATGGAGAAACAGAGGAAAGAGAACAGAGAACATGCATGGAGAATCCTAATATTAGGATTAAAGTAGGTTGTATATTTAGCTTAGTCTATTATTAGGACAAGATGGAAAAAGCATGCAGGTTATTGTAAGCATGCCTATTATTAGGAAGGAAAGCATGTAAGCGATGAAGGGCAAGTCTCTACCCTATATATAGGTAGTGCATCTCTATTAGAGTGCTAGTTCACAGAGTGTGAATAGGGAGTTCTAGTATGGATCTATAGTTTTTCTGCAAGTATGTTTTGAGTCTATAAGAGCGTGCATAGTCCAAATGCATGGATATACTAAATATATTGTAATCACTTCTTCTTTTTATGTATTTGATTATGGTTTGTAATGGATAACTGTGTTTGGGTTGCTAAATTGACTATGTCTGAGTATGGAATTATGGAAATTCATATAGTGTTGGTTATTCTCTATGTTGAATGATTTCCTTATTATATGTGTTTTTGGATTGTCATGATTATGATGATTCTCTATGCATGAATGGTTGTCTTGGTTATGAATGATTATGAATATGGTGAACATGCATGCTAACATCTTGATAAGCAAAGCAAATGAGGTACCTAGTGGTTGCGTGCGCTTCGAGTGAGCATCCAAACTTCTCGAATGAAGTGTTAGCGCGCATAACTTTGATTGGGTAAAACAAGACTACGTTTTGGTTCCGTTGTCGGGACCTCTTTTCATTTTGTCTACCGAGGATGTTGCGTGTAAGTGGTGTTTCGATTGTGGAGAATATTGAGACCTAGATAAAAGACGATCAAGATGCTTTTTCCCGAAGATATAGCATTGGACCTGACTTTAATGTGCAAAAGTGGGTGGAAGATAATCTATATGACTATTTGTATGAGACATTCTTTAGTTTCTTCCCAAAGAGAGTTGTACTATTGGTTTGCACTTACGCTTGCGCAGAGGTGTTCGAACAAGAAAGAGAGCTTGGACACGGAAGATTATCAAACACTTTTTTATTTAGATAAGATGTGGACTAAAGATGTAGATTATTGGTGGAAAGGATTACTTCACGCTTATACTTTGGAGTATGCAATTTCGACATAGTCTTGCCCTTAGGAAGCAAAGTTCTAGTTTTTATGTGAGCTAAGAGGATCGTATTTGCACTCAATACCCTTAGTTATCAAGATCCTGATGCTAGATCTGGGAATGGAGAACTTACCTATGGTGATCTAAACCCCACCATGCACGGGGAAGGAGCGGGTTTGGGAAGGATGGCAAATGGCCCGGCCTTGGCGAAAGTAAGACAATGTGAGGAAAGACAACTCAAGTATAACGAGGCGCGACAGAGGGTAGTTGATGGCACACTGAGGTCAAGGGGAATGATGACTGATGGAAGTGATGAGAATCTTCTAGAAGGTGAGGAACCACAGTATTATGTCCTCCTGACATTGGGAAAGCGAAGTAGAGAGACCCCATCGGCCTCTGATGAGAGTGAGTCTAAGGAAAGAATGAGAACTATGGGCACGCATCGACCCACCTGGCTACCTAGCAGTTCTTTGAGTCATTGATATTTTTGGAATCTTCATTTCCTCCTTGTTCAAATGAGTGGTCACACGATAAATTTGATCTCCATCTTGAGCAAGTTTTTAATCGTTGAGTCAATTTTAATTAAATTGGGCCTTTTTACGGAAATTGAAACCTTAAAAACTTTTTCAATGTAACTTGAAATCGAGTGTCATTTTTGCAAAAGTGCTTAATTTTTCATCCTCATTGCATTAGTTCTAATTTCATTGAAAATTACCCTCTTTTTAGCCATCATGTGGGAATCTCCTTGTTCTAGGCTTGTTTATACTTTTGGAGATTTTGCAGCCCCTTTGAGCCTCATTGAGTCATCAATGCCAAAATTTAAAATTGTAAAGGATGTAGTATCTTTTGTACACAACGTCCAATTTGTGGAGGGGGTGGTTTTTTAGCTTCATGATCACATCGGGATGAGTTATAAGCACGTCAACTAGAGGATGGAGAAAATGGAGGTAGGAGGTCGATCGGTGACCTTTTTCCAGTCACCAACAACGGGGCCACATGGCAGCTATGGTGGCATTTTTGTGGTGTGATTATTTGCTTTCCAATTGTGTAGTTTGTTTCATTTTTTTTCTTTGAGTGGTATGTTTTGTGGATATTAGAAAATTATTATATAGGAAGGAAACTAACTGCATAGATGATCTTATTGTCGTATTGTTGGTCGGAAAATTTACTAAGTATTAGTGAATTGCATAGGCTTACTCGCATGGGTACCGCGTGCAACAGTGAATCATGTCAATGCACAATATCGTGCGCATAGAAACATAAGGTCAATGACTTAACCAATTTTCCAGAGAGGCTAAAAATAGGAAAGTAGAGTTGGAGTGCCTCCGAAGTAAATACCCAAAATAGGTAAAAGCGGAGTAAGCTTGAGGTGTGCGAAAGGGCTATACTTAGGAAAAACACATGCGGAAGCAGAGGACAAAGAACACACATGGATAAGCCTAATAATAGGATTAAAGTAGGTTGTATATTTATCTTAGTCTATTGTTAGAACAAGATGGAAAAAACATGCAGCTATTGTAAGCACGCCCATTATTAGGAAAGAAAGCATGTAAACGGTGAAGGGAAATTTCTCACCCTATATATAGGTAGTGCATCTCTACTAGAGTGCTAGTTCACGAGTGCGAATAGGGAGTTCTAGTATGGATCTATAGTTCTTGTTGCAATCATGTTCTAAGTCTATAGGAGAGTGCATGGTCCAGTAGCATGGATGTATTAAGTATATTATAATCAAATTCTCTGTATGTAAATGATTATGATTTGCGATGGATAACTAAGTATATTGTAATCAAATTCTTTGTTATGTAAATGATTATGATTTGCAATGGATAACTATATTTGGGTTACTAAATTGATTGTTATGTAAATGATTATGATTTGCAATGGATAACGTATTTGGGTTACTAAATTGACTATCCGAAAATTCATATAATACTTGGTTATTCTTTATGTTGAATGATTTCCTTATTATATGTGTTTTTGGATTGTCATGTTTATGATGATTCTCTATGTATGAATGGTTGTCTTGGTTATAAATGATTATGAATATGGTGAACATGCATGCTAACATCTTGATAAGCAAAGCAAATGAGGGACTCGGTGGTTGCGCGTGCTTGAGTGAGCATCCAAACTTCTCTGGATGAAGTGTCGGCGCACATAGCTCTAGTTGGGTAAAACAAGACTACATTTTGGTTTCATTACTGGGACCTATTTTCATTTTATCTTCCAGGATATTGCATGCGATGGTGTTTCAACCGTCTTTGGAGAATATTGAGAGTTGGATAGAAGACGACCAAGACGCTTTTACACAAAGATATAGCATTGGACCTAACTTTAATGCGCGAAAGTGGGTGGAAGATAATCTATATGACTGCTTGTATGAGACATTCTTTAGTTTCTTCCTAGTAGATTTGTACCAATGGTTGTCATCTTACGCAGAAATAGAGGTGTTCGACCAGAAAAAGAGTTTGGACACAGAAGATTATCAAACACTTTTTGATTCGGATGAGACATGGACTAAAGTTGTAGATCATTGGTGGGAAGGTGTATTGCGCAATAATAATTTCAAGTACAAAATTTTGACATACTCTTTCCCAGATGAAGTAGAGTTATGGTTTTTGTGTGAGCCAAGAGGATCTTATTTACGAGCAAAACTCGTAGCCATCAAGATCCCGATAATAGAACTATGAATGGAGAACTTACCTATGGCAAACTAAACCCCACCACGCTCAAGGGAAGGAGGAGGTTTGGGAAGGATGGTAGCGGGCCTAGAGGAAGCAAGAAAGAGAGAGGAAAGGTAGCTCAAGTATAGCGAAGGGTATTTAATGACGTCTTTGAGGTCAAGGGAATGATGAATGGCGGAAGTGATGAGAATCCTGCAGTGTTAGAATGTGTTGTATATTTTGTATATTGTATACCCAGGAGTACTGTACACCTCTTCCACGAGCATTTTCTAATCCCTATTTTTCTGGGAGTATAGATATGTTATTTTTATCTATACATATATATGGGTGGTGTCATAATCCATGAATTATGGGGAACCGTTATGGGTGTTTATTAGCCCATGGTTTTGGTACCCATTGTATTGTAAAACCGCTTTGATGGTTTCTTACTGTTTTTCTTACAAATAGCTGGAGATGCAGTAGGGTAAAGTAGAACTTGGAAGTACATTATTGTATTGTAAACGGTTAAGTTAATGCAATAAGGAGAGAAGTTATTGTGTTGGGTTTTTTCCCAAAAGGGTTTCCCAGGTTAAATCTTGTGTTTTGTCATTTATTTTATTTGATTATCTTGAATATTCTTTTCAAAGATAGCTTCTTGTTTATTAGTTTATTGGATTGATTCTCTTCACACGAGAAGGTGAGGGACCACAATATTATATCCTCCCAACATTAGGAAAGCACAAGAAAAGAGACCTCATCGGCCTCCTCATGAGAGTGAGTCTGAGGAAATAATGAGAACTCGCGAACGTGCATCCGACCGAGCATGACTACCTATCCTTGTGCAAGGTGTTCCAAATCCAGATGTAGTTCTTGAAGAGTATCATAGTGAAGGTGAGAAAGTACGATCTCCACATTGGGTAGGAGACACATGTTGAAACGTTTTAGTTACCGCTTAAGAAGCACGACGGATCAAGGACATACACATGGCAAAAGGTCAATAGGCATTAATGTTTTAGAGTGATTTTGGAGGTATTTTTACAAAGGCGTCGTTAGGACAGTAGTATCGGCACACAAACCATTGTAAGAAATCCTATAGGTGTTGCTACATCACAAACAATGGGTGTCTAGTTCAACACAATAACTAGAACACAAAGAAGTTCATCTACATGACCACGATCACTCAGAGGCTCAGTTAACCACCGCACGAAGGAAATCTTGGTGGAGGTTCAAGTTCTGGGTCTGGTCCTACTCCAGGTCAAGGTCCCAACCACCACCAAGTCGAAAATCACAGACACCACCTCAACAACCACAACAAAAGACACCTCAAGTCTTCTTTGAGATGTCTCTTCACTTGCTAGAGTATAGAGGTGTGGAGGATGTTGTTGAGCATGTGCATAAGTGTGAATTGTTATGGAGAGAAAAGAGAATTATAGCCCCTGATATAAAGGAAATCCAATTTGCCACCACACTTCAAGGGTGCACACATAGTTGGTATAGAAATTATGATCCACACCAGACTGTGGTGGATTATGATGTACTACGCGCGTTGCGTTTTGGCTTAATTTCACATTCCAGAGTTTGAGCAACAGAGTATTAGTGTACTAAAGGACATCAAGCAGGGTTTGTCTAAAAGTGTAAGGGAGTATGATGCATGGTTTAAAACTCTCTTGTCCAAGCTATCTTATGATATTCATCAAAGCCAACATGCACAATGGTTTTGGATCCATTTCAAATGTCCCTATCACATAAAACATTTACTAATCCGTGTAAGACTTTAGAATAAACTCTATGCACCAAGAAGCAATTGGGAGTGCGATAATCGGAATAAGTCCTTTCCTAGAGGTGCAAACAAGAGGCTATGGCTAAGTAATTGGTGAATCTTTCTACCAATTTTGTGCATGAGATGCACAAAGTGGGTTATGGTGCACCGATTGTGATGTAGAAGAGCATATTAAGGATATTTGTCCACGTAGGAATGTGCACACACTATTATAGTCTTATGAGATCTGCCACAAGAATCATGATGTCTAGAATTACCCCCTCTTATAGCATGCAATGATGAAGAATATCTCTATGTACTATAATATTTATGATGCAGATATCCATAATACAATTGACTACCACTCAATAGACCATATTCACGAGCCATGCAAGATTGAATTGTGACAAACCATTGTGGCAAGTAGCTCTTAGGTGTAGGAAGCCCAACCAAATGAAGGGTGAAAAAATGGAGATGGTGGGTTCCGAGGTGGATATAGGAGTAGAGGTTGTGGTGGTAGAGGAAGTTTCACACGTGGGACTTGTTATACTTGTGGGTCACTAGATCATTACCAGTGTGAGTGTCCCAAGAATTAGGTATGCACGTACTTATGGAAAGCAACATAAGGTTGAGGATTGTCTAGACTCGTACGCGCACATGTGAAAAAAATAATAGAAAGGACAAAGGAAAGGGGATGATCAAGGTGTAACATGCAAAGAATGAACAAAGCATGTCTAAGAAGATGCCCGATTCAGAATTACAACCTGTGTTAGTTACCACGTGTTCATAAGAAACGCACGCGCTTGAGCCCCTAAAAAAAACCTCTCATAAAGAGGAGGAGATTATGTATGTTAAATATCCATATGTTGTTCAACAGAAGGAGGTCTATCAGGAAACCATGGGAATAATCAAAGATTTATAGGGGAATCTGGTGCCTAAAGGAACAAGCATGCAAGAGGGAACACACGAGGAACAAGGAGCTTTCACGAGAAGAATGTAGATTATTTAAAGGAAGTATGTAGGATGTTGTGGCATGAGAACATCATCCCACCACTAGGGAAATGGGTGCGCAAGAAGGTACGGCACACAAAAGATTTGAGTGCGAGCATCGATCCTCCATGCAAACTTGCCACCATAGAACCATGAGTATCACAAGGAGATTACACTAGATGTGGTGATAGATGATTAGATGGTGAGTAATATTTTGATTGATATAAGCATAGAGGTCAATGTTCTAACTTTGAATTCCTGGAACCAAATGGAGAGACCATAATTGTTGTCATCTTCTAATGTATATGGCGAATAAAACAAGGGCCATGACTATAGGGTTGTTAAAGGACGCTTTAATCACCATTTAAGGAGAAAAATTCATGGGATATTTTGAAGTATTAGTGCTTGTTGAGGCGATAATTTTCCATTATTACTTAGATGTCCTTGGTGCTAAACGAGCCATGATGAATTTCACTTCAACAAGAGATATATCAATTTTGAGAACAAGGAAGAGCGTGTTGTCATACCCTTGGATGATGTGAAGGTTGTGCCCTACATTGAGCCTGTGAGTGAAGAAGAGCTTAATAGGATTTATGCATATACAATGCACGAACCTGAGAATGTGGGACCATCTAAGGAAGGCGTGCTTCAATAGGAATATGTGCATTATGTCAGTGACACTACTAGAATTTCTTATGACAATTGGGCCCATAACACATATGAAATGGTGGGTCGCGAGGTTAAAGGAAGAGTCACCATGATGATTAGGCCACACATGATTTGGTGCTTGGGAAAAAATAGTTACCTAGGTATACTGGAGAGGAAAAACCTGACTCTTTCTTACACTCCATGGAGGAACAATAGAAGAATGAGGGGGGCATGAGGAATATGATGGTCTATACCTTGCACAAAATAGCAATACACCGGTGGGAAACACGAGAGATAATATTTTGGGCTATCGTGAGATATGGGTTACCTTTTCAACAAGGTTTACTCGGAGAAATGTTCCCTCACTTATACACAAGTATGATGGGAAGACTCTAATTTGGTACATTTCCATAACTATGAGAGATAATGGGCACAAGGCCATGAAGCTTTATCACCATCTCTCTAGGTGTATAAGTTCTATTCTACTTTACACGGATGCGTGCATGCTTGGTATGTCCATGCTGAGTTGAAACAAGAGACTACAAGTTGGTGTCAGATGCCTAAAGGTATCGTTCATACCTTTGATTATTTTTCTAATAAGCCACCAATGCATGAGGCCTTGTAGATAATAAAGTGCATCATGTTGGGAGATAGTGCCAAAGTAGAAAAAATCATGGTTCGATTGTTAGGATAAATTAATACTTGAGTTGCACGAGGATGTATGGAGACAGAAGAGATATAGTTTGGCCATGCCTAGAAGATAAGGAAAAGGGAAGATAGTATACCTTATTGATGACGAAGAAGTAGAGAACCTAGACATTAGCCATATAGAAGGTATGGGCGAGGTGATACATTATGCGAGATGAGAAAGTGCATGCATACCATGCTCTTATAAAGACTAAGAAGGTTAATATTGCACGAGGATACACCCAAAGAGGCTATAATTGAGGATTATTGATCATAACCGGAGGTTGCAAGATCATTGAACTATTGCATGAATTCTAGGATCTATTTCCAAGAGGATATCATGAGTTGAAAGGTGTACACCCCTCATTGGGAGAGATGAAGATTAAACTCGAAAAGAAGACGTGTGCCCATTTCGGAAAAGGCCTTATAGGATGAACCAAACCTAAGTGTGAAGGTCAAAGAATATATTAACAAAATGCTTACATTTGGAATGATTTAACCCGATTTTTAAAAAATAGAATAAACTCTAAATCCTAATTACTGATTCCCGTATGATAAATAAATTCTAAAGTACATATTTAACATAAGAAAATAAGCTAATAAATATGAAACCCTAAGGACAAGAGAGAGAGTAAAGGACTTAGTTGATTTCGTACTTTTCCTAGAATCGAATTGGATTTGAAAATTGATTAAAAGGAAGGGAGACAGTCACAAATGTGCACAGAAATTCTGGAGCTATTAGATGAGGCTGGACTAGGGTGCCTGGATTGGGTCAGGGGAACCTAGGTGCGAGTCTATTACTAGGCGTTTGTGACTACACAGGTGGTCAGAACTTGATTTTTCTGGTGTCACATAAATGTTGTTGATATTCATTGTTGGTCACATGTATGTCACAATATGATCATTGAGTGTGCATGTAACCTACAAAGAGATGTTCACTTACAAAACCCTCAAACTACATCAAATCCCAAAAATAAATATGCAATATGGGAGTCAAACTGACCCCAACAATCACCCGAATGAGTGAACTTACAACCAAGTGTTGCATTACATCTTAGACTCCATGTAGTTCTTGTGTGTATGTGAAAGAATCATGCCCTAGGAATTCCTTATGCAAGTGCATTTGATAATGCGGGTGATAGCTAGATGTACCAATGTAAATAGATCTCGTGGATGGAAAAACTAACTTCCCCTTCCTATGCAGTGTATGTAAAAATGTAGTCCCTTGTCCCTTATATGGATGCTAGATGGATTCCTTTGATGCTCTTAGATGCCTTTGGATGCAACCTTAGGTGATGATAATAGATGCTTAGAGCTTGGTCCTTTATTTTGGTCACATAGCTTTATATTTATATGATTCTCTTGGTTGAATTTCATAATTGACAACTGGAAGGATGACCCATAATAAAATAAGATGTCCAAAAGATAAAAGAGACCCAAAAGAAGTGAGTAAGATAGAAAAGGGTCAGGGGTGCCTAGAGGGTATGAGGGGGCCAGGTCTTTGGCATCCTGGTTGGGTACTTGGTGTCTAAAGCCATATAAGATAAGCAAGTGAAATACTGACTAGGTTGTAGGGTGTAAAAGGATAGAAAGAAGACAAAAACAAATCAAAAAGGCCAAAGATAGTTGTCAATTACTAGTTTTCTCACTTAGGAATTATATGAATGCAAGTGTGCTTTTAGGACTTAGAAATGTACCCAAGTGTGTGAATTTGTATCTACATTTGTCCTCACTTTATGTTGTTGAGTGAATACTTGATAACATAAAGTAGATAAAAAATGTGTACCTGATAACCATGTAGAATGTGATGGCGATAGCGTCTTCGAGGAGACAAGTGAAATTGTGAAGTGATAAAAATGAAGCGTGAAAGCTAAGAAAGAGGAAGTGACCCTAGGGGTGAAACGGATTGTGTCGTATCATGTTATACCTGTTGGTGTGCTTGATGTAGGGTTGTTTCTTGTTGTGTATTAAGAATGAACCTGCAAAAGAAGATCAAAAGATTAATCAAAGTCGTGCATTATAAAAAATTTATAAAATTATGTAATGTTGGGGTTAATCACACCAGTTGTACAGATATATATATCAAATCTAAGCATACAAGCAATAAATATGAAAATAAACCAGAAGAAACAATACACAAGATATAACATGGTTCACCCAGTGTGGGCTACGTCCACCAAGAAACAACCAATATATTATTCAAAGCTTCACAAAGGATATATAATGAAGATTTGTAATCTTCCACACCTCTCTTGGATGTACAGTACTTTCTTCCTCACAAGCTTCTCTTTTCTCTCTCCAAGAATTCCTTCTTACAATTCTTCTAATTCTTACTTCTAACCCTAGCTTTCTAGCTTATATAAGCATATACAAACTTAGGGCACTTTAGCTATGCAATTACAACCATTAGATCACCTTTATATCAAAGGTTAGATCTAATTCCTGTGACTTAAATAAAATCAATCACGCATAGGTAACCAATGCCGGTTACCCTAACTAATACCGGTTCCTACTTGTTTGACCGATGTCGGTCCCCAGTGACCAAAGACGGTTACCCAACCAACATTGGTTACTGTGTATTACAACAAGTTTATAAAACATGTTATTTGTGAAGCAATTGAGCTCCAAAACTCAACAATCTCCCACTTAGAGATAATTTTTTTCATTGTACCGTATAACTCCATTATTGGATCCTTTCCTTGGCTTGTTTCTTCCTCTTTAAGTCTAAAAACGAAGACCAAAAAAAGTGGAATGTAGCCCCGATTCTCCTTTGTCAACGGCTTCGTTAGCATATCCACAGGGTTCTCTTTCATATTAATTTTCTCCAGTTTCAGCTTGCCCATCCTCCAACACATGTCTTATGAAGTGATATCTCAACTGAATGTGTTTCGTTCTTGAATGAAATGTTGAGTTCTTTGTTAGATGAATCACACTTTGACTATCACTGTATAATTTGCAATCCTCTTTCTCCTTTCCCAAGTCTTCCATGAACCCGATCATCCATATCATCTATTTGCTAGCCTCTATAGCTACAACATACATACTCGGCCTCTCAGTAGTATACAAGGCCACACCATTCTTCAATCTACAAATCCAACTAATTTTCAAGCCACCTACTATGAATACATATTTAGTGGTGTTTCTCTTATCATCTAAATCTTTAGCCATATCTGAATTAACATAGCCACATAAAGAAGTATCTGACCCTCCATAACATAATTACATGTTGGATGTCCCTCTCAAATACCTAAGAATCCATTGACTACTTTCTAATGCTCTTTACCTGGATTGGCCATAAATCTTCTCACAACTCCCACTCATGCTATGCAATGTCTGGTTTGGTACAAACCATAACATACATAAGACTTCCAACTACTGAAGCATATGGAACTCATGCCATGTACTTGACCTACTCATGTGATATAGGACACTGATATTTTCTCAATTTGAAGTGTCCAACCATAGGTGTACTTACAAGTTATAAATTTCACGTATTAAACCTTTCCAACACCTTATTGATATAATGTTCCTGAGACAAATACACTTTCCTGTTCTTTCCGTCTCTAAGAATTTATATGCCAAGAATTTTCTTTACACTCTCCCAAATCCTTCATTGCGAAATGTATGAGCTAACTTTTCTTTAAGCTCACCAATGTCCCGCATACTAGATCTTGTAGTAAGCATATCATCCACATATAGCAACAAAATAATAAAGCTTCTATTTTCAAACTTATTAAAATAAACAAATGGTCGATTCACATCTCATATAGCCATTCTCATGCATGAAACTATCAAACCTCATATACCATTTCCTTGGGGCTTGTTTGAGCCCATACAAGCTATTTTTTAACTTGCACACAAGTTTCTCCTTACCCTTGACTTCATAACCAAGTGGCTGCTACATATATATCTCTTCCTCCAAATCACCGTGAAGGAAATTCATCTTGACATCAAGTTGCTCTAAATTCAAATATTTTACTGCAACTAAACTCAATACAGTACGTATGGAAGTCATTTTTACTACAAGAGAAAATATCTCACCAAAATCAATACATGATTTTTGTGTAAATCCTTTTACCACAAGTCTTTTCTTTTATCTTTTTGTCCACCCTCTTCTTCCTTGATCCTGTAAACCCATTTATTCTACAATGTTCTTTTGCTTATTGGCAACTTGACCAAATCCCATGTTGTTTTTGTTTCAAGTAGTCCATATCCCCATCCATGTCATGCTCCCACTTCTGTCGGTTTCATCTTGCATTGCTTCTTCAAAAAAATTTGGTTCACCACTATCATTCAATAATAAATAAGATAAGGAAGGTGTAAATATTTCTGGAGGTCTACTTACCCTTTGTGACCTTCTAACTGAGATCTAGGGTGTCAGAGGCTCAATCTGGACATCCTGTATATTGGTATCCACTTCGATAGTGACCGATGTTGGTCACCTCTTGCCGACATTGGTTCACTAACTAACCGATATTGGTCATGATCTTCAGAGCTGATGTCGGTCCTAGCGACCAACACCGGTTCCGTTGAACCAATATCGGTTCGGATGACCGACATTGGTACTGTAGATGTCTTTTCTAAATATGAGAATAAGTTTTCTTCCACAAAATTTCTAATTGTTTCATCTTTGGGTACCAAAATTTGTTTCCTATACGTACATTCCCTTTTCATTCCATTCAATTTCATGACTCCTAACAATCTTAGAATCTTCTAAATTGCAAAAACGGAATCCGAAATCACTAGAGCCATAACTAATAAAAGTACATCTCTTGGATTTAGCATCCAACTTCTTTCTATTTTCTTTATCAACATGCACAAAATATTCTGAACCAAATACTCTAAGAAAAGAAAGATCTACCTCTTTTCCAGTCCAAGATTCTTCTAGTATTCCACCATCTAGTTCACTTGAAGGATCACAGTTAATTAAATAAACCACCGTGTCTACTACTTCTACCCAAAACTATAAGGGCAATCCATCATGTATCCTCATGCTTCTTGCATGTTCCATGATTTTCCTATTCATTCTTTCAAAGAACACCATTCTCATGTGTTGTTCTAGGAACCATTATTTCTCTGCGTATTCCATTCACTAAACAATAATCATTGAAAGCCTTGTTGCAGTACTCACAACCATTGTTAGATCTAAGGCATTTTAAATTTGAATTTGATTCATTTTCCACAAGAGATTTCCATCTTTCGAAAATCTAAAAACATCATATTTATGTTTAATACAATAAACCCATACCTTTCTTATGGCATCATCAATGAAAGTCACATAATATTGGGATCCTCCGTGAGAAGTTTCATGGGTTGGTCCCCACACATCTGATTGCACAAGCTCCAATTTTGTATCCTTCTTTGTTGCCCCAAATTTGTGAAATATCACTCTCTTTTGCTTTCTAAATATACAATGCTCAAAGAAATCAAGATATACATCTTTTAAATATTATAGCTTACCCTTATCCTTTAAGATCTACATTCATTTTTGACTCATATGGCCTAGTTGATTATGCCACATGCTTCCATTTGAATCTGAAGTAGATAGCACATAAAAGGAATCAATAATACAGGTAGACAAATACAATGTTCCTACCTTATTTCCTATTTATACAACAAGAGATCAATTAGTAACCTTCCAAGAGTTGGTCAGTGAATGTAATCATGCAAACCAGATTCACCTAGTTTTCCTACAGAAATTAAATTTCTCCTAAGGCTTGGTACATGCCTCACATATTTCAATATCCATGTATTTCCATTTTGTAATTTTAGATGAACTTCTCCTTTACCAATAATATTGTATGGTTCATCATCTCCTAAATAAACATGCCCAAAATTACCCTGGACATAATTTTCTAAATAACCCTTATTAGGGGTAGCATAGAAAGAAGCTATTTAATCTAAAACCCATGATTCAATTTTATTATCCAAGGAGAGAATAAGGGCATCTTACATTACCTTAGAAGATGTAACATTTTTCTCTTTACCTTTCTCTGGTACATTCTCTTTGTTTTCCTTAAACCAACAATCCTTCTTTGCATGTCCTTTCTTTCCATAATTCTAGTAGATTATTCCTTTCCATATAGATTTAGATCTGTCATTCTTAGACTTTGATTTCCCATTATTCTTGATGTTGGATCTCTCATTCCCTTCCCTTCCCCGATTTCTACATTGCATTACCAGATGATAATTCTCATGTACTTTTCCTGCATATTTCTTCATTCAGGATTATACTAACCACATCATCAAACTTTAAAATATTAGTAGCAGATGCTATATTACTAATAACCATTACCAAGTTATCCCAACTATCTGGAAAAGAACATAAGAATAAAAGTTCTTTCACTTCATCATCAAATGGAATATTAACCGATTTTAATTGATTTACAATAGAACAAAAATCATTCAAATGACTTGATGCAGATTCACCTTCTTGCATATTTTAATTAAATAATTTCTTCATCAAATAAAATTTATTTGAAGCACTAGGTTTTTCATATAAATTAGCTAAATATTTAATCAACTCTAATGTGGTTATTGCTTCAGTAATATTCGAAGCCATAGATACATCTTTGTCGGGTTTAATCTTATAGATCCCAGAGCCTTTATGTCAAGAATTTTCTATTCTTCATCAGTCATCTTTGTAGGTCTTGCCTTCTCATCCAATGGTAAGTATAGATATTTTTGATACAGATAATCTTCCACCTGCATCTTCCATAATTGATAATTATGGCCGTCCTATTTTTCAACTCTGTATTCACCATCTTATTTCATTGTTGTAGATCCCACTCAATTAACAATCCCTCTATGAGTAAATCACAACACACAAAAATCCTCAAATAAAAATCTTTGATATCAGTTGTTGGGGTTAATCACATCAGTTGTACATATATATATCAAATCTAAGCATACAAGCAATAAATATGAAAATAAACCAGAAGAAACAATACACAAGATATAACGTGGTTCACCTAGTGTGGGCTATGTCCACTAAGAAATAGTTAATATATTATTCAAAGCTTCACAAAGGATATATAATGAATATCTGTAATCTTCCACACCTCTCTTGGATGTACAATACTTTCTTCCTCACAAGCTTCTCTAGGTGACCGACGACGACGGTTCTTGTGTATTACAACAAGTTTATAAAGCATGTTATTTGTGAAGCAATTGAGCTTCACAACTCAACATGTAAATGTATGTAAAAGTAGTAAAAGGAAAGTGTGCACTTGATGATCATGAGTGTAAAAGATAGAAAATTTCTTGAAATGTTGTAGAACATTTTTTTGGGCGATTTCATGCCTAGAGAAATTTTTGGGTCATCTCATTCAAAGAGAATTTTTTTGGGTAATCTCACACCAAGAACGAGTTTTT
Organism: Taxus wallichiana var. yunnanensis; assembly: GCA_018340775.1. Lineage (NCBI taxonomy): Eukaryota > Viridiplantae > Streptophyta > Pinopsida > Cupressales > Taxaceae > Taxus > Taxus wallichiana. The sequence goes on along the minus strand of CM031242.1, from coordinate 817,933,114 downwards.
TAGGCGATCTCACACCAAGTGCGAGTTTTTGGGTGATCTCATGTCATGACAAGAGTGTTGGGGAGAGAGGTCTAGTGTTACTCTCTTTCCATGAATTCTTCCCAAATTATACACCAATATAGATGGTGTGATACATGTTTAGTTATGAGTTGTACCATATTAGATATGTATTTGTTTCTTGTAGAAATGGAGAAAGAATGCATTTTTCTTGCTAGAGGATTGTGCCTATACCATGAAAATTGATCTGTGAACTACTAAAAAATGTGTTGATCTGATAAAGTATCTCTATTTTCCCCAAGGACATAAGCACCTAGGGAAGGTGAGGAGTGCCCATGCGCTAGTGTCTCAGTATCCTGGGGCTAGAGTTTGTGTTGAACCTGGGGACCCAAGGATTCTTGGTCATTTCTGAAATAATAGTCTATGTTGGATTGTATTGTGTTATAGCTATGAGTTGTTATATGGGGTACTTGATTCACTCAATGTATGCCCCCTCGCTTGGGGTGCATGCGACGTTGCTTTAGAGAATGCAACCAAAATAGAGGACCCGATGTTGAGTGAAACTATATCCCTTCAGGGGGATGTGCATAGTAGAAACAAATGCACATGAAAACAAAGTGGGCTAGATATTTTTAGTATAAAAGCAAGAAAGCATGTCATATAAAAATAGCGTTGCAAACAAATGTGCATACAAAAGAGTTTGCGAAAAGTGAGTTTCGTACATGGGACATCGCACACAATATCATAAGACAACCAAGGCCAAAGCGGCCATAATCATACAAGTGGTTGTCAAACAAGATGTAGGACATAACACACATTCAAATGCATACAATACCAAATAATGGTAAACAAGATGTAATAGACAACCATGGTTTCTTGTGTGCATGAAAAGTTTACAAAAGCTTATAAAATGGGGTAAGAACACAAAAGAGGCCCCAAAATCTTTAAACAAATGAATCAATGACCATCGATCGTATATAGCAAGAGCTACCTATTTGCATGTATATATAAAGCTTGAAACAAACAATCAACCTCTAAACATGACTATATTAGTTCTCTACTCCATGAAAGCTATCAATAAATGAACCTATTAAAGCTCTAGCAATCAATTTTGTGATTTTTGATGTTTCAAAAGCTTAAGAATGGAAGCTCACCATTAATGGATTCTCCCATTTACCTAAAGCTTTGAAATGGATTAGCAAATAACAAGCAAATAGCTCAAATAAACTATGAAAATAACTCTAAGAGACCTAAAATGGCTTAAATCAGAAATAAGAGAGAGAGAGAGAGAGAGAGAGAGAGAGAGAGAGAGAGTGTGTTCTTGGGAAAAGGTGGGAGGGGTATCCCTCTATTTATAGTTTTTGGATTTGAGAAAATGATGTTTTGGATGCATGTGGGACTAAAAAGGGTTCAAAAAGTTGATTTTTAGAAAAACATATTTGGAGGTGTGAACAGGATTTTAGGAAGCTAAGTGGCTATTTGGAAAGGTAAGATATTTGTTTAGAAATTCAAATCCTTCCTAGAAAGTCAATAAGAGGGTTAATTAAAGAGAAACAAGCTTATAGAAGTTGGTTAGAGAGGGATTAACAAGGTTTAGGGGTGTAGGAGAGGTTAGAAAGGGTAATTTACTAGCGCAGTGTAGTAAATTAACACGAGACTAGGATAGTTAGTATGATCTTAGTAATAAGATCATGTAGACCAAATTACAAGTGTCTACAGTTGCAAATAGTTCCTGCAAAGCAAATGTTGCACATAAAGTACCCATTATCATGTTAGAAAGATAAATAGTATGTCAAAGCATGTATAGATTTATGGAAAGTAGTGTGCTAGCAAGAATAGGAAGTAGTAAATAATGAAATAATAACACATGTAATGTGTGAGAATTTATATGCCCCCAGGAGCCTCAGTAGGACTAGTAAGAGGTACAATACCAAGAATCATTGCAATCTGTAAGGATCTGTAAGAAGTTTGCATTTAAAAAAAGAGCAAGTGAATGCGAATGTGTATATAGAAAATATATTGACATACTAAGTATTCGTATAACATGGGAAAAAAGTGCACATGTAAGTATGAGCAAGCAAGAGTAAATATAACCAAGATATGAAATATGTAGTGTATGAATAGAATGGTATGCAATTCGAATGTGATAGGAGCAGCGTGCCCCTCAGCGGATGTGTATGAGATGAGGTTCATTTATAAAATACCCCTCAACAATCAAGAATAAACCATAGAATAAGAGTGTGTCATCGGAAATGGTTTGATAATGTACGCTAGAAAGATAGATCATGAAGCATAGAGTGTAAAGTGTGAATATGGTGAGGTTCATTTCAGATTTAGACCCTCATCACGAGTATAAACTATGAAACTAGAGTACATCATAGGGTAGTATGGTGTGTGAGAGTTGAATGCTATAAAGATGTATCGTGAAGCGCAAAATGTGAAACATGTAGTGTTTGAGGTTCATGGATGTAGTATACCCTCAACAGTCAAGTATGGACCTTAGCACAAGAGTGCATCATAGGTTAGCGATGATACAAAATGTATCAGTTATGTAATAGTGATTAGAAATAGAAAGTATGAAACACAAAGCGTAAGAGTAAAAATGGTAGACACCTAATGGTTTTAGGAGGGGGAGAGAAGTAAGAATGATGCCCCCAAGTGTATGATGATGAGTAAGCTATCCAACAAAGGTGAAGGGAAAGGTTCCTCCACCCAATGTCTAAGGAGATAAAGGCATGTGACCATGCTCTAAGATCGGTGGTGTGTGAGACCGATTTATGTACATATGATGGAATCCTAGGAGGTGATGAGCACCTATGTAAAGGAGACCTAGGAGGTGAAGAAGGTGATGAAATCCTATGTAAAAGGGTTTCCCAGAGTAGGGGACTTAGGCCAAGAATATGGACTATTAGACCGATGAGAACGAGTAGGTCATGTGTGAATATGAGAGATAGGACCGAATATGCCTCAGAGTTGAGAGGCCTAGGGGACCTAGAAGCTACAAATAGTGAAAGAACATGCTCAAGAGGAGGTAGAGGCAACGAAGTGGATGGTGGAATACCTTTGAGAGTGACAAATTGATTATTGTGAATGAATTTGAGACATAAGTGGTTCATGGAAAAGATAGATTGAGCAACGTGGAGCCAATGAAAACATAAGAGCATGTCACAACCTTTGATTAAAGGTGCCACAATGAATGGCATAAACATGGTGAGAGGCCCAATCAGTAATTGAAAGCTTAATGAAGCCATAAGATTTTGGAATTGGATATGAAATTTGAGATAGTGGATAGTTGATAGAAACAAGGAGTGCAATAGAGCACGCACTAATAGGATTCGATGGATCAATCATGGTGTTATTGATAGTATAAGATCCGATAGAAGCATTGATGTGTAGTGTATTAGAAGAAAATGTAGCATGATAATCATGATCGAGAATGTGATGAGTGGTGGAGATGCATTAGTATGAGAAACTAGAAAATCAAGATGCCCCGATGAAGGAGGAGGCACAACACGATATGTATGATTAGCTAAAGAATCAACAACTTGTTTGTCATGCTTAGGCAATGGATCTTTGAATATTTTGAGATTTTGGTTTTCATTGACCGATTAGATGCCAAGGCTCAGGGAGCTCAATTTCATTATTGTCGATAAGATCTTGAATGAGATTCCTAAGTTTGAAACATTGATCAGTGGAATGCCCAACACATTGATGATAGTCACATCTATCATTTTCATTATAATTGTGGCCTTTAGGGCAAGATGGATCAAGATTCAAAGGTCTGGTGGAAGCGTAATAAGATTGCTTTCAAGAAGTTGTGGCAATAAAAGGCATGAAACATAAGGAAATTTTGTAAATGCATGCTTTTGAGGTTACCATTGAATCTTTTCATGAGTAGAAACACTGTTAACAATAGTTTTTTCTTCAATGGGGTTTAAAAGATGGCTTGAAAATAGATTTGCTTTGAAACCGATTAGAAGATGAAGCCTGATCATGATATTATAGCTTGTTCATAGATAGGAGTTTTATTTTGCGTAACTTAAGTGTACGACATGATTGATCAAATGATGGAGAGGTCTCAAAGATGACACTCTATTGCAATGGAGATAAAATACTTTGGATAAAAAGATATTGTAATTCATAATTTGTGAGTACATTGGACATCTTAGCTAAGTTGTTCTTATATCGTAACACATAATCCACTAGATGTTCATTATATCCTTTTGATTTGTGAAAGTTGAGCATAATATATTTTAGAACCAATGTTGATTGAAAAATTTGAAAGAAAAGCATCAGCTAAATGTGTAAATGATGTTACCGAATAAATAGGTAGATCATAGAACCAACACATAAAATTGTCTTAGAGACTCTATGGAAATATGTAATGCCCTGTTCGGCGTGTACCCTAGTTCTTGTCGCAATGACCCCTTTTGTTGAGTGTCGAATGGCTGTGTGAATTTCCGTTGTCTTAGATCTTGTCTCAGTGATGTTTTAGAACCTTCCCTCTCCTTCTTGTGTTCTCAAGTCATTATTGACACCTCTGTGTGTGGACTGTGTAATGTCCTGTGCGCAAACCTAGTTAAAGGAGGATTTTGTTGTCGCATAGTTAAGCTGGATCTTTGGCCATTATTGATGTGAGTAGAAATTATTTATATTTATAGTATATAATGATAACAATGTTGTTTTAATTTAATTATTGATTGGCCTCTATCTTATAGTGTTATTGTTTTACATTATTGTCAAATTGGTATATACGTCTTTGTTAATATGATTAATAATTATTTTAAGTGGTAATAATAATAATAATAATAATAATAATAATAATATTAACAATATTATTATTTTAATTATTGATCGACGATAACTCATTATTTTTAGTGTCGATTGTTATCAACTGTATTATTAATTATCGTTAAACGATTTTATTGTTTGGTTGGTCACTTTGCAGAATGAACCCCATTCCGCGACTGAGGAAGGGATTATCCGTTTTGGTGCCATGGTCGTTCCTTGCCTTGTGTTTGCTTTTGAATGCCAACCTCTAGTTTTCACGCGCTGTCGCTTACGCTTCCTTTGTTCGCATGTTGTTTTTAATCCTTGTGAGTAATGGAGAGTTCGATTCTTACTTCCTCTAGCTTGCTCGTGTGTACATGATTAAATTTTCTCGGGTTGAATAGTAATCATGCAAAAATTCGTATACCTTTTTAGCTTATGAGAACTGTTCAGGTAACCTTGTAACTCCTTTTACATTTGTATTAATATATCTTCTTTCGTATGCTTTGTGAGCTTACCTTAGTTGTAGAGATTTTTGTTATCCCGTATCTTTGCTGAAGGAGGGGCTCATGGGGCCCTGTGTCGAGGTGAGGACTGCCCATTTTTAAATATTTTAAACTGCTTTCACCTACCCTCCACTTCCACCTTGGCCGACCGTGTCCTTTCACATGTCTTATTGCAAGTAGATGGCATTAGTCTCCTCCCAATCACCAACCTGCAGACTGTAATGGCCATTATGTTTCTACCTTGCGTGAGGGAGATGGGAGTCGGTGGAGTCTTGACTTTCTTCACCATGATCTCATTTTGATTCTTTTATTCAATGCGTATGGGCGCAGTAATGGGTTGATATGGTGGTTAGAAGAAGCTACAAGCTAGTGAAGCAGGCGTGTTACCTCCACTTTCATTGGGTGCTGCGAGGTGTGTTCTTGTCGGGATCCACAACAATGGCCTGCAACAGTAATTAGCCAGGCAGCAGGAAAGATAGCAGAACATTGTGGGTTTCAGCTTACAGTCTATTCTATTCTGTGGGTTTATTGGGTTAAAGAGAGGATTCGACCATGTATAACTCTCCCTTCAGGAGCGCGTGGGATCGAAACGCGGGAAGGACGTTCACTGTTCCAGTCGCAGGCTCTTCTTCTCCCTCTGTCGCTTCGATTTCCCCGCGCTTTGTGAATATAGACACCCCATGGCATGTCACGGCTCCTCCTCATCGGATGGACGATACCGTTGCAGCCGTCAAAATACAGTCAGCTTTCAGAGGGTATTCCATTCGGAAGACTAAATCCCTGGAGAGTCTCAAGATTATTGCGAGGGTCAAGTCGAGTATGGAAGAAATGCGGTGGCGTATAAGTGATCCTCATTGTGTTGAGATTATGCGTCAAAATGAAAAAGAGCGCCTCAAAATCGATCAAGTGACAGTGAGAGTGTTACCAGGAGACCTGATGAAATTTATTACAAAGATTCTCTATTGAGACCTTACTTGTTTTACGATGTAACTCATGGAAGAGAATCTCATAGAGGTGGATCTGTTTCATATTAGAATATTCATGAAGCACAATTTGCTTATTAAACGTATGCCCTGGTTTTTCTTTTGGTGACCTGCTCACGCCAATTATTGGTCTGGCATGAGGATTTGGTGGAGAATATAGTTGGGTTTGTGGGCAAAAGGAAAAGGGGCTTGGAGCTTCCCAATGAAATGCATGTAGCCATTACTTTTCTACCCACCCCTTTCCTATGCCAAGCATGGTCGTTAACAGAGTATGGACCTTCAGCAGGCTGAGGAAGAGAAGTCATGCGCAGTTGTGTTCTTTGTTGCCCGAGCCCTGGTCGACGTGCTTGTTGGTTAGAAGAATTCTGATCAGGCATGTTAAATATACTCCTTGTAATAGTTTTCTACCTTCTTTCAGTATCTTGAAAAGAATATTCTTTCCTCTTGAATGGCGCCTAGAAAAAATGTTTTTGTGGTTGTTTAAATCGTTGCCTGATTGTGTTGGTTGTTCCTTTAAATCTCATTCCAATTTCACTGGTTTTGCTTGGAATGTTCTTTTCCTCTCTTATAGCTTACTCTATTTCATATTTGTCTAAATGGGCTACTGCAATATTGAGTGATGTAGTCTAGTTCGTAGGGAAGGAAACATTATAGAGTTTCGTTTGCTTATATGACTCTCTTTTAAAAGAATTCTGTGATGGTATTTAAAATTGAAGGCTTACTATATGGAAGGTTAAGCCTTCATATCTCTATTTGGTTGAATAAATACGTATTTCCTATTTAGGGCTCTCCTGTTTTGCTAAAAGGTACATTAATAGTGACATTGTGTTCTAAAACTTGTTTAAGCCTGTGGGCATTCCTTACTTTTGTTTAATTAGAAAATGGCATTAGGGTTTTGTTTTAGAACTGTACATGGTTGACTTTTGTACCCAGTTCTAGAGGATGAATAACTTGACATCTATTTTGGCCTCTACGTATTGAGAGAATTACTATACCTACTTCCTGGTTCAAACTCTTGTTTGATTAAAGTAAGGGGGAAACATTGTAAGTTTTATTAAATGAAATATCTACAATTTTTATTAAGGGTCATAAGCAAGCTAGCTATTAATAGTTGGACTGAAACAAAAGTTGTAGGTGAATCCATGGTATTGGACTCGTGAACTCGTTTCCTGTTAGATGACAGCTGATTACAGTGATAATATAATAGGTGGCTATTATATTCATCTGTTTGATATTTGCTAGACATTTCCTTGATAAGCCCACATGGATCGGGAGAACTTCTAGGCTCATGAACGCACATCAAGCGCGCGTAACCTTCCTGATGGATATGTGTGTTGGTTCTTATTTTTTGTGCTTGCACTCGTGGTAAGGTCTTTTGAGTCTGGGGCATCGTTGGTGTATTACCCACCGTGTATCGAATCCCTTTGTTTTCGAACTCGAATATCTTATACTTCAAACTTGGTTACTAAAAGTCCCATTTTGTGGCTTTGTTAAGGAAATCAATTTTTATTTTTATTTTAAAATACTTATTGACATTGTCGGAAATATATAAAAATTATTAACGACTTTTGGGTTTAGCCTTCCCTTATATTATGTAGAGAAGTACGATTAGGATAAGGTTTGTTGGTAGAATAATGGCCCCTTTTGTGTCTCATTTGTATGCTTTTGGAAGAGTGGATTTGTTTTGTTAACTAGTACTACGTTTAAGAAATCCTATAAGGAGGTAGTGGTAAACTCCTTGGTTAAAACTGAAACTATAGTTGTGTTCTTTTAAGGGCGTCGAACCCATATTACTATGAAGCCTCCCCTGGGAGAATTGGATAACGTCGTTTTGTTTCGCGCCTACGATCATAATTAGTATGTTTTGTCTTCTCTTGGACCCCTTTAGTTGGATGGATTGAGTTTTGGATTCCAATCATGTAATCCATAGGATTACATGAAGGAGATATCAACACTCTTGACCTTCTTGTTCCTAACCCATAAGGTCTTGCCTTGTTTTATGTGATTTTGTTCTTCTTTGGTATTTTGATCTTCTCCTTGTTGGTTGGTTTAGATTTCTTTCTCATGTGAATAATTTTTGGAGTTGTGGGTTGTGCTTTGATCCATTTTTGAATTAGAACATTCCTTTCTTGATATTGTTAAATGTTAGCTTCATTGTGCAATGTGTAGCCTTAACATGCTCGCCCTGTGAACCGATTCTAGCTAGTATTTGTGCAGATGGATTATGCGAGTAGATTAAAGGAAAGAGTTGTAAAGGTTTCATCAGTGTAATTTATGAAGTTCCTTGTAAAAGTGTCCAATGTGAGGTAAATTTTGTAATAGTGCTTGCAAAGGAGTTTAGAAGACCTCTTGCCTTGGGTTGTTCAGAAATTGCGTGATGATGTTGTCTTGCCCTTCTGTAGGTAAACTGGTAACTTATCTTTGTGAGAAATGGTATTCAATCCTTACATTGATATGAGTATTGTAAAACTTTGATCTTGAGAATAAATTGTTAAGTTAAATCTTTCTAAGACTTAGTGACAATATTTTATAAGTAAAGTAAAATGGGTCGGTTAACCCTTAAAGAAGCTAAACAAAAATAATAATTTTATATTCAACAAATAAATGTAGAGGTGATCTACTTGAAATCAAATAATTCCATGAGTGATCAAAATGAAACCATCCTTTGTGAAGTAAAAATTTTATAACTTGATATCCCTAGCTACACTAAATGAACATTATCCTTTTATGGTGAATTCTTAGAATGATCCTAAGGTGAAACAAATTGTTAGTTGCTATAAGATAATACGATTTAATAAGTAGGAGGAATCGGTTTCGAAACCACGCAATCTGTCTCTCAACCATTTGAAAGGTAAATTGTTTTCTTTTGTAAAAATCATCCAGTAAAGCCTAAGTAAAATATTTAATAATTTTTGATAAATCCTCAAGCTTCAATAAAAACTGGGTTAATAACTAATGAGGTCATAAAGATGAATTCAACTCGACCTTCTTCCTCTAACCTGTTTTTTTTCAAGGTGCTTGGTAATCTTTCTCTTGAGTATGTTGAAAGCGAATCCATATTGTAATAAGGTTATGAGCGAGTTTTAGTAGCATAAGTGAGGATAGATAGCCTTGTGGAATTAAATTACCTCCTTTATTAAATAATTGAATTAAACAAATAAATGTCATAATAGAGAAGATTTAAAGTTAATTACTCAGTGAAAAGGAATAAACTTAGCTTGGTAAGATGAATTGTATGAATCATATCTTGAGTCTCCTTGAAAACGTAAGCTAAGAATTGCAAGATGTCTTATTAAAATAAATAACCCTCAAGAATATCTCATTGTGGTTGGCCCTAACTGTAAGTGTGTTTTGTGGTTGGACTTCTATGTTGTCATGTCTAAAAGAAAAGTAAATTTTCCTTGATAGGTGTGAACGTTTCCGTGCTGCCTTTATGGCCATCCTTGTATCGAGTTGTTCACAGAGTTAGTTGTATCCTTGGTGACGACATGTTGCGTCATGTTATGTGTCAAGCAAGTCAAAAAAAAAAATTATCCTGTGTTTTCCTATGTAGTCTTGAGCCGTTTTTAGTGGGCGCTACACTTGGTATCAGAGCGTAGGTTCATGCTCTCGAACCTATGGGCCAGATTGGAGTTATGATGGTATTACATGATGATGATGGTGTACATGATAGTGTTACATGGAGATGATGGTATTGCATGATGGTGGTTTATATTGGAAGAGTAATGTGGTACAAGCGTGATGTAATTGATGTTGTAATTGTGATATTGTGAACGCACATGATGTGTATGTCACTTAGTGCGTGTTTGTCATCATGTTGATGTGCTGGGGATGGGAGTATTCTGTCTCCTTCTTGTGGATTCTATGAAGAGTTCACGTGTGAATTACTGCTTATGATGTGTGAAAAGAATTATAATGTGGATGACGTAGTGTTGGAGCATTGTGACATATTGTGATATGTAGGTGTATCAATGTGTTGTATGACTAGATTGATGTTAAATGAAATGAGTTGTATCATGATGTTTTTACCATGTTTTAAAGAAATGTGTGTATCACCTTGTTATGTAGCAATTAATGTTATGTTGTGATGTTATTATGTTCATCGTATGTATGATTTGTGTAATATGTAATGATTCATGTTGTGATATAGGGGCATACAGTGAGCCTATGAACCCTATTGTGTAGTGATTGCACTTTGGGTGCAGAATGTGGTAAAGTGATGTATTACACCCGGTGAATGTATGATTGTGATCTACCCTGTATACATACCATACGTAAGACGTTATGGTAGCTATGTGTGTACCACCATTGTGTTAGTGATGTAGTTACATGTTATGTTGTGAACCTTGCACTAACCGACCCTGAGGGAAATCGGTAAATTGTGTATGTTCGGAGTGAGAAAATGTGTACCGTTGACCAGTCACTCGAGCCGAGTACGAGATAGGAAGTGGAGCCTTACATAGGCTGAAAACCCACTTTTGTTCGTTTGGTATGTGTGGCACTTGCTCAACGGGTGTCATGCATATTGTGTTTCGCGGACACCTTAGGCTCAGTAGATGGTGACTTGTACTCTTTTCTCTCTCTCGATATGGTTGTCGTATGGGTTCAACCTATGTGATTTTGACTATGTAGAGCCTTGTTGAAGTGGTGTCGAGATGATTCAGATTGAGATTATGACAGTTGTATTATTGATATGTATTTTACGAGTTGAGGCTCGATGTTCCGAGTGCTAGCAACTCGTTGAGTACCCCTTGGTGGCCAGATAAGGCCACACAGTTATCGTAATGTGACATTATTATAAGTGTATTTTATTCGTAAATTGAGCTTTTTACTTTATTTTTCAAGGACTAGTAGTTTTCTTGATTGACATGCTTACATTTTGGGCATTTCCTTGGTTTGTGGTACTAACACTTGGATTTTTGCACTAACTATGGCCATTTGGTCATTTTTTTTGCTTGGTTTTGAATCTTCTTATAAATTTTAAAATTATACCGCCTTGCCCAAGGCATTGTATTTTGCCAGTTGGCATTTTGATCGGATTGATATGTTGGTTCTAGTGTCGTGATGTGTGGAATAGGGTCATGGGATGCACCATGGAATGGTTGGACCTATGGACCCGCTTTGTTGTATGGGGGTACGCCCCAAGGAGTTATAGATAACTAGCGGGTTGTTGAACCATGCGTTATTATGTCACTTGGGTTAGGAGTGTTCGAACTCTATGTGTCTTGGGCCATAGGGTCAACCGGCCTCCTTGAGGGAGGCATAAGAGTTTGAGGGAGGCATAAGAGACTTGAGGGAGGCATAAGAGTTTGAGGGAGGCATATGATATTTGTGTGTATGGTTGATGTTTCGGGATATATGTTGAGTTATTGTGATGTTTTGGTAGTGGTCTTTTGATGTATGTGTTACTCATGTCAGATGGATATGTGTTGTGATGTTGTGGATATGTCATTGATTCCCTTGTGGACGCTATGTACTTGTAGCATTTGTTTGGTGTTATGTGAATTTTTCATCGATGCAAATTGAGGAAATGTCTGGTGGATTGTAGTACTCTTTTGTTCGAGTATTTAATATGTCAGTCATAGATGTGTGACGAGTACTATGTTATGTGGACTGTGCCTATTCCATTCCGTATTTGAGTAACCTTTTGTGGTGTAATACAATCATGAAGTATATACTTGTGTGCTTGTGAATCTGTAGTGTCTTTTTGAACCTGATAGGGTGTTGTGTTAGTAGTTCATGTTGGGCACCCACAATAAGGAATAAACCAAAACTCTTCAATGATGAAATTTTAAAAGAAATTAAACTAAGAATAATGTTAATGGAAAGGAACTAATGAAATAATAAATAAGAGGGAACTGCCAATCTTCACAGAACCTTGAAAGTTAAAATTTCTACCAAATGTTCCTAAGGCTACCTTGTGACCGTGCTTTAATCAACTAAAATTTTAAACCATAGGGTGTACTTTCTCCTTTACCTATTCTTGGTTGCGAACCATTTCTTTTCCACTGTGTTATGTCGCATCAAGGACGATGCTTTTCTTAAGGGGAGGAGAATGTAATGCCCCGTTCGGCGTGTACCCTAGTTCTTGTCGCAATGACCCTTTTGTTGAGTGTCGAATGGCTGTGTGAATTTCCGTTGTCTTAGATCTTGTCTCAGTGATGTTTTAGAACCTTCCCTCTCCTTCTTGGGTTCTCAAGTCATTATTGACACCTCTGTGTGTGGACTGTGTAATGTCCTCGTGTGCAAACCTAGTTAAAGGAGGATTTTGTTATCGCATAGTTAAGCTGGATCTTTGGCCATTATTGATGTGAGTAGAAATTATTTATATTTATAGTATATAATGATAACAATGTTGTTTTAATTTAATTATCGATTGGCCTCTATCTTATAGTGTTATTGTTTTACATTATTGTCAAATTGGTATATACGTCTTTGTTAATATGATTAATAATTATTTTAAGTGGTAATAATAATAATAATAATAATAATAATAATAATTAAATAATAATAATAATAATAATATTAACCATATTATTATTTTAATTATTGATCGACGATAACTCATTATTTTTAGTGTCGATTGTTATCAACTGTATTATTAATTATCGTTAAATGATTTTATTGTTTGGTTGGTCGCTTTGCAGAATGAACCCCGTTCCGCTACTGAGGAAGGGATTACCCGTTTTGGTGCCATGGTCGTTCCTTGCCTCGTGTTTTCTTTTGAATGCCAACCTCTAGTTTTCTGCGCTTGGTCGCTTAGGCCTGTTCGCATGTTGTTTTTAATCCTTGTGAGTAATGGAGAGTTTGATTCTTACTTCCTCTAGCTTGCTCATGTGTACGTGATTAAATTTTCTCGGGTTGAATAGTAATCATACAAAAATTCGTATACCTTTTTAGCTTATGAGAACTGTTCGGGTAATCTTGTAACTCCTTTTACATTTGTATTAATATATCTTCTTTCGTATGCTTTGTGAGCTTACCTTAGTTAGTAGAGATTTTGTTATCCCGTATCTTTGCTGAAGGAGGGGCTCATGGGGGCGCCTGTGTCGTGGTGAGGACTGCCCAGTTTTTAAATATTTTAAACTGCTTTCACCTACCCTCCACTGCCACCTTGGCCGACTGTGTCCTTTCACATGTCTTGTTGCAAGTAGATGGCATTAGTCTCCTCCCAACCACCAACATGCAGACTATAATGGCCATTATGTTCTACCTCATGCGGGAGATGGGAGTCGGTGGAGTCCCGACTTTCTTCACCATGATCTTATTTTGATTCTTTAATTTAATGAGTATGGGCGCAGAATGGGTTGATATGGTGGTTAGAAGAAGCTACAAGCTAGTGAAGCAGGCGTGTTACCTCCACTTTCATTAAGTGCTGCAAGGTGTGTTCGCTTGTGGGATCCACAACAATGGCCTACAACAAAGTAATTAGCCAGCAAAGCAGGGAAAGATAGCAGAACATCAGGGTTTCAACTTACGGTCATCTATTCTATTCTGTGGGTTTATTGGGTTAAAGAGAGGATTCGACCTGTATAACTCTCCCTTCAGGAGCGCGTGGGATCAAAACGCGGGAAGGACGTTCATTGTTCCAGTCGCAGGCTCTTCTTCTCCCTCTGTCGCTTCGTATTTCCCGCGCTTTGTGAATATAGACACCCCATGGCATGTCACGGCTCCTCCTCATCGGATGGACGATACCGTTGCAGCCGTAAAAATACATCGGTTTAGGAATGACGAAGTTTGGAGGGAGTGCATAAGTGGAAATGACGGGTGCGTATGAGTATGGAGTAAAGTGGAATCAAGAGATGGAGATGCACGAGAAGTAGCTATATGAAGTTGTTGATTTTACGTGTGTAGATCTTGATATAAAGAAGCTAAATCAGGATTATTTGAAGAAGATTAGGTTTTGTATTAGAAGCATTGGGTTGAATGAGTGGAGTAGTAGTAACAATGGAGGTAGGAATGTGAAGTGGTTGAGTGGAGGTCGTGACATCCGAAGAGGAACCTACAAGTGGTATTGAAGTTACATCTTGATATTTTTTAGCAGTTAGAAAAACATGGAGAATATGTGAAATATGTGTAGGATTGTCACACAAATCTTGACAAAAATTAGTAAGCTTGTCTAATTGTTCTTGATCAACATTGGTATCCTCATCATATGATTGTTCACTATCAAATGTTTCAATATATTTGAGGAAAACATTACTTTAGTTGGAAAGGGGTTATTAGATTCAACTATTGATTTAGAAACCCTACGGTAAATGGAGGAAGCATATGCTCAAAATACCAAAAATGACCACTACGGGTAATGGTTATAAGAAGAAAACCCTATAAAGAAGGTGGAATTCGAGTGATGGGTTCACCAAATGATTTAACAAAAATAGAATAAATGCTAAATCCTAATTACAGAGTCGTATGATAAATAAATTCTAAATTACATATTTGACACAAGCAAATAAGCTAATAAATATAAAACCTTAAGTGCAAGAGAGAGAGTAAAGGACTTATTTGATTTCACACTTTTCTAGAAATAATATGGTTTGGAAAATTGATGAACATGAAGGGCATCACACAAATTTATACTATAAATTATGGAGCTACCAGTGAGTCTCGACTAGGGTGCTTGGATCTGGGTCAAAGGCGCCTAGGTGCTAGAGTCTCCAAGCTACAGGGCACTCATGATTGTGCATGTGGTCAAAATTTGATTTTTATGGTGTCGATGATAGTATTTGTTGGTCTCTCAGATGTCAAAATATGATCGCTGAGTGTTCTTGTAACCTACAAAGAGATGTTTAGCTACAAAACCCTCAAACTAGATCAAATCCCAAAAAATAAAGATATAATATGGGGAATCGAACTAAACCCAATGGTCACCCACTAAATGAACTTGTGACCAAGCATTGCTCTACATCTCATACTCCATATAGTTCTTGTGGGTGTGTGAAATAATCGTGCCCTAGGAATCCCTTGTGCAAGTGCACTTGATAGCGGGTAATAGCTAGATGTAACAAGGTAAATAGATGTGTGGATGGAAAAATGAACTTCCCCTTCTTGTAGAGTGTATACGAGAAAATGCAAATCCCTTGTCCCTTTTATGGATGCTAGATGGATTCCTTTGATACTCTTAGATGCCTTTGGATGTAACCTTAGGTGATGATAATAGATGCTTACAGACTTGGTCCTTTATTTTAGTCACATAGCTTTGTATTTATATGATTCCCTTGGTTAAATTTTGTAATTAACAACTAAAAGGCCGACCCATAAGAAAATAAGATTCCCAAAAGATAAAAGATACCTAAAAAATCGAGTAATATATAAAAGGGTTAGGGGTGCCTGAGGGGACGAGGGTGCTTGGGCACCGGAGTTCAAGCCGTAAAAGATAAGAAATTGAAATACGACATGATAACAAAGCAAAGAGGCCAAAGCTAGTTGTCAATTACTAGTTTTCTCTCTTAGGAATCATATGAATGCAAGTATGCTTTTAGGACCTAGAAATGTACCCAAGTGCATGATTTTGTGTCTACGAAGCAATTGAGGAATTTGAGTGGGTTAGCCCCATGGTGATCAACATCAAGAAGGATGGTCAAATCAAGATTTGTGTTGATTATAGGGAACTCAACACTTCATGTCTTATAGATATTTTTCCTATGTCATTCATAGAGGAGATCCTTAAAGGAGTTAGTAAGGTATGAAATCTATTCTTTCACCGATGGATTTTCAAGCTATCACCAAGTGCACATTGTGAATGAGGATCAAGAAAAGATCACCTTCACCACTAAATGGGGAATATTTACATATACAAAGTGATGCCCTCTCAATTGAATAATGCACCAATAGTATTCTCACACATAGTTGTGCATGCATTTCATGACTTCATTCATAATTTGTTACAAGTTTATTTGGATGGCTGGACTGCCTATGGGCTTATGAAAGATCATTGTGATAATTTAAGGCTCGTGTTTGAGAGATATAGGTAGCTAAACATCTCTTTCAACATTAAGAAGTGTATCTTTTCTACACCCTTTGGTACTCTACTTGGGCACATCATTTGTCACACCCTTTAGTACTCTTCTGCTTGGGCATGTTATTTATTACAAGAATTTTATAAAAGGATATGTAAATATTTTTGTGCCTTTGGAGGAATTTCTCAAAGATAAGGGAATTTATTAGAGAGACACGCAACAACATGCATTTTAAATGTTGAAGGAGAAGCTTACCACCGTACCCATCTTGTGTTTCCCTTCATGGAACAAACTGTTTCATGTACATGTTGATGCCTCTGACATGGCTATTGGCATAGTCTTGGCACAACCAGAGAGGGTAATGTAGATCATCCCATATGATTTGCAAGTAGGAATTTGACACCAGCAAAGCATAACTATACAACCACATAACGTGATGCATCATCTATGATCTACGAGCTTCACAAATTTTTATAGTACTTATTGGCCACATCGTTCATATTTTATACGAGATAATATGGAATTGAAGTATTGTGTCGCAAACTTGTTTTACAAGGGCACTTCTATCGGTGGATACTCCTTTTTCAGAATTTGATTTTACAGTTGTAGTAAAGCTAGGAAAGAGAAACTTGGGACCTGATCATTTGTCAAGGATCAATTCTAGAGAGGATGCGCAGAGTATTAAAGACACTATGCATGGTGCATATTTGTTTAGAATAAACCGTATGCCATATGATTTGGAGGACATATAAGTATTTTTATGCAAGGTACTTTTGCTAGAAGGAATGAAGACCATGGAAAATAAGCAGTTTGTTATTTTAGCCACACCCTATCAGGTTATTGGAGGATACTTGTATAAAATGGGTAGAGATGAGGTCATGCGCAAGTGTGATTTAGAGCATGAATGTAAAGCCATTATGGAGTAAGCTCATGAAGGAATTGTAGGAGGAAATTATGCAGGAGATATAACTGCGCACAATATCCTTCTAGTTGGTTTATGGTGGGAGACATTGTACAAGTATATTAACGCTTTTGTTAAAGCATATGATCATTCTCAAAGAATTAGAAATCCTGGGACGAGAAATGAGATGCATTTAAGGATTATAACAAGTGCGAAACCTTTTGAAAAATGGGAAATTTATTTTTAGGGCCTATTGCACCACCCGTGCATAAGATTGGAGCACGCTACATCATCACATGTACTAACTACTTGATAAGGTGGGAAGAGGTTGTACCTACAAAAGATTGAATCGCAACGATAACCATGAGGTTTCTTTGGGAAAATATTATTGCGGTATGGATGCCCCTTAAGTTTGACCATTTATAAAGGAACTCATTTATTGAATGAGACCATTAAAATTCTATTGGTAAATTTTTTTGGTGGCACACCATAAAATTACTCAATATCACCCTCAGGCTAATGGCACTGGTGAAGATTTCAATGAGATCTTAGGGCAAACACTAACAAAGATATGTGATGATAGAAGGAAGGATGGGGATGACAAGGTATCAACCGTTCTTTGGGCATATAAAACAACCTATAAATGGTTGGACAAGGCCACACCCTTTCAGTTGGTGTTTAGTGCAGAGGTTGTGTTACATGTGGAATTTATGTTACCATCCCTACGTATTGTGCACACAGGTGGTTTGGATGATGAATAGGATGTGGATGAGCATATTGACACGTTGATGCAATTGGATGAGCAGCGTGCCATTGTGTGTTGGATATAGAAGACCAAAGGCTTGGCATGGCATATACATCAAAAACAAGTCCTTTGCAATTGGAAAAATGGTACTTTTGTATGACTCCAAGTTTTCACACCACCTAGGGAAGTTGAAAGTTCATTGGTTGGGACCCTTTGTAGTGACCAAGATACTAGATTCAAGTGCATGTCAATTGCAAGAGCTCAAGGGAACCATGTTGCTTGGTTACTTCAATTGGAGTAGGATGAAGCCCTATTATAAATAAGCTTCCTTCATGTTTGTAATAAGGCAATATTTCCATTGAGATAAAACAAATGGAAGAGCTGAGCACATGGCCTTTTGATGAGTTGGTTTCTCTATCATCACCAAGAGAGCATGATAAAAAGTACAACTGTGAGTATGAGGTTTTATCTTCTCCGTTAGGAGAAGAAGATTGTCTAGGATATGTTCACGATAGAATAAATGATTATTCCCATGTTGCAGCCCCAATATTGTGTTCTTTCTCTTTTCATGAGTATGATATTGCATCATGTGGGTCCTACCATGTCAAGAATGAGCTAGCATGTACATAAAAGGATCATATATAAAAACAAATGAAAGAGAAGCTATAAGAATCTTGTGAATTGAGTTAGAATTAGTTTTCTCTCACCACTTCTGAATTCCTTACTAATTTTGAAAATGAATCAATCATGCAAAGTTCACCCAAGGATGGTGACTACCTTCATAGCAGAAATTATATTATTGAAAACATAGGAGAATGCCTTCTTATGGTGAGGAGATATCATGCATATACCACGAGAGAATAGAACCGGGGTTCATTTTAAGAGACCTCTTAGAAATCGGAGGTCGAAAATACCTGGCAACTATCCTTAGGACCAGTTTCGTGGGAAGGAGAATTTTTGGGGGTCCGACAACAAAATTTTCACCTAATTTTTAAGAGGTGTGAGAAGGTTGCAGACGCACAACAAGAGATTTGCTATCGCGCATCAACAAGGTGGTTGACACGCGACAACAAATCTTCTATCACGCGTCTGCAGCCTCTGCCCTCTAGTCGCACGACAACAAAATCTCGTGTCGCGTGTCAACAAACTCTCTGTCACATGTCTACTTCCTCCACACTCCTGTCGAACATCAAAAACTATCCATGTCATGCGTAAACAAACTCTCCATGTCGCGTGTCAAAAAAATCTATGTCGCTCGTCTATAGCCTCCACCCTCCTGTCACGCGTCTGTAGCCTCTTCCCTCATGTTGTGCATTTACTGTACTTGATAATACATATGCCCCGTGTGGTATGAGTGATCTAGTAGTGTTCTACCTGGCGAATAATCTAGGATTATATAGGGGATAGTTTCAAGGGTAGGAAAAGCCGACCCGGATCGGATCTGTACGGGTATCATCAAGAGCGGCCCGGCCATTCATTTCCCATACCATATATTTCTCTTCTCTGTGCGGTTCTCCTGATCTGTTCTCCCATATTGAGATAGGGGCCTGGTTTATCTGTTTTCCCGAACCCGAATGGCTCCCCCTTTCCCGAACGGTCCTTAGACGTCGTCGTGCATTCTTTCCGATTGCGGGACCGCCTGTTGCCTGTTGATCGATCCGGAGATTCTTTCTTCTCCTGTGATTGGAGATTCATTCGAACAATTCGCCGAGGGGCGTGAGGACAGGAGCCCCTATGAATAAATATATAGGCTATAGCGAGAGCAGAACATTGACCCGCGCCATAAAATTCGCCTTTTCAAATTTTTCAAAAATGGAATATTCATCATATTACGAGTATTTTCCACTAAAATTATCCTTGAATAGAACTTTCAAACAAGTAACAAAGTGGTCATTAGATACAAATGTGTTTTCTGTGCAATATCAATATGAGAATGGAAATTTGGTTTCCTTCTTCTCAAACCATGTAGAGCCATCATGAGAACATGGTATGACCATCTGATTATCTTTGAGCTTTAGAAGTGGTATGAATTCAGCCCACTATTCCATGATGGTACCTACTTTTCTTAGCATGTTGTCGTGTGTGTGTATATTATTCCCCTACCTCTATAAATTTCCCTCCCATGTACCATATTTTCCCTTTTTGTTGTGTGTTGCCTTTCTATTTTTTGTGTGTGTTTTCTTTTTCCCTTATGTGTGTTTGTTGCTTATGTTAGTTGGTGAAGGAGTGCCTCTCGCCCAAATTTTCAAGGCATTGGTCTTCTTACCCACAAGATACCCGAGGTTCTTCATTACCCATTATGGTCTAATGTCCCCGAGCTGAAGCCAATTGTTATCATGATAAATTTCTAGCATGCAAAATTGAATAATTGTCCATGAAAACTAATCCTCCACTTGAAAGTTTCCAACCCCGGTCATTAGAAACCTTTCTGTTGTTTTGTCAAAGCCTTGCATATCCACATTCACCAAGGAACGCTTGTTATGCCAACCGAATGAGGAACATAGGGAGTTGTTTCTTCATTCCCTCTGTTCATCAATTTACCACCCCACTTGCAATACAAAGACAAATTTTTGTTTGAAGGCCCATAAGAAACTATTCTCAATTCCTCAAGCTCTCGGATTGCCACCGACCGACTATTTTTCTCATTTTCACAATAACTTCCATATTTTTTCCAAGAAGATGAATATGAAGGGTCCTAAACTCAAGTTTTTGAATGTAATATTGTATTTGTGCCTAAATTGAATGTATTAACTAAATTTTAGGAGATGGAGGGTCACAAGTGGCAAGAAAGTGAAAGGTCATGTGAAGGAAGATGAAGAGTCATGTTGTAAATCTAAAAAAAGTATGCCTTCTCCATTCCAAAGGGTTCACATTTATTGATTGCTATAAGTTGTAGGGATTTATATTAATACTACTGCAAGCAATAAAGCTACATTTATTCTATTTCCTTTTCTATTTTCCTCTACTCTCTCTCTAGTTTCCAACTTTGCAAGCACTAGAATCTTGGATAACCAAAGAAGAACTTTGTGTCTCCAATTTTTTAGTCTTACTATTGATTACATTGTTGTGTTCTTCTTATTGAATGTGTACCTACTTTGGCTAATGCATGTGAATTATGTAAGTCTGCTCACAACAATAACCCTCTTTCCATATTCCTCTTACTCCCCTTTACCTCTCTCCCAAGCAAATTCCTCCCTTATACATTATATAAGAATTTTGCCACAGGTTTAATGGAGTATTCATGTGTGATCCATGACCTAACAACCACCCCACATTATTTATTTAGTTTACATTCAATAATGGGAGCCTCCCATACCCAAGAAAGAGGGGTTTAGCCCCATGAATGTTGGTGAAAACCAATAATCTTTCACTGCAAAACTTATTTCACCAACAATAATGTTAGTACATAAAATGTTTCAAAGATAGACAAAGTAACTTGAACTAGATAAAAAAGGCCAAATCATTTTGGAACATGAGAAAATACTTCAGATACACACTAAGAGGGTGAATAAGAGAGTAATTAATGAGTATCTAATCTACTAGAAGAGTCAAGACAATGAAATTGTAACATGGGAGGAGGAATATTTCCTATACTTGCATCCATAAATCATCAACATGGAGGACTACACATGTTTGAAGAAGCGCCCAGTAAATTGTCAACATTGGGGGAAATGTCAATTTTAAGGGGAGGGACATGTTACATTCTTAATATTATGTCTTGTACCGGGATATGTATAACCACCATGTGTTTAACATGATCTCTTAACATGTCATATCACATTTATTTATGTTTTCATATGCTTAGTAGGTCATCCTAGGTGGTTTACATAACATAAGTAGGTTATATATAGGAGGTAGTAACTAGTAGTTGGGCATCACATTGAGCATTTGTGTCTTATTGTAAGGTGTGGAGGTTCCCCTTGAAGTGAATAAGTCATTTATATTTGAATATTCTAACCTTATCTCTTTATTTCAATGTTCTTTGGTGTTGTATTGTTGTTATTATTTTGATGTCTAAGTAATTTCCTTACAAGGAGCATTCAAGTTCATAAGAAATATTGTGTCACCCAAATTTAATTATAATTAGTGAATAAATACCACTCCTAGGCATGCAATGTTGAAAGATGTTTCTTTAATCTTTTCTTATATAGTCGTATCCAAGTAATGGAGGCTTAGACTAAACCACACAAAATGTCAAAGTATCATGTTGTGCAAGCTTTCTTAAGTTATTCAACATTTTCCTTTATCGTGCTTAGCCACACAAATGCTTCCACACTGCAGTGCACGGTATTCACAAAGTGTACAATATCTTTACACATTTCTCCAAGTCACATAACACTATATTAGACAATAAACCCATGCATGTCTTGCACAGGCCACCATTACTTAACCAATGTCATGATACAATCGTGAGACTTCCAAACACTATTTTATGTCATGAAGCCTTGCATTTATGTGGTATCATTCCCATTCACTTTTATGATGAGATTTGCATTTGGAAAGATCTCTTATCAACATCAATATAATTGGAAGGAGGCACATGTGGTCTTTTATTTTTCCTTCATGGCTAATTACCAAACCAAATTATTTTCTTGAGCTTGATCCAACAAAATATAACATTCCTAAGGAGATAAATGGAAAACAAGGCATTTGAGTAATATTCTGCAAGGTATTGTTGCCTTGCAAAAACATCTTTACATTACAAATGCATCTTTATTCTCCTACTTGATTCACCATGAAATCTGTAAATAGAGGGGATCTATGAGTATTAAAAAAATAAGCTTATCTTGCAATTGGGAAAGGTTTCGCGTGTGAGATTTATAAATTGAGTTATGTATGGTTTTGTAGAACCTTTGTAGAGACCTGAGTTTAGGATAGAACATCATAGGGTTTGAAATTCTTAAAACGATTCTTTCAGAGTCTTGTCATAATATTGTCATTTGAGTGTAGTGTCATTGTGCCCGAGTCTATAATATTTCCTTACATTAGTGCAAGAAGCGGTGTTATTTTCTTGTTAAGATTTTTTTGGTGTCACATCTTGGAACCGATCATTTATTATTTTGATATATTTGATAACTAGATGGTGGTGGCCGCCATAGAGACAACATGTTATTGTTGATTGATTTTGCTTGATTAGCATTATGATATATTTTGGATAAGAGCATTTATTTTCAATAATTAAATAATTGTTAGATGGTTATTAAATGTTGAAATACAATTATGACTTACTTATTAATAATAACATGTCATTTCTAATTTATAGAAAGTTGATTTATTATTTTGGACATGTAATGCACTGGGTATTGTTGTTTGTGCATGTGCAGACATTCTTGAGAAATGAGAAAGGGAATCATCGGAGAGAGAAGAGAAGATTTCTTATGGGTATCACGAGAAAAAGTTACATGTGTATGATAATTCTCAAAATTGGGACAAACCATAAGTCGGTAAATAGAACTTATTCATTTATTTTGGCTTGTTAATCCTTGTGTCATTACATCCTTTAGAGGTTAAAATAACATCATTCTTGTTGAATTACAAGATAATAAAACTAATAATAACAATACTAATGACATATTATTACTATATTTGTTTAAAAATTAAGCTTGCACAACTTGGTTATTATGATAATGATCGCATTATCATTTGTTACAATAATAATGCCTTCGTAATGATCCAATTAGGAGATTTGTGTAATTTGAGATTTAATTGAATTAAATAAAAGAATAATATTTCATTAAAATAATTATAGAAATAAAAAACACAGGATGAGCTCACCAAGATAAGCCCAATTTTTGACTCACTTGACACTAAGCTCAACTTCGTTGTGAGTCTTGTAAAATCCATGTTTTCTTATTTAATGTGTAATGTTCTACTTACATATTTACGCCAAAGGCATTCCCCCTATGGGAAAGGCCCTTCCAGTCATTTTGGTGACTATGTTAAATTTGACAACTGTCACTTTTGGGAAAAATCATGAATGGTAGTTTATTAGGGTTCCAAATGTATCTCCATTTGCAAGTCTGATTTAACGTATAATGGCACTAATTTTAGGATGACTATTAGCAAGAGCTCCGTTTAACACAATTACGGTTGCAAGATGGTATGATTGGAGAGGCCTCCTATAGTGTATGCCAAGAGAAATTCAACACCACCATAAATGGTACAATCTCTTTTTCATGTCATGTATTTTTCTTTTATTTGGGGAGGTTTTATTTTCTTTTGTTGAGGTTTTGGCTGAATAATTGCTTTACTTGTTCTTTGTTTTTCATAGATCTAGTAGCATTAAGTGAACCCATTGATGTGTAAGTTTCTAATCTCTCCCCTCTCTGGTTTATAGATAATTATTTTGTAGTGTGTGTATGGGGTATCTCCCTCTGGTGTTTTTAATAGGATTTCTATTGGGATTTATTGGTAGATATATAATATAGGTCTTTTCCATTAGTTCAATAATTGATTAGGTCCCGGTTATGAAACCCTCTAGTAGGAACAAAGGAAATTAAGTTTTTATTGTATCCGCATTTCTTTCCAAGGCCAAAACCCAATGGATGCAAAATTAGAACAATATATAAAGCACAAAGTGAGTAAAACCATTTGTTCCTTATAAGGGAGTGTCATTAGCCCAAACCTAAAAGTTGTCTTATCTTCTTATATATAATAGTGTTCAAAATTTCTACATTTAGGTTTCTACTTGATAACCAAACACAATGCTTTGAGTAAACCGCACATTATCAATATGATACCAGATTGAAATGAAATTGTTGAAAATTTTTGAACAGTGCAAAATGGGCAACTCGAAACTTCATTTCAGATGGAAGGAATTGATGGATGAACCTAACTAAGGGGGTACATACAATTTTATAAGTTTTTAGCTTACATCAATTGACTAACAACATGCAATATGTAGCTATGTGTGTTGTTGCGAATGCAACACCTCACATAGGTCAGTTATTCCATGTTCACCTTCAAAGAAGGTAACACGTAAATCCCTAAAGGAAAAATGTATAACCTTGATGAAGGTGAGAATCACAGATATGTGGGATTTTACATCCCATAGCAGCAAACAGAGTTGTTGATTATAGGTTGTAGATGTTCATTATTAAGTTACATGTATTTTCATTTTGATCATTTCTTATGATTAAGTGTTATTAAGTTTGTTATCGAGTTGTTTAATTCATTGTAAAATCATTACATATCATAAGAGATGAAAGTAAAAGGAAGTACACAACTCAATTACAAAAATAATATCATTTATTCATGAGGAAATTCAATGTTTCCCACACAAGCCGTGGGATGTAACTTATGACTACTGAAATAAGAGATACATGTGTATAAAGCTAAAAGAAAAGGAATGAAGAAGGAACCCATCATTGCCTTTGGGTTTCCTCTTGTTCTTCATTTTTCCACCTTCAACTCTTTTATCTTCATCTTCTCGTCATCATTCCATTGCATCGGTGTTCTGAAGAGAAATAGAACATTGTCAAATTTTGAGCTTAGGGTTAGATCTACATGTTTGTCTTTATGAGTTTTATGCAAATGAATCATTTGAGATCAACAAGCATAAGGTACTTCAAAGTTGATACAAAAATGAAAAGTACTATCTGCGAAGTACATGTATTGCTATCGAGAATCATGACAGATAAGGAAAGGGAAAACATTACAGAATGCAAGGGACGCCGTGCAAGCCTTACTTTTCTCGATAATTTTCTTTGAGATGATTGTAGGTACAAAGAAGTCAAATAAGGTTAAAATTAAATGTACACATAAGCAATGAAATGAAAGGTTACATTCATAGAGTACTTCAAGCATACTCTAGTATGAGCACATGAATAGATAAAGATGAGATAGTTATTACTTTCACGAAGAAGAAGAATTTCTTTTACAAACTTTAATGCATCATTTAAGTTATAGTTTTGAAATAAGAAGCACTATGATTTAAAAGTGTGAGTTATTTTGGAATAATAGTTGATTCCTTGAAAGGAAAAAATTTACATAAAAAGAAAGAGCCAACTCAATTTGGCACACATATATAGATTTAGAATGGCCACTATGATTGCAAATAACATAAGAGAGTCCATATTTGCAAGATGTCCATTATTTCTAAGAAAATGCAAATTGCAAATTGACAAGTAGAAAGGTGCAGTCTTTATTTCTTAAATTCACACAATATAGGTGTAGCTCTAAAGATATTGAAGCACATTGTTACAGATTTCTAGCTTAGAAGATACAATTTCCAGCAATGCAACAAAGTGCAACAACAATCTTGATGTCATCTACAAAGTGACATAAAACTTGCAAGGAAATGAAAAACCAAATTTCTTCCAAATAATTATTACATGAGACCATCATAACATTAGACCAAGTTCAAGATAAAAGGTACATTATTCTTCAAAGTTCTATAAGTTTCATCTACAAGTGAAAGAAAGCTACACCATCCATTAGGGCGAAAATGAAGATATACACACATCCTTGGAAATGTTTTTATAATAGGAGATGATTATAATTCAACAGAGCTTTGTTAATGAGTGTATTGGATATCTTATGCATGTTTTGGCCACCAAGACAACCCATTATGTTTCCATCTTGTTATAAATACGTTTGGTTACATTGATTTTGAATACACAAGAACACCAAAGCTTATTTGATGTACACATTACAAAATTGTCTTTTGAAGTTGCTACGGGAAGAGAAGATGTGAACAATAACTAGACTCCGTATCATTTACTAAGATTCCTACTTGTAATTTTCTTTCAAAGCTTGCAAGATCACAAAGGAGCAAACAATTTTCAAATCATGATACAAGAAATGCAATGCTCATAGTTATCATGTTATAAATTTAAAATTCTACAAATTTTAGGAATGATAGAAATATAAAACACATAATGGATGGATTTTTTAGATCAAATGTAAACGAGAGAAGCCAAGAGCTTATCTTCTTCATGGTGATAAAATTTAAAACCTTAAAGCACCCAAAACCGGAAGAGAGAAATAGTGGCCATTGAAGAAATGAAGTTAGATAATGCTCAAGGAAATGAATGCAAACTAGAAAATAATTGTAACGACCTAGAAAATAAAATCCCCAAGTTATTTTTCATAGCGGCTAACAATACAGAGACCCAAAGTTTCAAACAAAGTGATGCAAAGCCAATAAAATCAAATACTTGGTTCGAGAAATTTGTTATCCTGTAAAATTGACGAGGGCAATTTTACAGGTAACCATACCAAAATTTTGTTCTGGTTCCTTGTAGAGGTCCCTCAGCGTTCGGAATGTTGTAAAATCCCTTTCCGAGAAATCTAGTTTTCCGAACTTAGTCATTTCAACCTTTTTTGGCTGGGCGCACATTTTACCTATGCAACATAGATAAAACTCTGCACCCACTTTATTTCCTTTGGCGCACCCTTTGAAGTGTTGACACATCAATTGTTGTGCCTTCCCATGATGCGCCTTTCTTGCATGCGCTAAGGCACATGCACCTTCCTGCCAATAACAAAGATGTTGTCTCGTGTTTTGGTGCGCCAAGGCACTCGAAATCTAGTGTCGACAGTCCTAAAATTGTGCCAAGGGCACAAATAATTTCATGTTGACAAAACCATATTCGCGCCAAAGGGCGTAAAGTTTTACGTGTCGACACGTGTTTTGGTGCGCCCCTTTAAAAAGTGGTTGGCACATTTATTACACCTTTGCCTATATATAGGCGCATCCGCCCTGTCACTTTCACAATTGAAAACACGTGATAAACTTTATTCCTCTGCACTTGTCAACACACCCGTCATCCTCGTGTCACGTTCGTGGACCCCGCTTCGTCTCTCACATTCTATATATTCCGGGTAAGTGGTCCTTGTTTCTCTTGTGTTTTTGTTTTTGTTGGTTGTTTGTGAGGTTGGTGTATAGATCTGAGAAACCATAAACCCCTCCTGTCATTCTTGCATTTTTCTCTCCCAAACCATTTTCATCCTCTTTCCAGATCTGCTAGCCAAGAGGGCTCTGCCCCGAAAATGAACCTAGATCCTTTTGTTGTGCCCCCCTTTCACCACTTAAAACCATGAGGAAGGAGGCCTGAAAGATCACAAACCCATCAGAAAAGAAAGAAAACTTGAAAGTTGGTTCCGGGCTGCATTTTCCTCTGGCGCAATCACCACCCTTGTTACAGGAAACACAATTCACCGAGAAAGCACACTGCCCATTTGATTGCAACATACAAGATACCTGCACCATGCGTAAACCAAGTAAATCCTAAACCTGGCGTAGGCGCATCCCCACTTACAACAACAAAGTGCCATGCAAGCTTTCCCTGCACCATGCCAAAGTCCCCTTTTGCGCACATAAAGCTAGTGCTACACGCATTAATCCTGTGCCCTTCGGCGCACCAACATTCCATGTTACACGAAAATTACATGTGCCATTGGTGCATCCTGATCCCATACAACACTAAACTTATTTGCACCCAGTATAAAACCACATATAATGGCACAGGGGCACTCCTGCTTACAACAAAAAGATGTTATATGTAAAATCCTTGCGCCCTGCGCCCTTTGGTGCTGATTTATTCCTTGTAACACTCCATTTTAGTGCACCATTCTTTTAACTCTGCAGCCTGCAGTGTCCCTGCGCCCTACACCCAGAAGCCTTAAAATTGCTAACTCCTCATTTTGTAAAGCTTTAATGGAAGATCTGATAGCTAATATGGCTCTTTTGCGTTGGACTTCGCTTCTTCTTCTTGCAGATCAGCAACTGAACTCAGATCCATATATGTCTACATCAAGCAAAAGGCCAACCAAGTCAAAGGGTAAGGCTAAGCTTACAGAGGAAGAGATGAAATACAAATACCAGAGGGTCAGAATGCCCGAGTCCTAGGCAGAATGTGACCTGGACATTAGAGACTCCGAACTCGGTCACATCGACATGGAAGATTTCTGGGCTAGAACCAGGAGAGTCACAGGAAGTCCTTGGATGGACAAAGTGGCCTACATTTTGCTGGGGGGATCCCCATCAGTGTAGTAAACAATGAGTTTATGATGGTGGTGGCCCGTTGTTACAATAAAGACACAAGGTGTGTCGAAAATGAAAAGGGCGAGGTCATAATCAACCTCACTGCCCGGCACTTCGAAATCATGCTAGGCATTCCTCACCACCAACATTTTGTGGCTGTAAGCCAAGAGGACTACACCAAGGCATGGGAGGATAATGAAGACAAGTGCATGCAGCTGATGAATGAAGTGTACTTAAAGAACAAGAAGGTGATAACCAGATGGCCACAAGTTATTCACCATAGCGACTTCTCCGAGGAACTGAGTGATACCATCACATTCCTAAGTAGAGTTTTTGGGCTTTTTGATGCCCATTACTTTCACAAATGGATGCTCAGGTACCTAGAAACCATGAATAAGAATGTGCCTGATCAACGCTTTGAATGGGCAGAGATAATAAGCAACACCATATCTGAGCAGCTCCAACAACTCACCACAATGGGGAGGTTCTACATGAACTCCTACGTAGTCTATGCTGTAGCCTTAGAGAGGGATTATCTAGCACTGAGCCAATGCGGGGTTTGGCCTCAGGTAAAGATATATGAATACTACCCAGAGCTGAAGCTGGAAAATAGCATCTCGCAGTTTACCAAGATCAATGATGTTTTCTTCTATGGCATCGTCTGCCTTTTAAGGCCAAATATGACTCATGGTTGGATGACCAAGAGCATAGTCATAGCGACTGAGAAGTGGGGAGCACTATTTACCCAATTCCCCACCTTCACCTATCTCAGAGTAGCTAACTTCTTGGGGAGCCCACTAAATTGCCAAGGTATGCTAGCCCTAAGCTGATCCTGTTGGAGCTGTCCAAACAGCTCATAACCTACCATGAGAAGTGTTTGAAGAGAAAGAAGGGTGGAACCCCTTTCCCCCTCACAGTGGGCAGGTATACCTGCACTTCTCACACCAAGGCCCAGGAGATGTTTGCAGAGTTAGAACTACTCAATCTAAAGCACAATTTCCTGGCAAGGCCCACCTTCGATCCAAGAAATTTCCTTCCCAAGGAAAAACTCGATCCAATCCACATTCCACAGATCGAGGACATCTATATCGACCTATATCATGAGGTCAAACTTAGAAGGAAGGATCACTCTCACCTGGCCCTGGTAGAGATTATTCAATATGGTGTGGCCATTGTTCCAAAAGTTTATCAAACAAATGATCAAGAAGTTGATCAAGTGTATCTAGACACGGATGGGGACAACTAGCCATTTGCTGCAATTGACAGAACAAAGGCACCCCAGACCATCGAAGAAAGGGTCAAGGAAACATTGCGGCGGACAGAACACTGGTGCAAAATGAATGGCCTTATCTACCTTGGAGTAGATTTCACCACGTCTCCTTTGGGCAACGCACTTGTCAGGCCAAAGCATCTACCAAAGGGAAAAGGCAAGGATAAAGAGGGAGAATCAAGCTCCGCTCAAGAAGAAGCTCCTGAAAGCCCTCCTTCCACCGCACAAGAATAGGTTGTGAGTCTGGTATCCCCAGAGAAAGAAGCGGCGGAAGGTGTTCCGACGGGCACATCCACTCAGGGTGTTGCCACAGCTACAATTACTGAGGTCCCTTCTATTCCTTCTCCCTCTCCTCCTTCCCCTCCTCGTGTGACTCAAGCGACCATTCCTTTGGTCGTATCCTCTTCCTCCATCTTCTCTTCTCTCGCGGAGCTGTCCCCCACTATTTCTTCTCTCATCTCTCAGCTCCCTTCCATTCCCATGACTACCTCCCCTGCAGTATCCCTTCCTCCCGTGAGCACTTTCTCGGCCTCCCTCTCGATGCCACCACCAAGTGTCTCTACCCATTTTCCCTCATCCACTGTAGCTGCTCCCTCTTCCACCTCTGGTCCCGCTCCCTTAAGTCCAGCATGGATCTCCCAGCATCTGAGCCAGCAGAAGAGGAAAGTCCCCATTGCACCAATGGACTTTTCCGTTATCCCAGCAAAAGGGGCTAAGAAGAAAAATCCTATAACTCGCTTCTCTCAGAGTGCATCGGGAGAAAGAGTGATGGAGATTGCGTATCCCGATCCTTCAAAGGATAAAAAGGATCTGTCTCCTACAGATTATACAGTGACGCAGGTCACAATGGGAATGTCTTCTGAAAGTCTTCAAGGGGAGGCCCTATATGTGGTGGATTCCTTTGCAAGAAGCTCCAAGAAGCAAAGGAAGAGAAGAGGTTATTAAAAGAGCAGAACAAGCATCTTCTCCACGCCCTGCAGAAAATGGGCAGTGCACCTCCTACAACTGCCGCCGAAACTCCTGAGGTCCTAAGTCAGGATAAGATAAATGAATACGCCAAATTGGTGAACAAGGTATGGCGGTTTCCACTGGAGAGATCGATTCTCAAAGACAAAGGTGAGGAGGTACAAGTTCACCGAATTGTATCGTAACATCAGTCGGGCGAACAAAGATCTCCAAGTGATTGCGGACCTATCTCCGAAGAGTTGGACCATGCTAGGTTGCAACACGAGACGTTCTAGAAAATGCTCATTGCTCAGTCGACGATTTGGTAAAATTTGACATTTTCAATCACCCCAGGGTACCCAGCAAGATCCTTGCTGCATTGGACTACCGGGTTGATCAGATGGAATTCATCCTGGAAAAGATTGACAAGGTCAAGGAGGAAGCCCTAGATGCAATGCATCAAATGGAGCAAATTGTTCTAAGAATGTCTCCAGGCTTACTTACTCCTTCTTTCGCCTTAAGGAAGATAGACGAAACTATCCTGGATCTTCAAGGAGATCATCTCTCAAGGGCTAGGGCCAGAAGCCACTTTTGACACTGAATGCATCAATAATCTTCTGGCTTGTTGTGATTTTGTGGGGTACTTGATGGAGGCAGGTAATGAATATTTCAAGCTCCCTAAAAAAATCAGAGATGAGCGGGAGACTTGTGAGGTCATCGGTGATCATACAAAGGGTCCTGCCCAAGATCAACTTCAGCCGATGGTCAATAAATTCATGGAATATCGGACCCAGTTCCACATCACCTCTCCCGAGCAGCAGCAGAAGCAAGATACCCCCTTTCAGCCGTGAGACGATGATGAATAGCCTTCTTCCTCTTGGCTTCCTTTTTGTAAATATCTAAGAGTGTGTTGGCACAAATGATGACATCATCCATGTTGCAACATGGGATGTTGTCATCTATCAAGTTTCTCAAAGCCAACATTGACTTTTAGATATTTTGTGGTTTTTTGTAATTAGTTGTTGGTTTCTTTTTGCCTTCTCTCTTCTCCTTCTTCTATATATATATACTTGAATACTTGTTGTATTCAAAGTGGTGGATACTTTTTAGATGAAAAAATAGAAGTGAAAAGAAAACGCTTTGTACTTTTTGTAATAGGAGAAAATGTTAATACAAATATTAAGACTTTTTGCTGAATATGTGTGTTATGAGCATTTAATCTTTCTTATGTCAGATCTATGCATTTATTCTGTTGGATCTATCTCTACTTTTTTGTCATTTATTCATCAGTATTGCTTTGTTCGTCTATGCAAGTAGGCTCGGCTCTATTTACTACCAGCCCAAAACATAGACCCTCTGACCTTTCTGCTTTGGAATTCATTTCTTTTCTCCCTTCGGATCTATCCTATCTCCTCACCTCGCTTCTTTCCCTTCTTTTCACAGTGGAAACACCCCAACTGGGATGAGATCCCAAACCCCCGAAGGTAGAATATTGTGAGACTTGCACAAGATTCCTGCTGGTAGAATAGCAATAAACCAGTTTCACTTTGCTGACTCAAAGAGGGGCTTTGCCTCGCACACCGCTGGCTCGCTATCCATAGAGCTGCCCAAATGAAAAAATTTGGACCAACAAAAGCAAAAGGAGAGATTGAGCCTTACCTTCTAGTGGTAGCCATGTGCAAAAGCTTGAAAACCTTTAGACCTAGTTCAAGCATTGTGCGAAGAAATAAAAATGGCAGCCAATCGAAATTTATGAGAACATGAATGCCAACCACATAACCGAGTAAATGCGAAGAGAAAAATTAAAACATCGGTGCATATCAAAGAATCAACGAAAAGAATGAAGAGTTTTGTGCTCAAAAGAAAAATAACTTACCTTATTTCTCATTCACCACGCCATTGATTCGTATAAACCATTATTGCAGAGCTTTGAGCTTGAATAAATAAAAATGGCAGCCTTAACTTCACAAAGAGTTCAAAAAGGAGAAAAATGGCATAAGGTTATAAGTATTCAAAGTTACAGAGCCTTTGCAATCAAATATTCAATCCTAAGATGAACAATAATGGTGTCGAGTATAACATTTGGACAGGGTTTTGCCCATTCCTACAAGAGCAAAAATGAAATGATTGAATTTGAAATGCCCTTTATCTAAACTAACACATTTTGAGTTAATGATCAATGGTTGAGATCTTGAAGTATGAGATCAAACGATCAAGTTTCCAAAACATAATGCCAACTAGGTTTAAGAGGTTGACGGTGAATATCTTCACAATACACATATCAACGATTGATAATCGATCACCAAATTCAATGCAACCAAAACTGCCTAACTCGTCAAAAGGTTAGCAATCAACGACAAAGATTAACAAGTATAGGATCAATGGCCATTAACAAACCTCCAATTGACCTGATTTAAAGAAAGGACTTACGTGGCGAATCCACATAAGAAGAACCCTAACCAGATTAGTTAGTAATGCCATTGGAAAATGATGGGTGTATCATCATGGAAAGGGGACCAATCTTGTTTGCATTTGACCTTTTTAAAGTTTGACTATGATATATGCCACAAAAATCCAAAGTAAGGATTATTCAAATGATTGATATTTGATTAAGACTATAGAGTATGTGTCATCAACTATGCAAAAGGTGGTCGACCATATGGCCAATGAAGGGGTTGATTTAAATAATGATCATAATATATGCCAAGACCGAAACTATAATGTGGGCGGTGATTAATATCAAAAGGGGTTGAATTATTACACCTTCAACTATGGTCTCACCTAACCATGTCGTAAATCAAATAGTGACGAATATAATCAAACCAAAGGAAGACATGCATGGAAGGAAGTCAACATCGGTGAATGGGATAATTTGGGAATTACCTTAATTTTTACAAGAGACCTTATTATCTGTAAAAAAAAAAAAAAGGTCGGAGAAATTATTATTTTGCACATGCTCACGGTGGTCCCTACATAGGTGAATAATTTTTCTAAATGTTGAAAGTAAAGGCATTTTTTTCTTGACCGTAGTAGATTTTGCATGTCATTCACTAGAGGACAGATTAGAGAAAAGAACAAAATACCATTGCAAGTGGATAAAGAACACATGTGTCACATCATGCAGAAGAAGACAAAGATCATGCACTTACAAAAGAAGACTTGCACATCAAGCAAAGGCTAAAATTAGCTAAAGTATTCACCCAAATTATTTATTGTAATAGAAATAGAGTAGTCAACTGCACTTTAACTAAAGTGTATTTTTGGAACTAAAGGTTATTATTGCCTCATTGTAAACAACATGTTTATTTTATTCCTTTATTTATTCATGATAAAGGCTAAAAATAGCATGCATGGGTGAGTTCGACTACAACCTATTTTTAGGAGGGGTGGGTGAATTATTTTGCTATATATTATGTGCATTGGCAAAGCACAAAAGAGGAATTTTTGGATGTAGGAGTGTTGAAGTAAATTTTTGCAGTTTTGCCCTTAAATGAGAACCATTATTGTCTTTCCAATTATTTGCAGTGGTGTGTATATTTTTATTAGCTCTTGTGAATGTTAATTCCTTGAATTAATTATCTTACCTTGCTACAAATTTGGTGTTTTTCTACATAGTCTTAGTGTGCATGTTAGCTTGCTATGTTGTTGTGATTTATCCCTCAACACATAAGTGTTTTGCCTTAGGATTTAGTTGAAACCCATTGATTCATGCTTCGTAATTTTGTCTCAAATATTGTGCATGTACTCAATCAAATCCCTCAATCATTTTGGTGTATCACCCCATTTAAATTTTAGTTATAACCATCTTTTTACCCTTAAAACCCAAAAAAAGAGTTTAGGATACATCAATAGGGAACCATCCTTTTAATCCCGGAGATTCACCTCAACATAAGTATATCCACAGCCCTAAGGTATTTCCATTATATCTATATAAAGTGAGGGAAAGCAAGCTTAGAACCCCTACCATTATATCTTAATCAGTGCACTTCATGAGTTAATGGTTTTGGCATGCACGGTGAGACATCACAGAGATTAAAGTCTTACTTTTCAAAGGTGTTCCATCATTCAAGTAAATCAACCACTATGCATACCAGTTTTTTTGGCATGCCTGGTGAGACAAGAACTAGTATTGATGTGTTATGAATATTGAAGATCCAAATCGAACTCATCTGGTGACTCAGTGATCTCGATTTCGACTAGTGCAACATTTTTCATCATCAAATTATTCAACTGCAACCTTTTTGAGGTATTTTTAAAAATGAGATCTATTATTTTGTTGTAATAATCTTGTTTTCATGAGCAGTAACTGTTTTTATTTTTTCCATTTTTTATGAGGTCATGCAATCATGACATCAATTCCTTCATGGAATTCTTCTATCTCGAGAGTTATATTCATTATATCCACAGTCTTATCATCCATTTCCCTTCGATCAACATTATGACCCCTATCAAAATGAATATCCCCATAACCCAAACCCTACACATCAATATGATTATCAGTATGACAATGGTTATGTTGTCCAAAACCAAGGTTATGCTTATTATTATATACAGAAGAAGAAATAGAAGGTAGAATTCATGAAAAAGAGTAGAGCATGCAAGAATCTTGAAAGAGCGGGTGTAAAAATAGTTACAAGCTAAAGAAACTGGTCTTAGAAAACCTATCAATGAGGAGGTCCTATACTTAGGTGGTTTAGTCTACAAAAAAGGCTTGATGTAATGAGAGAATCCATTAACCAAATGTTGCAAGCATTAGAAAATGATAGGCATCAGTTGAGGAACCACATCAATGGATTTTCCCACTTACCTTCCCAATCGTAATCCAATGCCCATATACCCTCCTTTTGCCATCCAATGCAGCCCATTCATCAGTTTTCTAATTATCGGGCTACTACAAATTTTTCTCTTTATTCCACAATCACATACTAAAAAGAAAATATATGTTTCCAAGCTTTCGTTCTCTTGTTGTTCCAAATACGAAACTTTGTACCACTATCTTTTGTTCAAAATTACCAATTCAAGTGAAATGAAGCCCACCTTCCTCCTCCTCCTTCATCCATAGTACCAATTCATGAAGGCATAGATCAAAAATCATCAAGGAGGGGTAGCCAATTGAAGAAAAAAAGTAGGCTGGATTTCTTGAAAAATTTGTAGTAATGGGTTTCAAATTTCAATTTGATTTTATTTCGAGTTAGAGAAAGAACCCATGTAAAAGGTACAATGTGATTTTGTAGTAGATCAAGAAAAAGTAGAAGATGATCAAAAATCTGCATATTCCGAGTGTAGTGTGCATGAAGGCACCATACTTATATCGGTCATGATTCATCATAGCTTATAACAAAATCTAAAAAAGAAGAGGAAGTATTAGTTAACTATGAAGAGGATTTACAGGTCAAATTTCGAGGATAAATTAGCATATTTGGTGCATGAGCAACATGTTTTTAGCTTGATGACCTTATAGTAAATAATGAAGGGATAAAATCAATCATGACATATGAAAAACAATAGCTTGAAGAGGTTGATTTCTTATCAGATTTGGAAGATTGCATTGGTGAGGAACAACCCATAAAACTCATAAGTTTTATAGTTTCATCATTCATCTTCCAGAATAAAGAGCCTCTTGGATCTGAAAAAGATCAAGAATTTTTATTGGATGTAGATCCTCTCTTTCCCCTTCTCAAAATATCAATTTTAGAAGAGAATATACTTATAGTAGATTGACGTGAGGTAGAAGAGGAAGATAATTTTCAGTTTCAAGACGAGATGATGGATCTTAATAGTGGAAAATAATTTGTGTTGACAACTAAAAAATAAGTCGTAATGACATATAGTACAATAGCTTGAAGAGGCTGAAATGACTCTAAATCAGTCTCTAAAGGTTCTAAAGGATGATAAGGTACAACATTTTTACGAAGCGAGATCAATGTCTAAATAAATTTAATGTTGAATATGAAAAACAACATTTAGAAAGCAAAACAAATTTCAAATCAACTTCAAAATGTGCTTAGTGATAAAATGGAATTCAAAGAAATAGATCAAATTAGACAGTTAGTTTATTTGCATCAAGGAGGCCATGTCCTATTTAGTA
This sequence comes from Taxus wallichiana var. yunnanensis, assembly GCA_018340775.1. Taxonomy (NCBI): domain Eukaryota; kingdom Viridiplantae; phylum Streptophyta; class Pinopsida; order Cupressales; family Taxaceae; genus Taxus; species Taxus wallichiana. The sequence goes on along the minus strand of CM031242.1, from coordinate 817,895,963 downwards.
TTTGGCTAGTTTTGAGCCAATTACAATACAATATGTACCAAAATTCACGCTTGGTTTTAGACATAAGGAAGAGTATAATGTTCTCCAAAATCAGACCCCAAAACCTCTTAGGACAGATTACAAGTTAGATAGAACTATTTCTTAGCTATTGGACTAATCTTCTGAACAAAGTAAAGGTACATGTCTTCTTTCCAGCTTTTTCATGTTACCTATTTTACAAGTTGAATTCATGGCCTCGATTTTTAAGAAAGGGAAGCTATTTTTTGCAGCCTGTTTCAAGATTTGTTTAGCTTCATTTTTCTACTAGTTAGAGTAGGTTAGATTAGGATTTCCCTTTCAATAAGTGTAGTTCATGCACACTTATAATGATTTCATTTCAATAAGTGCATTTATGCACGTGATCTGGTTTACCATATTTTCCCAAATTTAGTTTGTTTTCGAAAGGTCACTTTTTTCACTAAAAAAGAGGCATATTTTGGTTATATGCTTTTGACTCCATGCCCAATGGACAAGAGCAAGGCACTGGTCTTAAAGTTAGGACATCAACTTTCCCCACAAGATTTCTAGAAATGTTGACAATTTTTACACTCATGCAAAAATGGGCAACTCGAAACTTCATTTTAGATAGAAGGAATTGATGGATGAACCTAACTAGGGGAAGTACATACAATTTTCTAAGTGTTTTAGCTTGCAACAATTGATTGACAACATGCAATCTGCAGCTATGTGTGTTGTTGCAGAATGTAACACCTCACATATGTTGTCATTCCATGTTCGTCTTCAACAAGGAAACATAGAATCCTCGAAGGACCAATGTATAGCCTTGATGAAGGCGAGAATCACAGATATGTGGGATTTTACATCCCATAGCAAAAAACAAAGTTTTGATTACATGTTGTAGATGTTCATTATTAAGTTACATGTATTTTCAATTTGATCATTTCCTATGATTAAGTGTTATTAAGTATGTTATTGAGTTGTTTAATTCATTGTACAATCATTACATATCATAAGAGATGAAAGTAAAAGGAAGTACACAACTCAATTACAGAAATAATATCATTTATTCATGAGGAAATTCAATGTTTCCCACACAAGCCATGGGATGTAACTTATGACTACTAAAATAAGAGATACATGTGTATAAAGCTAAAAGAAAAGGAATGAAGAAGGAACCCATCATTGCCTTTGGGTTTCTCTTATTATTCATTATTCCAGATTCAACTCCTTTATCTTCATCTTCTCTTCATCATTCCATTGCATCAATGTTCCTGAAAGAGAAAATAAGATTGTCAAATTTTGAGCTCAGGGTTAGATCTACATGTCTGTGTACTATGATTTTTATACAAATGAATCATTTGAGATCAATAGGCATAAGGTACATCAAAGATGATACAAAAATGAAAAGTACTATCTTGCAGAATTACATGTGCTTCTCGGAATCACAATAGAAAAGGAAAGGGAAAAACATTACATAATGAGGGAGGCTAAAGCCTATTACTTTTCTAACTAATTTTTTTAAGATGATTGCAGGTACAAAGAAGGAAAAGAAGGTTAAAATGAAATGTACACATAAGCAATGAAATAAACTGCTACATTCAAAGAGTACTTCAAGCATACTCAAAGTATGAGCACATGAATAGATGATGAGATATTTGTTAATTTCACAGAAGAAGAAGTTTTTTTTACAAACTTTAATGCATCATTTATTTAAAGTACAGTTTCGAAATAAGAAGCATTATGACTTCAAATCATGTGTTATTTTGGAATAATAGCTATATTTCCTAAAAGGTAGAACTTTGCAAAAAAAAAGAGCCAACTCAATTTGGCACACATATATAGATTCAAAATGGCCACTATGATTGCAAAGAACATAAGAGAGTCCAGATTTATGAGATGTCCATTGTTTCTAAGCAAATGCAAATTACAAATTGACAAGTAGAAAGGTGCAAGTATCTATTGCATAAATTCACACAATACAGATTTAGCTCTAAAGATATTGAAGCACATTGTTATATATTTCCAGCTCAGAAGATACATTTTCCAGCAATGCAACAAAGTGCAACAACAATCTTGATGTCATCGACATGATCCACAGTGACATAAAACTTGCAAGGAAATGAAAAATCAAATTGATTTCAAATACTTATTTCATGAGACCATCATAATATAGGACCAAGTTTAGTATAAAAGGTACATTATTCTTCAAAGTTTTAGAATTTTTATCTATAATCAAAGAAAGCTACAGCCAGCCATTAGGGCAAAAATGAAGATATACACAATCCCTGGCAGAAATTTTACAATAGGAGATAATTATAATTCAGTAGAGCTTTGTTAATGAGTGTATTGGACATCTTATGCATGTTTTGGACACCAGTACAACCAAGATTATGTTTCCATCTTGTTATAAATACTTTTTGTTACATTTATTCATAATACGCAAGGGCACCAAAGCTTATATGATGTACACAATTATAGAATTGTCTTATGAAGTTGCTACGGGAAGAGAAGATGTGAAAAAAAACTAAAACTGTATCATTTATTAAGATTCCTACTTGTAATTTTCTTTTAGATCTTGCAAGATCACAAAGGAGCAAACAATTTTCAAATCATGATACAAGAAATGCAGTCGTTCATAGTCGTCATGCTATAACTTTAAAATTCTACAAAGTTTAGGAATGATCAATAAATAAAATGCATTCATTTTCAAGAGGAGCATGGAGTAGTAAAATGTGGATGGAGTTTTCTTCCTCATTAGCATGTGAGCACAGATGTTATAAAAGCAAGCAAATACCCTCCACAATAGACTCCAGGCCAAAACAATACAACTCCATAAGTAAAATGGTGATCCAAGGCACAACTGACTCTCACCAACAAGAAACATTTCGTGCATATAAAAGCAAGAGCAATGAAAAGGTCAAGAAATATATTACCGTTTCAAAAGACAAGAAACAGAGCAAACCTTAAGTCGATCCCCTTGAGATTTAGGTAAGATAGAAATCTAAAATAAAGAATGGATGGCTTTTTCAAATCAAATGCAAATTGAGAGAAGCCGAAGCCGATTATCTTATTCATGGTTATAAAATTCAAAACCCTCAACCACCCAGAACTAGAAGAGTGAAATAGTGGCCATTGAAGCAATGAAGTCAGTGAATTCTCAAGGCAATGAATGTGAACTAGAACAATACAGATACCTAGAGTTTCAAACAGTGATTCAAATCCAATAAAATCAAATACCTAGTTCGAGAAAGAAAAAGGAGTGATAGAGCATTATCTGCTAGTGGTAGCCAAGTGTAAGAGCTTGAAAACCTTTTTAGACCCAGTTCAATCCTTGTGTAAAGAAATAAAAAAATGGCGGCCAATCATCAAATTTAATTAGAACAAGAATGCCAACCACATAACCGAGTAAATGTGAATAGAAAAGTAAAATATCAGTGCATATCTAAGAATCAGTGGAAAGAACGAACAATTTTGTGCTCAAAAGAACAATAACTTACCTTCTTTCTCATTCATTCACGCCATTGATTCACAGAAACCGTTATTACAGAGCTTTGAGCTTGAATAAATCAAAAATGAAAGCCACAACTTCACAAAGATATCAAAAAGGAGAAAAAATGGCAAGAAGTTACAAGTATTCAAGTTACAGAGCCTTAGTAGTCAAAGAATCGAGATTGACATGAACAAAAATGACATTGAGTATAATAATTGACAGGGCTTCGCCCATTCCTATAGGAGCAAAAACTGAAATGATTGAATTTGAAGTTCCCTTTATCTCACCTAACTCATTTAGAATTAATGATCAATGGTTGAGATCTTGAAGTATGAGATTAAATGATCAGGTTTCCAAACCATAATGCCAACCAGGATTAAGAGGTTGACAGTGAAGATCTTCACAGTACACATATCAATAATTGAGAATCGATCACCAAATTTAATGTAAGCACAGGGTAATAAAATCTAGCCTAACTCGTCAGAAGGTTAGCAATCAATGACAAAGATTAAAAATTATAGGATCGATGGCCATTAACAAACCTCCAATTGACTTGAGTTAAAGAAAGGACTTACGTGGCAGTCACATAAGAAGAACCCTAACCATGGTTAGTTAATAATTCCATTGACAAATGATGGGTGTATCATCATGGAAACGGGACCATCCCCATTCAAATTATTGTTTGCATTTGACCTTGTTAAAGTTTGACTATGATATACGCCACAAAAATCCAAAGTTAGGATTAATCAAATGATTGATATTTGATTAAGACTATATAGTATGTGTCATCGACTATGCAAAAGGTGGCCGACCATATCACCAATGAAGGGGTTGATTTAAACGATGATCATAATATATGCCAAGACCGAAACTATAATGTGGGTAGTGATTAATATCAAAAGGGGTTGAATTATTACACCTTCAACTATGGTCTCACCTAACCATGTAGTAAATCAAAGAGTGCCGAATATAATCAAACCAAAGGGAAGACATGCATGGAAGGAAGTCAACATCAGTGAAAGGGACATTTGGGAATTACCTTAATTTTACAAGAGACCTTATTATATGTAAAAAGGGAAAAATTATTATTTTGCAAATGCTCCCAAGTGGTCTCCACATGGGTGAATAATTTTGCTAAGTGTTGAAGTTAAAGGCATTATTTTTACTTATACAGGAGTAGATTTTGCATGTCATTCACTAGAGGACAGATCAGAGTAAAGGACAAAATACCATTGCAAATGAATAAAGAACACAGGTGTCACATCATGTAGAAGAAGAAAAAGATCATGCACTTGAAAAAGAAGACTTGCACATCAAGCAAAGGCTAAAATTAGCTAAAGTATTCACCCAAATTATTTATTGTAATAGAAATAGAGTAGTCAAATGCACTTTGACTAAAGTGTATTTTTGGAACTAAAGGTTATTATTGCCTCATTGTAAACACCATGCTTATTTTATTCCTATATTTATTTAGGATAAAGGGCTAAAATAGCATGCATGGGTGAGTTCAAACTACAACCTATTTTTAGGAGGGGTGGGTGAATTATTTTGCTATATATTATGTGTGCATTAAAAAGCACAAAAGATGAATTTTTGATGTAGGAGTGCTGAAGCAGATTGTTTTCATTTTTTCCTTAAATGAGAACCAGTTATTGCCTTTCCAATTATTTGCAGTGGTGTGTATATTTTTATTAGCTCTTGTGAATGTTAATTCCCTAAATTAATTATCTTACCTTGCTATAAATTTGGTGTTTTTCTAGCATAGTCTTAGTGTGCATGTTAGCTTGTTGTGTTGTTGTGATTTATCCCTTAACACATAAGTGTTTTGCCTTAGGATTCTATTGTAAACCCATTGGTTCATGCTTCTATAATTTGTTCTCAAATATTGTGCATGTACTCATTCAAATCCCTCAATCTTTTGGTGTATCATCCCATTTAAATTTTAGTTACAACCATATTTTAACCCTTAAAACCCCAAAAAAAGTTTAGGATACATCAATAGGGAACAACCTTTAATCCCTGGATATTCACCTCAACATAGGGATATCCACATCCTCGAGGTATTTCCATTGTATTTGCAAAGTGAGGAGAAAGCAAGCTTAGAACCCTGCTCTCATCCCTCGCCAGGATGCACTTCTTAGAGATAACGAAACCATACGTAAAAATCATGACCCGTGTTCGAGGATAGTAAGTCGATTTAGAATTGGTCCATTGGATCAGTATACCTCGTCAAGAAATGGGGAATGTGACATAAACAACGATGTAATGGAAAATGGGGTTTGGTTGAGGTTACACAAGAAATAAATTAGAAATAGGTAATTTGTACACACATATACCGATTTTTAGTAGTTATAACACACAAAATATAATAGTGGCACATGAAATCAAAATATGCACAAGCCAAAGTTAGAAATTCAGACAGAAGAGGAAAATTACTCACTCAGTTTAGAGATATCTTATATTTAAAATTTGCAAAGGCCATCCATATGAGGGTATGACACAGTGAATAAGAAAAGATTAAACCAATCTAATGGCTGTACACAGAATTTACCTCAAAGAAACCAAATTGTTGTTATAGTTTGAGGCATTTTTTTAAACACTTAGGAGTATCCTCTATTATTACACATGTTGCATACATGCTTTGAGAAGCTTGCCCAATCTAGGTTGTATAATCATGGATGTTCATGCCTTATCATGCAAATGACAAAGGTTAGCACATGCCTTAACGAGAACAAAGGAACATAAACTTATCCGGGTGAATGAATTGAAAATCCTCTTTTATTGGTATTTGGTCATCACGGTCTCCAATTATTTCCAGGACATTAGAAAGATTACAGAAGAAGCCAAATGTCTACAATCCACCAATCAAGACATGAATTTAGCATAACAGTAAGGGCACTTCCCACAGACTGAAGAGGCCAATTCAACACTCTGCCTAACTCAAAAGTTATAACTGAAAGAAGGAAACTGAGTATCTTCTTTACCTTCAAATTGAGTACCAACCTGCAACCAACTCACAGCTGGAAATGAAATGGAGCTGTCACTGATGCAGTTTCCAAAAGGTTACAGATTAGGAAGGAACCGACTCAACCCATTCACAACGATTGTTTTCTGTTGTAGATGGCTTTGGGCATTAAAAATGAGAAACAAGCACAACCCACTGCATTTCTTGCAACACAAGTATCCCAAGCTGAGATTTGAACCTCTGCATTTATTTGGAATTTATTGCTCTTCTCCCTCGAGGGTAGTATAGGAAGTATATGTACGAACGCTAAGATTTAGAATATCTCTTTTTAAAGACTAATCATCCTCTGCAAACTTGATGTTTCTGTTAAGAGAAACTGGTCAATGGGATCATTCCCACGTGAAATATGAACCTCTGCCACCTAGGAAAAAATTATTGTTGTTCATCCCATATCATGTTATAAGAAGTAAAGCTATGGATGTTAAGCGCTAGAATAATTGATTTTTAAAGAATTTTCAGCCTCTTCAAGGACTTGATGTTTCTGTTCAAGGAAACCATATGAAGTTTATTTTATAGTGATTTTTATCGAAGTTCAAGCCATGCTAAAATTGAATTTCAAAGGAGCTCCGAAGCAAGAAAAATGTGTAACAAAACAACATTTTAAGAGGGGTATAACTTAAAAAACCTCTTTTGTATGTATCAGGCTATCGGCCTAGCCAAAGATGCCAATTTTGGGTGTCCAGTACATCATTTTTAATCAATGGAAAGTCTTAATAAATTCCATAGAAGGTTTAATGCAACAGACATGGGTAATTGGGATGAATCTAGTGCATGCACACATAAGTGGAAAGAAGCCACACAGAATCACAAGGCTTTAAACACAAGGAACACTGCCAGAATCTATCAAAATTTTATAAGGAAAAAATATCTAGCTTGAAAATAAGTGTTTATCCATTAAAAAAATTGAAGGTAAAGCACCATAATAAAAGAAATATTGAATGATAGATACAATATTATACCATAATCCAAATGAAGGCTAAGATGACTGTATATGTAAATTTCAAGTGGTCCACTTAGAACAACATTCACAAAATCCTGCAAAACCAAGGGCCTAAACAAAAGAAAACAAATACATATTAACCCTAACAAGGGGATGTTTCTTCAGGCATAGTCATGAAGCATAATATGGGCTCTCCATTGAATTTTTTGATTTGGATGATATAATTTCTAAGAAAATGCAAAATATAGTCATTAAAAGGAAAGTAGCCTAAAGTTTTCTCTGATCTCTCGAAATGTGATTGTATTATGAACAATTCCTAGCATTTGCATTGTATATTTTCCCCCTTTTTTGTTAAATTCTAGATTGAAGTCTTTTTGGGCACTTGGATGTTGTGTTTGCAGGTATAGTGAATGGATTGATGAGTGTGAGCGTGTTAACACTCTTGGAGAAGAGTAAAAAGATATCTGAATATGAAATGTTGTTTATAAGGCAAAACCTATATATGGCTTGAAGAATAAAAACATGACTGATTTGAAATGGTATTTGTGAGGCAACTTAGTATAAGGGTTTCAACTTATGAGTGATAAGAGAATACTGTTGCCATATTTATAGGCTGACTCTTGTGGCCATAATGTTTAAAGTTTATTGTGTGTCTTGAGTGACACATTAAAATATAGTTGCATGTCCTCTAAACAACTGATAATATAACTAAGGGTCCCTATGAAGATGATAATTGCAATGGACTCTAATTGTCCTTAATAGCATGCAGTGCATTGATCATTCTTCACTGTATTGAATATGAACCAAATTCATAAATTGGTATAACTGATTTATATCTCAACAGTTTAGCTTCAATTTCTTGTGTTTAATCCAATGGATTACTTCCGGTAAGCATGATATTCCATAGATAATTTTGCCATATGAATTTGGAATTGACAATTTTCTTCTTGGTAAGGCATCAAGATCTTGTTAGCAGTATTTCTTTTACATATTCCGCCTGAATTGATGCAAATAACCTTTACTTAATTATATTTTGTTTTCCATATTTTTAGTTATTGATTAAGGATCAGTCAAATATTGTCTTAACTGACCACCTCCCAATTTGTTTATGGTTAGTATGGATTTTTGATAACAAAAAGTTTTAAAATAATATTTTTTTCTACATAATACTCTTCTACATCGTGGAGGTCTACTTTTCATCACATTAGATGAGGGTCGTGCTTAGTTTCAATTCTATCTGTAAATTGTGGTTAGATTTCATGGGGGTCAAATGCTATCACTCACCTTATTTGATTCCTTAACACTTTAAAGTAGTAAGTTGTAAGAATATTTTGCACTCTTACTCTACTACATTTTTCAAGTTGAGCTACTCTTGTAGATGGTTGGATAGACTCTATTTCATTAGCCTTTGTAATGAAAAGTGTTGGAACCTAGACAATGCCTTCAAATTACATATAACCATCCTATTGAATAATTTAATAGAATGAGTGAATAAAATTATTATATTATGTATATTCAATTTATTGAAGTTTGAGTTTTTTGTGTGTTTAGTATGTGAAAACTTATATGTACATCATGGAGTCTTGAAATTAGACATGGGTCAAATCATTTGTGTGATTGTCCTTGCATATGAAATCTATTACTTTGAAAGTTCAAATGAATTAGTTTTTTGAGCTCTTGTATCAAGAAATTATCAAAGTATTTATTGAATCTTCTTTTCGAATTCCCTAATTGCATTGATGATCTATCTAATTTCATAAACATCTTGCTTGACCAAGTATATTTATCTCGTCTCTTGGCTTGGTTTTGCATTGATTCCCATAACTCTTTACAAAACAAGAATACTTCATGAGATATTATTTCATTCTTTGTTGCCTCAAATCAATATGCTTTGAACTCAAATTCTTGTGATCTATCTTTCATATGTTAACAAAATGTTTTCCTCTTTGTATGGTTCATATTGTGTCACCTTGAGAATATTCATGCCATGTTCAAACTTTCTTTATGGATTTTTCTAAAGGCATTATTCTTTGTATCAAAATGGCCCACTTTCCCAACTTTTATCATGCTTGACAATAATAAGTTGCATATTTGTTTGATACTCACGAGGTTTTAAAGAGGTTCCATTTATGCTGAATATTGCCTAATATTACTAGAATACCGACAAACATCTACAGTACAATCTTGGTTACATATTATCAATGTCGAATAAATCTTGTAGATGGAACTTGTTACATATGTGCCTTGTAGTAAGACAAATGGCTTCCAATAAAATGGTTTCACCCAATATTATCCTCTCTCGATTGCTTCTCCTCCCTCCAACCCCCTCTTTTGCACCCCTTTTCCTCCTTTATGTTTAGTTCAAATAAAATAGTCCACAAAACGCTACCACTCATGATATAAGATTTGCAAATGTATATGTACGAATTTGTAACAAATTTGAAATGTACATATAGAACCTTTCAATGTAATGCTTCATCTATATTCCTACACTTACACTATCAATCACACCCCTTATCAACATCAACTACACAACCAAACAACCGATGCAACACTAACACAATTTCCCCGAAATAATTACAAACCACATCAACTACAAAAATAATTAACTATCCAAAATGGTATCAAATGTATTCATGTTTAGTGCAAAAAAAAATGGGCCACAAAACGCTACCACACATGATATTAAATCTGCACATGTACGAAGTCTTCATGTATTCATGTTTAGTTCAAATAAACAACTCTGCAAAACACTACCACTCATGATATAAGATTGGCAAATGTATATGTACGAATTTGTAACAAGTTAGAAATGTAGAGATAGAACCTTTAAATGAAGTGGTTCATCTATATTTCTACACTTATAAAATCAATCACACCCCTTATCAACATCAACTACAAAAGTAATAACTATCCCTCTAAAACAAATAACATATATCGTTCGGCATTCACATTGCATTGTACACATGTGATTGCTAGTTTTAAGATTGTTGTGTCTTTATGAGTGTGGGAGGATAATTTCTAAGTATATTAAATGGAAAGAAATTTTAAAAGTGAGAATTAAAATAAATACCAAATCTATCGTTCTAAAATTAGAGGAAGTAAATTTGAATTACCTTACATGGAAATCTTGGCAGATATAAACGCTTGTGATAGGAAGAGTAATTTAAAAAACTAAACTAAGAAAAATTGGAGTTAAACTCCACCCTAGCGCCTTGAGAATAGGAAATGGGAAATATAATTATTAAAACAAAACCACCACTTCCCATATGCATGGAAAACTAAGAGGGGAGAAGGATAAATGCTTGGAGTTTAAAAACATACGGAATGGGAGCCTACGCAGAGATAAAGAGGAGAATTGGGAGTTGAGGTAATTGGTGTGAAAAAGGGATAAGAAGA